>LPNX010868570.1:28385-53490 GCA_001517045.1 Pseudotsuga menziesii
TAGGGATTATTGTAAATAAATAAATAAAACTGAATAGTCAGGAAGCCAAAAAGGTTGGGCGGAAGGTGAAACACAACCGTCCTATGAAATGTATAAATAAATGTTGTTAGCAATGTAATGGATATCGAATCGGGAGTTATACCTAACAGTAAGCAGCGCCGCAAAACTGCTAGATGAAAGCGTTGATGCCTGGACAAAACTACAGGAAAATCCAGAAGTAGAAAAGCTACAAGAAACCATCAAGCAGTAATAGACAGAGCTGGATGCAGTGAAAGTGGAAATTAAGACTCTGCCTCCTATGCAGAAAATGCTCAAGGTAAAGCAAAGCAAGGAACTCCAATAGGAAATTGAGTCATGCAGAAAGAAAGCAAAACTGCTGGAAAATTCTATGCAGCCCCTTGTCAATGAGGCCTTGGAGTTGAGTACTGGTGTGGACAACCACCTCAAAGTTCTGAAGGAGTATGATGCATTTGCATAGGAAAAGGCTAGCGAAGCATCAGCAGCAGCATTGCAGGAGTTGGTGGAGAAGGACCAAGTAGCCGACAATATCATGCATGGCCTCAACAAGCAGTTCACTATCTTCGCCAACAAGATTCTCCCACCAGACAAGAAGCAGAGTTTCCCGAGACGGGACACTGGTGAGTCTTAGGGGCCTGTTGGGGCACGCACCTTGACGGTCCTTAATTTTGGTAACTCCGCGGTTTTTGTGGAAGCTTGTAAGCGGAGTTGCGACTCAAAATAGTCTTAGGGGTGTCGGGGTTGAGTCAAAGCCCTCCTTTTTTATAATTGTACATAAATTTTGGGTGTAAGCCCATGATTTTGTAAGAGTGCACTTGTATAAATAGGCACTCATGTAAATATGTCAAGGGTATCTAATGACACGAGGATCATATGATGTAAAGAAGTTAGATCTATTTTTTGGTTTTAAGGCCAAGTCCCAGCTGTGTGCATGGACGACCTCTGCAGCTGTGTGCGCAGAGGGTTTTTGTAAGGAAATGAACTGCAGCTAAGTGCGCAGCTTAGAGTTTGTAAGAAAGGAACTGTAGCTAAGTGCGCAGTTAGGCTTGAAGGAAGGATCTGCAGCTGAGTGCGCAGATCAGAATTGTTGTTTTGTAAAGAGTTGAATAAAAGCAGTTCTGTGGACGTAGCCCCTACCATGGGGGTGAACCACGTTAAATCTTGTGTTGTGTTATTTTGTGCTGTGATGTTTTTATGCTTTTGATAAGTAGGTGAATGCTAAATTAAGATAACTATTAAATAGTAACTTCGCTATGAATTCCCAGTTAAGGGTTAAGCAAGTAACGTTATTTATCTAAACTGTGAAGCTATTTTATTGAATGTCAAAGCTCTATTTTGTATAAATAATTGTTGTTAAGGCTAAAGGTACAGTAATATCCCTCTTCTGCTTGTAGAAACCTGATTCTGCGACACCCCATAGCTGTTTCGGGTGAGACTGCAACCTGTTCGCAGGTTGTTGCCGAAAGGGCCAACACTATGGGTCTTTTTGTTGGTGCGAAGTTAAAGTATAAACCCTGGGTCTGCCCTATAGCCCAACACCAAGAATTAATAATCAAGTTGCTGACTCATATGCTAACTACGTGTTAGATTGGAATTTGTTTCATACACAATAAGCTCATCACAAACATAAATTTTTACACATGTAAATAAATAAATTGATCATCATAAAAAAAATTATAAACATCCAAAAAGTGGTAATACATAGTGTCATAATACAAAACTGGGGCTCTCGAGCCACCAAAATATAATACATGGTAGTACAAAATGTATCACTCCCAGGTATCTAAGCCTATGGATGAGGAGGGGGGTTGTGATCATGGAATGTCACCATGACTCTAGCAAGTCGTTGAAATAGCCACACCCATGCTCATGGTACACCCACCACCTAGCGTTGCATGGCCTCAGGAAAGTCCTCAACTTGCGCCATGGGTACTCTGTGTGTCAATTTCACGAAGTTGGTATGAATTCTTTGGAGCATCCACTCCGCATCCACACCTGTGATGTCATCTCCTCTTCCCCTCCGTCTATGAAAATGGAAGCCTTCAGGTCGCCGTGGTTCCACATCTACATGCATATGGTAGATGTCACTATGTATTATCACCCAAAAACATGTCTTTTGATTCCACATAATCAAAAAACACAAAAAATTAAATAACTCAAAAAATTTTAAAAGAGGGTCAAGATTTGTTGGGCTATAGGGCAGACCTAGGTTTTATACCTTTAACTTCGCACCAACAAAAGACCCACAATGTTGGCCCTTTCGGCAACAACCTGCGAACAGGCTGCAGTCTCACCCGAAACAGCTATGGGGTGCCGCAGAACCAGATTTCTGCAAGCAGAAGAGGGATATTACTGTACCTTTAGCTTTTAAACAGATTATAAATATAAATCACAGAGCTTAACATTCACTTATTTAGCTTCGCGGTTAGATAAACAAACAGTGCCTTGCGCAACCCTTTACTGGGAATTCACAGCGAAGTTATTATCTAGCAGTGAGCTTTACTTATCAGATATATATATATTAATGCATGAAAGAACACAACAGAAACAACACACAAAACCACGACACAAGATATAACGTGGTTCACCCCCAATGTAGGGGTTACATCCACAGAACTGTGTTTTATTCAACTTTCTACAAAAACCACAGTTCTGATCTACGCACTCAGCTACAGATCCCTTCAATTCCTCAAAGCCATGCACACAGCTGCAGGCCTCTACGCACACAGCTACAAATTTCCTTAATCACCCAAAACCCTCTACGCACACAGCTGCAGAGGTCATCCATGCACATAGCTGGGAATTAACCTTTTCTTACAAAATAGCCTTAGCTTCGCATCAATTCATCTTACACAAAAATCCTAACCTCACTTATTTACAAGAGTGCCTATTTATACAACACATTATTAAAAAACCATGGGCTTAAACCATGGACACCCCGAACCCTAAACCCTAGACTTAAACCATGGGTTTATTACAAAAAGAGGACTTTGACTCAACCCCGACACCCCTAATACTATTTTGAGCCGTAACTCCGCTTACAAGCTCCCAAAAACCCGCGGAGTTACCCACCTTAAGGACCGTTAGGGTGCGCGCCCCAATAGGCCCCTAAGACTCACCAATGTCCCGTCCAGGGACACTCTGCTGGTCTTCTAACGGACGAAGCTTCTTTGCGAGGATGGTGAACTAAGTATTGAGACTGTGCATGATGTCGTTAGGTGCTTTCTCCTTTTCCACCAACTCCTGCAGTACTACGGATGATACTTCGCTGGCCTTTTCCTATGTGAATGCATCATATTCCTTCAGAATTTTGAACTGGCTATCCATAGCAGTACTTAATTCCAAAGCCTCACTGACAAGTGGCTGTATAGAGTTTTCCAACTTTGTTAATTTCACCCTGCACGACTCAATTTCCTGCTGGAGTTCCTTGCTGCGCTTTACTTTGAGCATTTTCTCCATAGGTGGCAGAGTCTTAATTTTCGCTTTTACGGCATCCAACTCTGCCTGTCGCTGCTTGATGGTTTCTTGCAGCTGTCCTATTTCTGGATGTTCCTGCAGGGTGGTCTAGGCCTCGACACTGTCTCCAAGCAGCTTTGTTGCGCTACCCACAATATCTGAAATTTTCGCTGCTGATGCTTGAATGTCTGCGCGGCGCTGTTCTTTGACCTCAGGTGGAGTTTTCGGAGGGATGCGCAGTTGAAGCTCCGTGATCTGAGTCTCATGTGTTGCTTTGAGCTTCTCAATTTCACTGCGATACTGCTGTGCATAGTCTTTCAGCCTGACTAATATTTGTTCTGGCTCTTCCACCAGCTGCACGTCGAAGTCAGGAAGACTTCGACATGCCTCATCCAAAACTCGGACTAGTGTAAGCCGCTTTCATTTGGCGTCCCTCTTTCTCTACTCCGCTACCTCTAGCTGCGCTGCGAAGCCCTGCTGCTGACTTATGGCATTTTCTAACTGCATCTGTGAATATTGGTCTCATGCCTAGATTTCTTTCATAATTGCTAACTGACAGAGGTCATGTTGCCACGGCGCTAGATTTCGGCGGATATCATTAGGACAGGAAATTAAGGAAATTAAATTACCGGCGCCGCCAAATCGGCAGTGTTCCAATAGTCGACTTTTGGGCTGCAGCGCAGCCAGGCCTGTAGGTGCGTCACAATAAGGACCATCGACACCATATTGACCTTCGGTACATCTTGAAAAATTCTACGACCAAGCTATGAGCTTTGATCTCGTAGGTTGGTACTTGGTGATTTCTTTGTCACCAGACCTATTGGCATGCCGAGGCATGACCTCCGTATACCAGTTCTCTACTACAGGTGCCCGAATATGTACAAGCCTATGTTCCCGTCGAGGTACATGTTTCCATGCTTCGTAACAATGCTCCAAGTGTTCCTGCAGTCCACTATGCCCATCGAACCTGCTGCGCACCTCCTGGAGTTGATCCACAAATATTAGGCGAAGAGATTTCTGACAAGCTTCCCAGCTAGGAATGTACTTTTTATGGTTATCCCTCCATCTTGCTGCAGTGGCACGGAATGCTGAATCCAAATTCTCCCGTGTCTATGAATCCGGTATCTGTTATGAGAATGTCACACTAAACTCTTCTGGGTCTGTCGAACCATCAAAAATGGGTAAGGCTCTTGTAAGCCATCTGAGAGACTTGGTAATTCTGGCACATCTGTGTCCATGGAGCTCATATAATCGATTCTGCCAGTTCTCTAAACCATCATCTGAGTCCATCATATAGGAGCTATCACACTGCCAATCCATAATACCTTCGGCACTGGGGTCAATATAATCTTCTTCCTTCGCTGTGATGTTATAGATGTGCTCCAGAACATCCTGATCTTCGTTTCTAAGTGGTTCTGTGTATCTTGCTCCTTGTGAGGGATCCAGTGGTACGATGACTCGCAACTCTTTCCCTTCAAAAATCATTTGTCTCTTCTTAAGTTTAATGACTGCATCGTTGTCTAGTGCCCACTCAATACCTAGCAAGGTTGGATAGGGGTTACTGTCGTCAATGATCTCAATAACTTCAAAGTCGGCTACAGTACAGACTCCATCAATATCTACTGGAACATTAGGAAATTGTCCTAGGGGCACAATCTTCTGCTGATTGGCTGATCTCAACTGTATAGGGGACTAATCAAGGGTAGGTTTTCCCATTTGTTCCCAGGTTTGCTTGGTTAGGACATTGAATTCCGACCCTAAGTCCAAGATCACATCATTCATCTCATACTCTCCTATCTAAGCGTTCAACCTCATTTCCCTACCAGTTCTTCTGACTCTATGAATAGCTTTTGCCTGACCAGAACCTTGCTGAGGTTCACAGGAAGCAATAACTTTCTGCAACTCACTTAAAGCATTCTGATTTCTTAAAAGTTTCAGACAACTCTGTAAAAAGGAGGACAGTGTACTTTATCCGTCGAAGCTTCTTGCAGCTACGACTGCTGCTGATGTGGCTGCGCAGGTGCTACTGCTATGCTAGAGTCCACAAAATATTTCTTGGCTTCCATGAATGTCTCCTTTTCTCTTTCAATATCAAAGGCAGGGACTTTCACGGGGGCCTTACGAACCCAAGCCTCGTCAGGTTGTTTCTCGGCAGGCTGTATATGTGTCGTAGCTCCACTTCTGGTAACAACATCAATGGCTGGGGAAGGTCTTTGCTCGACGAAAATCATCTAAAGATTCTAATTAGGGGCATTGTTTCTTTCCTGAATCTTAGCTATCAAATGCGGGCACTGCTTGATCACATGATCTACTACTCGGCAATACCGACATGTCGTAGTCGGGTTCCGACAATCGCGAGCCAGATGTCCGGCCTGGTTGCAGTTATAACACACCACCTGACCACGACCTCTGCCAGCCATGCCACCACGACCATGGCCTCCAAAACCACCTCTACCTGATGCACCACCGCGGTAGCCATAGCCATAATTACTCTGTCCCTCATTTTGTACCCGATAGGCATTGTAGGTACGTTCTCTCATGAGGTCATAACTGTGACACTCATCTTCATTATGTCCTACGGACTTACAGAATTTGCAGTAAGGGTTCTTGGGGACTTGCACATACCTCTGTAGCAGATAGAAATTCTCAGGTCGATGCTGGCCAGTTGTCCGACAGATCTCACAATATAGAATAGTAGGGTTGAATGGGTTTGGCGCACCAGTATTCAGGTAATTTCTTACCATAGGACACTGTTCCTTGTCGTGACCTTCTGTCCGACATTGTGTGCACCAGACCTCTTCGCGACCGGTTTTTCCTTTCTTCATATCGTGAAGCTCCAGTGCCATCGCTGCCAACTACGCTTGGATTTGAGCGATACCAGAGTTATCTTCAACAGGAACGGTTTCAAGCTTCATAGCAATTTCCAAAGCCTCCTGCTGGTCAGCAACCTTCTGTTGCATGAGTGGAGTTCTGATATGCGGTAGCAACGCTGCAATAAACCATTCCTTGTGCTGTTCAGGTCCAATGGGGAAACTGACTTGGTCTAGTAGAACTTTGAATCTTTGATCAAAGTCCCACACTGATTCTCCATGCCTCTGCTGAATCTCTTTCAATTCAGTGATACACTGCGACTCGAATTTCGGCTTCTTAAATTCCTTTATCATTGCTGCTTTTATATCAGCCAATGCATGGTTCTGAGTGCTGGAGAACTTCATGGACCAGGTCAGAGCATGGTCTCTGAAAGAAGTAACTAGCTATGCTATTTTTGTATCTTGATCCGTAATGGACTTAGCAGTCCACACTGCTTCACATAAAAACCAGAACTATTCTGGATCCTCTGATCTAGTTCCTTTGAAAATAGGGAGCTTAATGTCGTCATGCATATGGGCCATCGCAGGTCTAGGGGGGGAGGGAGGGGGACTGGAAGTAGGCGGGGGGGAACTTACTGGGGTAGACTAACCTGTGACAGGAATACTCGGGCTAGGGTGACTTTCAGACTGCGACGGGTTCTCAGGGATAATAGGTCTTCGCTGCGGGGTTACCGAAGGGTTTCCAACAGAAGGGGTTTCTTCAGGTTCTAAATATGCGGGATTTACAGGGGGATACTCGGTATGCTGACCCTGGGAATAGGATCCAAAATCTCTCTTGTACCTTTTGCCACTTCGCAACAAGCCACTTTGCTCGTCGAAGGTATTTTCTCTTGCAAACATAGGTTAGTAATACAAAATCTAACAGTCTGATTCAATGAGCAATATACCTTTTTCAGCTAATAGCATTTTAATTCTCAAACTAAATGAATTCAAAAACTTACCCCTTGGTCCTTTAAAAAACTGCCGCTCAACTTCACTAAAGGAGGTACTCGTGTCGATGGCGAACTCCATCACAAATGCTTCAAGGGTTCGCGTTGTCCAGAAATCAACAGCGCGGGATATCTCGTTGTTCACCCTTTTTAGTATATTAATTCTCGCAGGGGTCCAAGCAAGAAAACTAACGTTCTTGGAAGTTCGTCCTTCTCTTTGTTAACCTGGATAACCACTGGTGCAACTCTATGTGGATACTACCAAAGAAAATATCATAAACATCACAAAAAACATACCTTTGTAAAATAATTCGTTTGCACTACAACGCGGATCTTTGTTCTCTTGCTCAGCGAATTTTAGATAAGTCTCATCAAGCCAATCACCGATTTCCTTCATAGAGGGTCTCCATAACATAGCCCTCGAGGTACGACGTAAACCTCTCTTGAGCAGATACTGAGTTCAACCGGCAATGGAACCAATTTGTTGGGCTATAGGGCAGACCCGAGTTTTATACCTTTAACTTCGCACCAACAAAAGACCCACAGTGTTGGCCCTTTCGACAACAACCTGCGAACAGGCTATAGTCTCACCCGAAACAGCTATGGGGTGCCGCAAAACCAGATTTCTGCAAGCAGAAGAGGGATATTACTGTACCTTTAGCTTTTAAACAGATTATAAATATAAATCACAAAGCTTAACATTCACTTATTTAGCTTCACAGTTAGATAAACAAACAGTGCCTTGCGCAACCCTTTACTAGGAATTTACAGCGAAGTTATTATCTAGCAGTGATCTTTACTTATCAGATATATAGATATTAATGCATGCAAGAACACAATAGAAACAACACACAGAACCACGACACAAGATATAACGTGGTTCACCCCCAGTGTAGGGGTTATGTCCACAGAACTATGTTTTATTCAACTTTCTACAAAAACCACAGTTATGATCTGCGCACTCAGCTGCAGATCCCTTCAATTCCTCAAATCCACGCACACAGCTGCAGGCCTTTGCGCACACAGCTACATATTTCCTTAGTCACCCAAAACCCTCTGCGCACACAGCTGTAGAGGTCGTCCACACACACAACTGGGACTTAACCTTTTCTTACAAAATAGCCTTAGCTTCGCATCAATTCATCTTACACAAAAATCCTAACCTCACTTATTTACAAGATTGCCTATTTATACAACACATTATTACAAAACCATGGGCTTAAACCATGGACACCTCGAACCCTAAACCCTGGACTTAAACCATGGGTTTATTACAAAAAGAGGACTTTGACTCAACCCCGACACCACTAAGACTATTTTGAGCCGTAACTCCGCTTACAAGCTCCCAAAAACCCATGGAGTTAACCACCTTAAGGACCGTTAGGGTGCGCGCCCCAACAAGATTCGTTACCAATGTCACCGTATGCCGATCTTGGTGGTAGCAGCATGTCTGGGTCTCCCCGAAAATTTATCCCTACATAGGGGTAGTCATCGATGGCAACTATCTATCATTGCCACCATAGAAAAAAATCAGTTGGATAGGGGTTGGACACCCTACCTCCACCCAGTCTACGCATTGCATCCGCCCAATGTCATTGGGTCGGATCTCGGACCCCGTGTAGAGGAACGTTAACTCTAGGGATCAATCCCGAAACACGCTCGAAGAAGAACGTGCTCAGTATGCTGCTAAAACTGAAGTTTCGCACCCTTCCCATCTTGCAGTCATTGAGCCGTTGTTTCATGTTGCTCAATAATGTCATACTCCAGTCATAAACTATGGGCCTCATGCACTCCATGGCATAGAACATCAATAGCCGTGAGGCCTGGTGGAGTGAGGCTAGCCCCGCTATCCTGCCCAGTGTTAGTATAATGGCCTTTAGGCCTAGCATCTATATGGAGTTAGTTGGGATCTGACTCCCCACCTTCTCCGTGTTCGGATAGAAGTACACTGCAATGTACTCATATATAGTCAGGCCACCTCCGGGCCCGCGAGAGCGTAGGTTCACCACTTCCCCCCGTCGGAAAAGTCCAGTAATAAAGTATATTTCCTCCACTTCTATGGTGAGGGACATCCCATCTATCTGGAATGACTATGAGTCTAGATCCCAGTAATCTACTAGCATCTGAAGCAGTCTTGGTTTGGCTCATATACCACCAAGACACCAAAACTTGTAGAGCCTACATGACCGCAAAGCTTGTTGAGCCATTAGATCTGCCCTTACTACCTCTTCTACATCACCGTGCTCACGTTCTCTCCATTCTAGAACCATCCTGCACATAAAATTTGAGTTTGATCCATTAGAATACTTAAAAATCATTGAGTGCGGCCGCATACGTGACTGTTTTCTAAATAGTCACATATGTACGCTACTTTGAGGGCATTTTCTGTGTATATCCAGCCCTATACACGAAAAAACCATCGATTTTTGTGTGGGCCAAGGTGCACATTTAAGATGAGCCTAGAATCCTAAATACACCATGGAAATTGATAAAATTTGCATCAAAATGAAAGAGTAGAGCATGGGTAAGTACCTGGAAAAAACAATAGTGGATTCCACTGGCTGGATCTCCTGGAATTCGTTGTTGAAGTTCTGAGCTCAATTGGGTAAAAATTTCAAATTTTATATAATGTTTTGAATTTTTTACTATTTATAGAATTTTTGAAAATTTTTACCCCCTTTTCTATAGTTTGGACCGTTTTTGGACTAATTTATGATGTAGAAGACCATTTTGAATGTCATTTCAACCGTTGCTTTGACCCGTTCGTGCCCGTTACAGGTATGATGTTTAAACTGGCATATAGGTTAGGATCATCTTTGATGGCATTTTGCATGACCTTATGACCATTTCATTATATCCTTAGGTACGAACCCATTCTATTATGTCACAGAACCTTCTTGTTGTTTTAGAAGTGGCATTATGTGAATGGTAGAGCTTGACCTTACATGGGTACCCTAGTTAGCACCTTATTTGCATTGGGTGCCCATGCTGACATTTTGTCCCTTAGGGTGTGGGAGTCCATTGTATAGTATTTCCATGACACTTCACAAGAGCCTCATACTCCTCTTGATATTTTGCTGGCCTATTTCCCTCTGGAATCCCTTATGTCAAGTTGTAATTGCATTATCATGAGCTTTGCGTGCCTTATTGAGCCTTACGCCGACTTCCTTGACATTGAGTTTTAGCCATATTGCCCAAGTTTGTCTCATGTCTAGCCACGCAGAGCCATTTTATATATCCTTTGCAGCTTGATTCCCTATTTTTTACCAGGAGGGGACCCCCGAGTGTCACTATCCTACACATGTATCCTTGCATTGAGCATAGGTATGTTCCACTGCTTGGAACTAGTTTGTTTGCCCATTATGACACTCGTATCCTCCTAGTCTGTAACTATAAAGCAGTTTTATTCTTTTTCAAGATTTTTAAATATTTGAAAAAGTCCAAAAAAAAATTAAAAAACCAAAAAGCTGGACAAGGAAATATGTTATCTTTGGCAGCTGTCGAGTCATGTCACCTTCGAACAGAGCACTGTATATCACATCCGTTGGTTGGGTTTATAGTTTGACTTTAGGAGTTGTACTCATGTATCTGAGTTTATCTCCACCGACTGGTTAAGCTTCCAATCCCCATGGAGCCTCTGTCAATGCCTCCTGTGTCGCAGAGATGTCCCGGTTTTGTATATCAAGTCTATGTTGCCTTTATTTAGTCACCATTCATCGTTATGCTCTTGTTCGAAGGAAGTTGAAACCTGAGTCATCCATTCCTCAGCTATCTTGACTTTACATATTGGCCATTCTCGATATAGTTACTGGTTCATGCACCTTATGATTGAGTCCTTCCACATTATACAGCTTTTCTTAGTACCTTGTGTTGGATGATGGGGGATGCCTTAATGCCCTCCTTCCAATGGATTTCATCCCATCGATTTCAGATCATTTATTCTAGGATTGGAATCTAGATTCATTTTTGAGTGCCATGAGACTTGTAGCCATCAGTGGCACATTCTCTTGCCATCGACAGTTTTTGGGAATACATCGATGTCCCCTGATCGATGGATCCTCTCAAGTGTTCAACCTCAACACACCTATTCACACTTGTTAGTTTGCACTCTAGTACCTTGATTCCCAATATCATTATCGGTGGGTGATCTCGCATCTGTTAACGGTATACATCAATGACCGGTAATCAGATGATGGACTACTATGTTCAACCTCAACACCTCTATTCACATAGTAGGACTTGTACGTGTAGTGGTTTGTGTAGAAGACCTTCCAGATTGGTGGCATCTCGTATATGCTACCTCCTTGATCGTGCCAGTGTTCATGAGATTTCAACTCTCGTGACTTGATTCCAGTATATGTCAGACATTTCTAGCCATTATGGAGATCTTGATATGTTATATATCTGCAGCTTTCATGGAGATCATGATCCTTTGTATATCTTCATCATTAAGATTCTGATCTATGTATATTGTACATGGCGATGACCACTTATATCATATTGTGTATCATGCCTATTCATGGCCATTGTACTCTTATGTATCTGGGACTGTTATATGTATTTGCAGTTATATGCAGAGTTGTATCATTGTACCATGCTGATTGGGTGGCTGGTCTTCCATTTGGGATTCTTCATCACTCAACTTATGGGATGGACTTATAATGTATTTCGGCCATCGTATGACCCCTCTGACCTCACACATTAGGGGGCATCTGTTATAGCAGATTTTACCACACCAGGTGAATCACACTTGTATGGCCTTCCCTTGTCCCTCTGCAAACTCCTTAAACCCTTTGGACCATTCTTTGTCCTTTGATTTTTCCTAGACCATTTCTAATAACATGTGAAAATTGATATACGCAACTTTAAAACCCTTTATCGTGTATATACATGGGTTTGACCTCTACAACCGCATACATCAGGATGTGTACAAAAATCCAAATCCTTTTGGAGTTTTCCTTGACATGGATCCGACTCACTTGTCTCCTGGCCTTCCATATGCCTTAAGATCGCTTGGATTCGACCTTTCATTACCCCATTGAAAATCTATATAAGGAACCCTTTGGATACATTGAAGGCATAAGAGAATTGAGAGCAAAGAAACTATAGTCCATTGTTGTTGAAACTTGTGCTTGAGTCTGCATCCCTTTGTCCCTTGGAGCACTTTAGTGTTCTTCCCAAGCTTTCCTTTTGCTTGTGAGCTTGCTATCAAGAGATGGAGGATTGAGGTGGTGGAGGCCCAAGTGGGGGATTCATTTTCTCTGATTCGCAGACGTGCCGATAGAGGTTGTATTCATTGTAATCTCTGATTTTATATTAATAGAAATATCTTTTCCTATCCAATAATGTATGTTTGAATGAATATTTTATCCATGGATGATTTCAAATGCTTATACGTTGTTGATTATATATGCTAGAGTATATCTAACACCAATATATACAATATGCTTGTCTTGTTTACTTATTGTTGAGGAAGTGATTCATCAATTCAAGATGAAGTTGGAAAGCTCAATGGGGATCTACTTCAACCGCCCGGAATAAGGTATGATTTTTGATCCTTTAGTGTTAGATATTTGATTTCTCTTGCATATTGGAAAGGATTGATTTCTAGAGTCAAGTTGTCTGTTGTGGTACCCCAATCCATAGGAATTTCTCTCCGTAACACTACTGGCGTGCTTGGAAACTCAACCATGGGGAGGTTTTCATTTGTATCCATGGCATCCAAATGCGCATGAATCATTGGGATCTCAGGGAAGTTCTGAGTTGGATGGCCCTGTTGTTCACAGATGGTGCAAGGCGATATCTGCTGAGGTTTTGTGGTAGCTTTGGCATTCTTGCCTCTAGCCCTTTTTGGGTGGGGTGGTGCGGGTGTGGGTGGGGTGGTTGGTTTTTGCGGACCGGGTGGGGGATGAGACTCAACTGCAATGGGTTGGACTAGGGTTAAGACAACCTGGGGCATTGGTGGTTGAGTTGGTGGATCAATATACCACACCGAAATTCCCAATGTAAAGTTGGGTAGGATTAAGGTGGCCATTATCGGCTTGCTCATGACACCAGGCAGGGGAAAGAGGAATGGAATCGTATGGACTGGAGATGAGACTAGATAACTCCCTAATGGTACTATGTGGGGGTGAGGTTGTGGTTGTGACTGCACGTAATGCTGCGGCTGCAGATGCTGTTGTGGCTACTATTGGTGTTGCCGCTGCGGACGTTGTTGTGGTTGCGGTTGGGGCTATGGCTGTGGTTGTTGTTTGGGTGCAGCGGTGCTGGATGAGACCATGCACAAGTTCGCAGTCTCATTTTGTGTCAGTGGTGGTGACACTAAGGGGAAAGGAGCCGTCATGGTGGTATCGACAAACAACCCAGGGCCCACATTCAAAAATGGGGAGGCTGGTGTGTTGTCAACCATAGTATTGATTGCAGGGATGACATTGGCGTGTGTGGTCATCCCTTGTGGCTCAATGGTGGTGATGGTAGGGATAAATTCGGCGGGTGCCGTTAGCCCTTACGGATCATGATAAGTGAGTTGATCAACCATCACGATCTTCCCTTCATGGGGAACATCATGAGATGGAATATAGTTGATGCAACTGCTCTCATGGCATACATATAACGTCTTCTGAGGAGAAGGTTATAGTCCAATTGAGCATTGACAACCTCTATGTCAATCAGAACTGTCTTCCCGGCTAATGTGATGGGGACATGGGGGAGGATTCCTTGGGCTTTAGTGGGATGGACATCATAAGCCCGCAGAGTTGTGGAGGATGGTTACAGAATTAGGGATCCCAATTTTTGCTAGACTAGGGTAGACATAATGCACATGGATACCCCCTCATCCACTATGCACTGGTGCACAACTGAATTTTGGAGTGACACCAGGATTTGAAAGGCAATGGTTGATGGCATGCGCGGTTCTCCATTCTCCATGTCAAATGCAATCAACTTGGATTCGGAGGGGCCTACTGCCCTAAGGGCGGCTAGTAAGGCTTTCCGCTATGTTGAGCATGTTTTAAGTACCTCAAGAGCGGACATGGCAGTTGGTGTTTGGGCCAAATCATCCACGATGTTGTAGCTGACCGCGGCTCTAGCTGTGGCATTATTGGCAACCCTGCATATGGGGGGCGCGAGAATGGAGGTAACTGAAGAGGTAGGTTGACTGTTTTAGACGTTGATGCCGCTGATGGGTCGACAAGTTCAGTGTTGGCTCCGTATTGATTCCGTCTAGTTTGTAAGTTGACTTCTTCAGTTGTCATGGCTAGCAAATGGTGGACACCTATTTCTGCCATGGGAGGTGCCCCTTGAGTGTTGGGATTGGGTTGGGGAGGGCATGAAGTTGCCACCAATCCTTGGACTGGTAGTGGGTTTTGAAGCACCATAGGCAGAGGCCCTTGTGGTGTCGGGTTGGGTTGGGCTTGGTTTATAGCGATGGCGGCCTATTGGACCTCATTTCGAATGGCCTGCTTAGTGCAACCCATGAGGGGACACTCGAATGTGTAGTGCCCATAGACCCCATAGAGTGTGCATGGTTGGTTTGTTCGCAATAGGGTGTTGCATCTTGGTGCATTTGGTCATGGGGAATTTTGGGCTGGCCGGTTTGTCGCGGCATTGTTGGGAGGGTTTGGTTGTTGGTTGCCTCCTTGCGGTTGGTTGTTGCCTTGGTTCTGGGGCCGATTATTTCTAGCTTGCCCTTGTTGATTGTTGGGGGAAAGCTAGTTGGGACGGTTTTGTTGTGCAAATACTTGTCCCAACGGAGTAGGTGAAGTAGGGGTGAGGGCTTGAACTGCTTGCACTGGTGGTGCATAGTAGATTTGGGTGGGCGGTGGTGCCACAAATGTGGGAATTTTCCCAACATATTACTGTGTTGGCCAAGCCATGGCCTAAGCCTGCTGCGGTGGTGCAGTTTGTGCATAAGACGTTGTGGCTCCGGACTGGGACATCATTCCTGCATAGTCCGGAGTTTGGTTTTGGTAGGCAACACTTGTATTGTTGCTTGGTTGTGGTGGAACTACAGGTGGTGTTGAACGGTACTGTGGCTGTTGGAAGACCAAGCCTATGATGCCATCTACAGCATGGGATGTGTTATAGCAAAATCCGTTCACTGTCATGTGATAAGACCTTTGACATACCTACTTGCCCTGAATCCCAGCTTCTAGAGTGAAGACTAGATGGTTTTTTATCAGTCTATCATACAAATTCCCAGCACCGCTCATCCTCCCTTATCTAAGAGCGATACCCCTGTTCGCACCGCTTTTCATCGGTTGTCCACAAGCGGTGCCACCACCTGTCACCCTTGGTCCATAGGCAGTTATTACCAGAACTGCTCTGTCACAGAAGGAGAAGCACGGTATCCTGGGTAAAAAGGGAAAAAGAGAAGCTTCTCAAGGCTTCTAGATGACAAGCCTCGAGATATCCCTTATCCCTACTACTGTGGGTTGGTTGAGCTTGAGATCCCTCATCCTAGGATCTTAGAGGCCACCTCACCCACTAATTTCTCAACCATCTCTATCCATTAAAGCCCTATATATGAGCTCATAGCCATGGTTGAGGGGAGAACATTGGAGGTATTGTTATGCTGTTGGACTAATTCTTGGCCCAAGATCATTTGAGGAAAGCATAGAGAGCTAGAGTTGGAGCTGATGGGGATAAAGAGCTTGTTTCATGGAGATGCATGTCAACACTAAGGATTGGTTGTAAGCTTCCTCATTTTTCTAATGCAAGTTGATTTTCTGTCCCATATATATTGTTGATGTTTGATTTTAGATATATATTGCTAGATTCCTTAGTCACTAGCATAGATTAGTAAATCATATTCTGGTTGCTTTGATCTGTTTCGTGTTGAACTCTTTTGCAGGTACACAGGTGAAATATCAAATCCTTGTATTCCAGATATCTACAACATCGAGGGGGAGTTATCAACCTCTGTGATCTATTTGTTCTGGATCTAAACCATTCAAACCAGTGAAACACTTTGCTATCCGCAAGAGGTGAAATATTCTGATCAACAAATCTGGTGACTCCGCTGGGGAGTAGTTGTATTCATTTGTTTTGATCGTCCTCAATCTGCAACTCTTGTCCGAATCCAGGCTCCGTTTTCTTTAACTCTTTTCAATCAGATCTACTTTCTGATTTGTATTATTTGGGTTTGAAATTTTCAGATCTGTTCATATCTAAGTCATTTCGGTATTTTATGCTATGTTTCCATATTCAATTCAATAGTATTTGCCTTGATCTAATCCTTTTCTAACTGGATCATTCATTCTCTTTGTGTTTTGGTCTTCTACAGGGAACCACGATAATGCTTTGTACGAGGTGTAGTGCCACCGCCTAAACACAGTGGGCAGTAAGCGGTGCCACCGCGTGTATCTGGTTAGCAAGGACCGGTGCTGCTTTGGAAACGCTCTTACAACACCTACGAAGCACGGTCCCAGGTAGGCATCATTCCAAGACCTCTTTTTTCTCATTTTTTGTAAAATTTGAGTTGATTTGCTTTTAAAAATTAAAAAATTAAAAAAAAAGAGCCCAATTTTTTTTTTAGGGCCTCACACCCCCGAACCCCCCTTAAGCGTGTATGAATCCATAGTTATTCTCAAGAGTTTTGATTGATGTTGGTCTTTTAAAGCTTCATAGTTGGCTTTGAATAGAACTTGGTTTTGTTAGATCTCTGATTTCTGTCTTCCTTGATAGAACAAGAAAAGATTCATTTCAATTTTTCTTCATTTGTTATACATGATTTCTGTATGTTTTTTCTTTTTTTCATAAAGTTGTGGAAAAGTGCATATGGAAGTTATTGTATGATTTTGTGATAAGTTCATTCACACTTTTAGTTAAAAAATCTGAACACTTTTGTATAAAGTTGTAACCATCTTTTCTTGCTTTTCATTAGAGGTCTCACTTCTTTTTCAGTTCAAAAGAGAAGCTTTTGTCTGTTTCAGTTAGGAATGGATCATTTAAGCAATTTGTTTCATTATTATATGGGATTTAATCTATGTTTCAAATAAATTGAACCTCTCTCTCCCTCTCTTAGGTAGAATTTCATTGAAGAGGAAAACTTGCATTATCATATAGATCAGTGTGCATCTTCTTTAAATTCATTTTTTTACTCCATGGTTCCACCTAAACGCACAAGATCAAATTAAGTGCTAGATTAGGTTTAAATTTTTTTATCAATTTGTGTGATAGGTTAGAGATGTGTTCGGGTGTCGTTAAATGTAGGAGCTGTTGTTACTTGTCCGCATTACATCTCAGGACTCGCGTGGTTCTTCCATGTACCGTCGGTATATCGAACGGCCTTTCACGTACCCTTGAGGTATATAGAAAGGTACTTCACATACTCAATTGTATATCGGAAGGCCCCTTGTGTACGGTTATGCATTAGATAGCACTACTACTGATTTGAGCTCTCATGTACCTTGTATACATCGGGAGACCCCACTAGGATTCCCTATCCATCTAAGTTATCCTTTTGGCATGCACTGTGAGGTTCCTAACTATTATCCACTCCTTTCACATGTTTGCTCATTTCTTTTAGTTTGAGTAGTGCTTGTTATTTGTACAGTTAGGATTTTTTACAAGAGAGATATATTTTTGTTGCATAGTTATGGCTTCACCTTCTGGGACTACCAACCAAGAGACTCCTTTACCAAGCATGTCTTTTGTGTTCCCTCTATATGGGGATGTTGGTCCTCCTCTCATGGCTACGTTAAGCATTCCTGGATTGACTATTGGATTACCTGTTTGGTTATTCTCCAATCCAGTTATCCCATGTACACCAGTTGCGTCTGATCCTAATCCTTCATCGCAAGAGCATCAACCTCATGTTGATCCCTCTTCTTCTTCACCAGATGTGTCTTCTCCCGTTTCTACCTCTTCGCCTGTTGAAAGTTGTAATACTAGTATTTAGGTGGATAAGAAGAAGAAGAAAAGGAAGATTAAGAAGAAGAAAAACAAACAAACAACCAAGTCTCAACCAATCACTCCTCCAAGTGTGGACAGTGTTGATCTGCACACCTAAAGACCGCGTAAACCCAAATTCCCTTGTAGGCTTTGCAAGGGTGATCACCTTCTGAAATATTGTCATGGTCTGTCCCTGGTTTTAGAAGAGTGGTCTAAGGTTTCCTGGAAACCGATGGCATCAGCCTCTGGTCATCATACTGATGATTCCCCCTCAACCAATGACTCTATTCTTAAGATTCAGAAGGGTAAAGTTGGAAATCCTTGCTTTCTTTGTAAGGACATGCACTTTACTTACCTTTGTCCTCTCATGGATGAAGCTTCTAAATTGTTGGAAGATATTACTGTTTCTCGTCAACGGATTCCAACAAGTTATCGTAAGTTGTCTCTTAAACCCCCATTGTTTGATAACCTGGTCGATCCAGTTCTAACCTCGATCGATCCCACTCTTCTGTTGAAGAGTGAAATTGAAGTGGTCGATCCAGTTCTAACCTCGGTCGATCCCACTCTTCTTTTGAAGAGTGAAGTTGAAATGGTTGAGTCGACGTCATCTCCACCCAATCCCACTCTTTCATAAGAGAGTGTTAAGACTGAAGTAGTCTCTTTGACCAAATATTCCTCTTTTTCTTCTCTTCTAGTAGAGAATGAACCAAAACCTGCCGAAGTTTTTATGCTTCGTTCTGATTGTTCTCGACAAGAGAAAATTTTGTCTGTTTCGACAGAACCCTCTCCAAGTACTGAGGTTATTTCCTTTGACTGGAGTAACCTAACAGAGTCTCGTCTTCATTCAAGTGTTCCTTTCCAGATAGTTGTGAATGTTACTACTAGGTGGATACTTCGCACTATTGTTGACAAATGGGCTTCTGTTAGTATTCTATCCTCAACTGCTTGGAAAGCTTTAGGCTCTCCTTAGCTTGTGCCATCCACCGATCAAATACTGGCTTTTAATCAAAGACCCACTACACCTTTAGGGACCCTTCCTGAATTTCCTATTACATTAGGAGGGAAAACTGTCTGCATTGATGTTATGGTGGTCCAAGGTCCTTTAGATTTCGAGTTATGAATTTTCCCCATGATGGGAATATTGTGACCATTGATCAGCTTTCCTTTGTTACACTTGACCATCGCATTACTCCAAGTAATCAGACTGCCCTGAATGTGCTGCATGTTTTTGTGATTCCTTCCCCTTCTTCTAGTTAGCTTCTTCCCATCATAGGTAAAATGGGGGGGCATGGCTCTAGTCTATGGACATCAGAATAGAGCTAAGCCGCTAGATTTTATGTAATGGTGGAAACCTACCAAAATCTAGATATCATGTTCGGTAGGAACAGGTTTGCGAGCATAGTTTACCTTTTGGTTTCAAGCTCATTAAAAAATAAAACCACTCCTCAAGCATAGTTTACGCTTTTGGTTTCAAGCTTGCATAAAAATGAAACCATTCCTTTGAGAAAAGTTCCCATTCTGTGTCAAGCTCATTAAAAAATGAAACAGCACCTGACCATCATGTCAAGTTCTGACCATCATGTTAGCTTTCCTTAAGCATAGTTTACGCTTTTGGTTTCAAGCTTGCATAAAAATGAAACCATGTTCTGAGCAAAGTTCCCATTCTATGTCAAGCTCGTTAAAAAATGAAATAGATGCCTTTGAGCAAAGTACCCATTCTATGTCAAGCTCATTAAAAAATGAAATAGATCTCCTCAAGCATAGTTTACCTTTTGGTTTCAATCTTGCATAAAAATGAAATCATTCTTGAGCATAGTTCATTTTATATTTCAAGCTCGTTAAAATATGAAGTAGGTTTCCTTAAGCATAGTTTACCTTTGGGTTTCAAGCTTGCATAAAAATGAAACCATGTTCCAAGCATAGTTACCTTCTGTTTCAAGCTTGCGTAAAAATGAAACAAATCCCCTTCCCTTGATTCGATTCTTCACTTTAGTGTCAGAACTTGAACCTTCGCCTGCCCAATTCTCGTTCTTCCTACCCCCCTGGTGAACATTTTGAAATTAGTAACCAGCTTTTTAGGTTGGGTATGGAAGAAGAATCGTCAGATGAAGTGAAGCTTGAGGGAATGTCAAGCCGCTAGCAACAATGTTAGGGGTAGGCTTTGCTAGCAATCATGCTTGGGGCAAGATTCCCACCTCTGTATATCATGTTAATGGGATTTTTCAAGCATAGTTTACCCATTGGTTTCAAGCTTGCATAAAAATTAAACCAATCTTCGAGCATTCTTTCAACTGATCTTCGAGCTCGTTAAAAATAGTAAGATGGTGTTGGGTTTACTTTTAATTTTTTGTGCTCTGGTTAAAACATGAAAAGTGGTTTGAGCATAGTTTATTACTTTTTCATGCTCTAGATTCAAACATGAAAAAGTATAATGGAGTTCTCCTTAAACCCTTTTCAGGATCCCTAAATACGAAAAGATCGTCGAGCGATCTTGTCTTCTTCACGCTCGTTAAAGTATTTGAAGAGTTGTCCGTCCGACGATAGGTTATCTCTTTCTCGGTTCGGACAGTACTATTTACAAGAAAGGAACGCTCCAGCCAATCATGACTGGAAGAGTTCTCTAAGGTATGATTTTATACTTTTTCGAGCCTTAGAGACTAAATCATATGAAAAAGGAACCCCATGGATTTTTCTTCTGTATTCGTTCAGAGTCTCTAAACATGAACGATACCGAGTTTTCTTTCAGTGGACTCGATAAATTAAACATTGAGAGACCCGTTTTTGGGAACGAACTCCTCCTCTCCCAGGTTCATAAAACATATGGGACTGGACTTGTCTTCTGACAAGCTATATCGAGTGTTTGTTACCCTCTTTGAACTCATAAAATCAAAAAGAGGCACTCATCGATCATGATGGGGAAAATTGGAAAGAGAATCATTTTGCAAATAATGGCAGTTGTTTGTCATTACCTTTGAACATGGCACTTGTCTGCACAATCATGTTAGTCAATTGGGTATTTAGCTGATCTCCGTGATGATCCACTTTCATGAGTCATGCCAATCCTTTGAGTCTTTCAAAAGAATGCATTGTCCGCTATCGCATTGTGTATCTGTCCTGTCTAGTCATGCTGCTAAGTCATTTTGTCATGTTGCCTGATGTTCAAAGGGAATATGAAGAAGTCTTACCTCTACCGTATACACAGCCTTTGTGTCAGTATCTTTGAGTCAATCATGCGGTTACTACATTCACATCATTTTAGAACTATGTTCCAAGTTTCATGTCATCGATTTGGGACTCATCATGGCCCTCCTTCGATGAGACTATTCCCGTCGACATCAGCTCATCATCCAGGAAATAGTCTTAGAAACAATATTTAGTACCTTGAGATCTGTATGCCTTAATGAAAGATTCTCTCGCTCTTGACATAGGTTCACATCATTGACCTTTGATCGATAGAATCAACTAGGTGCTCGACATCAGGACATCTATTCACACTTAGTATATTGTACTAGGGTACCTTAGGAATCATTGATATTAATGATGATCTCCCTCGCACTTGTTAATGGTTCACATCATTGGCCGGTAATCAAGTGGTTTCTAGCATGTTCGACATCATATCATTGTAATCACATGGATAGAATCGTACTTTGTGGAAGACGAGATGAAGACCCTGGTATTTGTTTAAAAGTGCTCATTGCTTTTTCCACAGGTTGCGATGGAGTTTTGTATATCTAGCATGGATCCACATTTGTATGGTTGTGGCTATGCTCAAATTTTTGCTTGTATGACATATATCTACTTTGTATCTCTGGTAACTATGTCCAAGTTTGAGTCCTCTATCACATGGATCTACGCTATATTCTAGTAGCCATGCTTATTTATTCCACTCATGGATCTGCCTTGTATTGGTCTACAGCTATGAGTTTGGTTACTTGTGTCTATGAGTCAACATACTGATGTACTACAGATGCCTACTTATTGCATACTCCGATCGAGCCAACATTTTTATCTCCTGGAAATGACTTGTTCTCAAAGCTCTTATTTATCATATCACTCTAAGACTCATGCTTTGGGAGGCATCCTGTTATACCAAAATCCTGTCACCATCATGTGATAAGACCTTTGACATACCTACTTGCCCTGAATCCCAGCTTCTAAAGTGAAGACTAGATGGTTTATTTTCAGTCTATCATACAAATTCCCAGCACCGCTCATCCTCCCTTATCCAGGAGTGGTACCCCTGTTTGCACTTCTTTTCATAGGTTGTCCACAAGTGGTGCCACCGCCTGTCACCCTTGGTCCATAGGCGGTTATTACTAGAACCACTCTGTCACAGAAGGAGAAGCGCGGTACCCTGGGTAAAAATAGAAAAATAGAAGCTTCTCAAGTCTTCTAGATGATAAGCCTCAAGATATCCCTTATCCCTACTACTGTGGGTTGGTTGAGCTCGAGATCCCTCATCCTAGGATCTTAGAGGCCACCTCACCCACTAATTTATCAACCATCTCTATCCATTAAAGCCTTATATATATGAACTCATGGCCATGGTTGAGGGGAGAACATTGAAGGTATTGTTATGCTGTTGGACTGATTCTTGGCCCAAGATCATTTGAGGAGAGCATAGAGAGCTAGAGTCAGAGCTTATGGGGATAAAGATCTGGTTTCATGGAGATGCATGTCAACACTAAGGCTTGGTTGTAAACTTCTTCATTTTTCTAATGCAAGTTGATTTTCTGTCCCATATATATTGTTGATGTTTGATTTTAGATATATATTGCTAGATTCCTTAGTCACTAGCATAGATTAGTAGATCATATTCTGGTTGCTTTGATCTGTTTCATGTTGAACTCTTTTGTAGGGAACTATCAAAGCCTTGTATTCCAGATATCTACAGCGTCTAGGGGGAGTTATCAACCTCTGTGATCTATGTGTTCTGGATCTGAACCATTCAGACCAGCGGAACACTTTGGTGTCCGCAGGAGGTGAAATATTCCAATCAACAGGATGCCCCCGGTGCATCACGGTAGGAGGTTCCTGTGCAGGGAGCATCTGGGATGACAGTGTAAAGGTATCCAGACTAAGTGTAGATCAGGTCAAACTGTTGGGATTTCACTATGGCCTCCTCTTCGGATTGGGGATGTTCTGATGAAACATCCTTTTCTATGGGTGGGAGTAAGGTCTTGAGGAACCAATCCAAGAAGATCTTGCCATCAAGTTGGATTTTACATAATCTATAGCGTCACCGCCACTCGTGGATGTGGTCAGTTATATGCATCGCAGTGTTCTGATGGAAGGATAGCAAGATCTCCACCCCCTCGTCATTAGAGGAATTTTGGGGTCTAAAATGGGCCTCCTAAGGAAAATAATAAAATAATAGTTAAAATAATAAAATAATATTGATTAATTTTGGAGGAAGAAATAAAAAAACTACTTTTTGTGTTCGTATTTTCGACATATCTCCCTGTGTTTTTACTCAAATTTCAATCGGGAGACCTCGTTGGATGCGGAATTTGATTCCGCATCCAACGAGTACCCACACTTCATACTTTTGATGGACCCGACTACCACAAAAATAAGAAATACCTGAAAAAACGTGATGATGATGTCAATTCAAAAAAAAGTAGTTTTTTTAATGACAAATATGTCAATTCAACCATTATGGTTGACTTATTTTATTGAAATTCTATTGGTTCTTGAATTCCAACTCACAAAAACTTATTTTGGCACGTTATTTTATAAGGCCCATTTTAGACCCCAAATTTCCTCTAATGCATATCTGATGGGGAGTTGAAAATACTGCAGGAACATGAAAGCTGGGGAATTGAAATTTGGGTACTTGGCTTATGGTAGCTCAATGTACCATTTGGCCACAGCACCTGTAAGGGTGCATTGGAATTTCCTCATCCTGATGGAATCGTCTATGATGATGTTTGATGAGCACCATAGATGGAATGTCATGATGTGGTTTTGGGGGCACTCCTCTGCCTTGCCTTCAAACTTGGGAATGTCCGATGGCAGCTTGGTTTGCGTGGGAGGCCAGAAAGCTTGATGGCGGATTAGGTCAATTATTAACTGAGCCAAATCAGGCAGGTTAAGATGAGCCATGAAAGGCAAGTTTTATCCAAGGTTGATGTGATATGGGGAAGCGATGGTGGTGGGGTTTGTAGGTGCATAATGCGATTGCATGGCTGGGGGTACTTGTGGTGGCACCATTTTGGATGGGCCAATGCACCCATGTGTGGTGGGGGGGACAGTGTGGGTGGAAGGGCCACTTCCCCCATGTGTGACAGGCAGGGAAATGTAAGTGGAAGGTCCATTTCCCCCATGTGTGATAGGAGGGGCCGTGTATGTGGAAGGGCCACTGCCCTCATGTGTTGCAGGTGGGACAGCTTGGCTGGTCACTATAGGTGGTGGTAGCTGACTGATGACACTTTGCATGACTGTGTTGGGGCCACCTACAGGGTTGTTGGTGATAGTTTGTGGTGTGGACATGGATCCACTAGCTATGGCTATGCCAAAAAATGGATCTGATTTTGCACCAGCCATGGGGCTTGATGGTGCAGTATGTAGATCTAGTTCAGACTGATATGGGCCTGAATCTAAATCAAAGACTATGTGGCCTTCTGATGGTGTGAGAGGTCATCAGGAATGGTCTCGATGGTGCTGGTTCAATGTCCTGAATTGTGTTTGTTCACCTCTTAGGCGTGAGGAAGAGCATGTGTTACGAAGAGAAATTCCTATGGCTTGGGGTACCACAACAGATAGCTTGACTCCAGAAATCAATCCTTTCCAATATGAAATAGAAATTAAATGTCTAACACTAAAGGATTAGACCTCATACCTTATTCCAGATGGTTGAAGTAGATCCCCATTGAGCTTTCCAACTTCAGCTTGAATTGATAGATTACTTCCTCAACAACAAGTAAACAATACAAGCAT
>LPNX010868570.1:57242-99682 GCA_001517045.1 Pseudotsuga menziesii
ATCCTATATCCAAAATAGGGTGCCTCACAAACAGCTTGATGGCATGACTCCCTTCGAAGCATGGAGTGGGCACAAGCCATATGTGACCCATTTCAGGATTTTTGGCTCAAAGGCTTGTGCTAGGATTCCAACAGAGAAGAGGAAGGATTTGCAGCCCCAAAGCCAAGAGTGTCTTTTTGTTGGATACTCTAAATATTCAAAAGGGTAGAAGTTGATAAACTTGAGCACAAACAAAGACTTCATTGAAAGGTGTGTTCAGTTTGAAGAAGAACCCCTTGCATAAGTGGAAATTGGTGAAGCCTCTTCACCACCTGAACCTCAAGAAGTAAGTAAAGAGTTTGTTGAACATGTTGATTCTGATTTTTCTGATGGAGATGAGTTTATTGTAGACCCAAACAGCCCCACAAGGCCTAAATGGGCAGCCAAGACACTACATGCAGCAGGAGAGCTAGCTGAGGATCCCAATGACCCAAGGAGGACTAGATCTCAATTTGAGAGTGGTCTGTGCATGAAGGATCCTATGTTTGCTGAAAAATGCTATTTGATGGTGGATTCTGATCCTCAAACATATGAAGAATCAGCAAGATATCCAATATGGCAAGCTGCCATGAAGGAGGAGTTCAACTCACTCCAGAAGAGTAACACATGGGAGCTAGTGGATCTTCCCCCAGGGAGAAAACTAGTACAGTGTAAGTGGGTCTTTAAGACCAAATTTGCTACTGATGGTTCACCACTGAAGTGCAAGGCTATATTGGTAGCTAAAGGCTACTCACAGGTTCATGGCATCGATTACAATGAGACCTTTGCCCCAGTGGCAAAGATGGATTCCATCAGGCTAGCTCTAGCCATTGCAGCCTCAAGGCAATGGGAGGTACATCATATGGATGTAAAATGTGCCTTTTTGAATGGAGATCTCACTGAGGAGATATATATGCAGAATCCTCAAGATTTTGCTACTAACCCTTCTCTTGTGTGCAGTTTGAGAAAGTCATTGTATGGGCTAAAGCAAGCCCCCAGGGCTTGGTATGCCAAGATAGATATCTTCTTGCTATCTCTGAATTTTGTTCGGTGCAAATCAGATCCGAATGTCTATTTGAAGTCTTTTAATGGTTAATTAATGATCATTTTGTTATATGTTGATGACCTCCTCATTACAGGAAGCTCACAGGCTGAGATTGCTTCCTTAAAAAGAGCTATGAACCAAGCCTTCTCCATGACAGATTTGGGGCTCTTAAGTCAATTTCTGGGGATTGAGATTGCTCAAACCAAAGCTGGAATAAAGGTGCACCAATTCAAGTATGCCTTGGATTTACTGATCAAATTCAGAATGCAAGACGTCAAAGCAAGCAAAACTCCTTTCCTTTCAGGAGTGAAGCTGGAGGAAGATGATTCTCCACCGATGGTAAACAATACACTTTATAGGCAATTGATTGGATGTTTATTGTATCTGACACATACTTGACCTGATATTTGTTATGTAGTAAGTGTGGCTTCTATATTCATGGATCAGCCTCATGAGATCCATTGGAAAGCATCCAAAAGGATCCTTAACTTTGTTCAGGGAACAAGGACACATGGGATCTTCTATAAGGCAAAATCTGATCTTGATTTGATTGGATTTACTGACAGTGATTGGGCAGGTGATAGCACAGATAGAAATTCCACTTCAGGTTATGTGTTCATGCTTGCAGAAGGTCCAATCAGCTGGTCAAGCAAGAAATAGAGTGCCATTGCACTCTCATCTATAGAAGCTGAGTACAGAGGAGTTGTTAATGCAGCAACTCAGTGTTTATGGTTGCAGGGTTTACTTGGAGAGTGTGGTTTCGAACCTGAGTACTCAACTACCATCTACTGTGATAACCAGAGTACCATTTGAATCTGCAAGTATCCAGTTTAGAAGCAGAGAACCAGACACATTGAGATTCACATGCACTACATCAGAGAGCTTGTGCATGATGGCACCATTCACCTACTCTTCTGTTCATCTTCAGAACAAGTAGCTAATATCTTCACCAAAGCATTTTGTGAGAAGACCTTCAGCAATCTCAAATCACTGTTGGGGATTGCTGATCATGCTGTAAAGGCATGAGTGGAGACAAGATTCTACAATTTTGTTTTACAGTCCATGTTTAAGGGAGGATTTTCCCAAGTTGGTTTTTCCTCTTTCCTTGTTTATTTGGACATGCAGTATGTAAAGGGTGACTAAGCCTTGTTGCTAGGCCCTATATTTTTGATTTATTACTCATAAATTTAGGCTTAAGGGGGGGTGTTAGAATAATCAACCCATAGTATTACCCACTTAGACATTAATTCATTTATTTTTGTCTTATTTTCCTAGTTCATGAGTCCCACCTTATGCAAGTTGCTAATTGCCTATCCATAGAGGTCAAACTTTCCATATCTGACTCATGTAGCTCTTAGGAAAGCCTTAGGAATCAAATCTACTTTATTCCTAGCCTCCTAGGCCCCCTTCTTCTTTTTCTGCTTTATTGCCTACTTTTTCAGTGTTTTAAGGCACATAGGAAAGCAAGACTAGGTGAGGTGAACTAGTTTTTTGTCCTCTTCATCCTCCACTCTTTTCTCCATGAAAAAGCATGTATGAACTACCATTCCACTACTCTTTATCTTTCCCATGCACCCTTGCCAATTCGTGAGCTCCATGACAGATTTGGGATCAACTTTTTACACCTATGGGGGATTTGCCTATTTTGAGTAAGCCTGCTTTATGCTAGTTTTGGATGCCTCCTTATGCATTCAACCTCTTGATGTATTCTATATATTCAGTAACCTATGTTATTATAGGGTTGGCTATTGTACACTCAGTTAATATAATTTTGTGTTACAGCTCCATATTCAGTCTCCATTGTTAGCAATTTTGCATGATCAATTGATAATTGTTGTGGGTAAAATTAATCTACTGCTGGCCTGAATTTCTACATGACTCAGGCTTCAAATTCCTTCAAACAAGAGCATAACGATGTATGGTGACTGAATGAAGGTATCATATACTCGATATACAAACTGGGACATCTCTGCGACACAGGAGGCATCAACAGAGGTTCCATAGGGACTGGAAGCTTAACCATTCAGTGGAGATAAACTCAGATAAACGAGTACAGCTCCTAAAGTCAAACTATAACCCAACCAATGGATGTGATATACGGTGCTCTATTCGAAGGAGACATGACTCAACAGCTGCCACAGATAACATCTTTCCTTGTCCGGCTTTTTGGTTTTTTGATTTTTTTTTGGACTTTTTCAGTTATTTAAAAAACTTGAAAAAAGAATAAAATAGCTTTATAGTTACATACTAAAAGGAGACGAGTGTCATAAGGGAAAAAAAACTAGTTCCAAGCAATGGAACATACCTATGCTCAATGCAAGGATACATGTGTAGGATATCGAAACTCAGGGGAAAATCCCCTCCCGGTAAAAAGGGAATCAAGCTACGAAGGATATAAAAAATGGCTCTGCATGGCTAGACATGAGGCAATCTTGGGGTATATGGCTGAAACGCAATGTCAGGGAAGCCGGCATAAAGCTCATGATAATGCATTCACAACTTGACATGAGGGAGTCCTGAGGGAAATAGGCCAACAAAAGATCAAGAGGAGTATGAGGCTCTTGCGAAATGTCATGGTGGTACTATACAGTGGACTCCCATGCCCTAAAGGAGAAAACGTTAGCATGGGCACCAAATGCAAATAAGGCGCTAACTAGGGTACCCATGTAAGGTGAAGCTCTACCACTCATATCATGCCACTTCTAAAGCAGCAAGAAGGTTCCATGACATAATAGAGTGGGTTCGTACCTAAGGTCATGATGAGATAGTCATAAGGTTATGAAAAATTCCAATGGTGATTAAACCTAACCTATATGCCAGTTTAGACATGATACCTGAAATCGGCACGAACGGGTCAATCCAACGGCTGAAACGGCACTAAAAAAGGTTCTCTACATCATGAATTATGTCAAAAACAGTCCAAAATGGTTAGAAAATTTCGAAACTATAGGAAAGGGGGTAAAAGTTTTCAAATATTTGAAAAAATTCTATAAATAGTAAACAATTCAAAATATTATAAATCATTTGAAACTTTTACCCATTTGAGCTTTGATTTTCAATAGCGAATTCCAGGAGATCCAGCCGGCGGAATCCACTACCGTTTCTTCCAGGTATTTACTCATGCTCTTCTCTTTCATTTTGATACATTTTTTATGAATTTCCATGGTCAATTAAGCTCTTTAGGCCAACCCAAAATTGGTGTTGCGGCCCACATAGAAATCGAGGTTTTTTCCACGTATAGGGCTAGGTATACGCAGAAAATGACCTCAAACTCGTGTACATACGCGGCTGTTTTGAAAACAATCGCATATGAGGCCGCGCATATGGTTTTTTCAATAAACTAATGGTCAAATTTGCAATTTCTTGTGCAGGATGGTCCTAGAGTGGAGAGAGCATGAGCATGGTGAGGTAGAGGAAGCAGTAAGGGCTGATTTAATGGCTCAACAAGCTCTACGTGCATGCAGACTCTACAAGTTTTGGTGTCTTGGTGGTTTGAGGGCCAAAGCAAGACTATTACAGATGCTAGTGGATTACTGGGATCCAGACTCAGAGTCCTTCCATATAGATGGGATGTCCCTCACCATAGAGGTGGACGACATATGCTTCATGACTGGGCTTTCTAGACGAGGGGAAGTGGTGAACCTTCGTTCTCATGGTGGGCCAGGAGGTGGCCTGACTATCGACGAGTACATTGCGGTGTACTACTATCCAGACACAGAGAAGGTGGGGAGTTAGGTCCCTACCAACGCTATATAGGTGCTGGGCCTAAAGGCCATAATTATTGACATTGGGTAGTATAGCAGGCTTGGCATCACTCCACCAGGCCTCGCGACCTGTGATATTCTATGCAGTGGAGTGCACGAGACCCATGATCTATGACTGGAGCACTACACTACTGAGAAACATGAAACATCAGATCAATGAGTGTAAGGCAGGCAGAGTGCAGAACTTCAGGTTTAGCAGTATTTTGAGCACATTTTTCTTCGAGCGTGTTCTAGGATTGAGCACCAAAGTGGACATTCCTCTTCACGGCGTTCGAGATCCGGCCCAACGGCGTTGGGCAGATGCTATGCGCAGACTGGGGGGTGGTAGGGTGGCCAAGCCATATCCAGCTGACTTCTTTTCGTGGTGGCGATGATAGATAGTTTCCATCGATGACTACCCCTACGCAGGGATAGATTTCCGAGGGACCCGGACATGCTGTTACCACTAGGATCGGCATATGGCGACATAGGTAACGAATATCAACCGTCTTTTTTTTTTAAATTTTGAGTTATTTAATTTTTTTGTATTTTCTTGATTATATGGAATCAAAAAGACATATTTTTTGGTGATAATACATAGTGACATCTACCATTTGTGTGCATATGTGGTACCACGGCAGCCAGAGGGCTTCCCTCGTCATAGACGGAGGGGAAGAGGAGATGACATCACGGGTGTGGATGCGAAGCGGACGCTCCAGAGCATTCATACCAATTTTGTGAGACTGACACATAGAGTTCCCATGGTGCAAGTCGAGGACTTGCCTGAGGCTATGTAGCGGCAGGTGGTGGGTGTACCAAGCGCATGGGTGCATTTATTTCAACGGCTAGCTAGAGCCGTAGTGACCTTCCATGATCACAACCCTCCTCCTCCTCCATAAGATTAGACACCTGGGAGTGTATACATTTTGTACTACCATGTATTATATGATGGTGGCTCGAAATCCCCAATTTTGTATCATGACACTATGTATTATCACATTTTGGATGTATATATAAAACGTTTTATGGTGATCGATTTATTTATTTACATGTGTAAAAATTGTGTTTGTGATTAATTTATTGTGAATGAAACAAATGCCAATCTAACACGTAGTTAGCATATGAGTCAGCAACTTGATTATTATTTCTTGGAATATGTATATATGTTATATTGTCAAATTTTTGTTCTAACAATCTCACACGTAAGAATCTTCTAAATAACGCAGGATCTTTAACATGGTACAAGCAATTGAGTTGTGACACTACTAACTTTGAATCAAGACGTACCTCAAGAGAAAGAACACCATGTAAAATGGCATCCTGTAGAAGCTCGATAACGGCATTGTATTCAGCAACATTGTTGGAAGATGGCCAAAGACATACACCTCCTGAAGACAGTACCTGACCCATAGAAGTATAAATCACCCAAGCAGTAGAGGATGAGTGTTGAGTGTGACGGCTCGCACCATCCACGAATCCTATGTAGGTGGGAGATTCCATTGACATCTGCCAAAAGAAAAGAAAACTAATCACAAACCCGATCACGATAAGAAAAATACCTAACTATGCAAAGTTGTACAATAATATACAATAAGCAGCCTTGGCTGAAGATCATGCATAGTATTTCTTGAGATAGAGCCCATTTCTAGGCTCTGCCAAGGCTATTTCTTCGTAATCCACTAACTCATATGCACCCTTCTCTAACACACGCTTGGCCACGTAAGGACCACGCCACATAGGATTAAATTTCCCTACCCCCAAGGGTTCTTTCGGTTGGTCCCACAAAAGGACCAAGTCTCCTTCACTAAACCTCCTTGGATGGACAAACTTATCGTACTGGACCTTTATGTGACGTTTATTGACTTCTAGAGCCACCAAGGCATCTCGACGCTTCTCATCAAGTTGCTCAAGGTGAACCAAACGCTCCTCCAATGGGGAAGTGCCCGATAAGAGTTCTACAGCTAGTTTCAACGAAGCAATTTCGCATTCAACCGGCAATATCAACTCCACTCCATGTACAAGCTGATATGGAGAAAAACCAGTGGCAGTCTTAACAGCGGTTCGATATGCCCATAAAGCAGGATATAACATGATGTGCCAATTGTTCTTTCTTTGTGCGATGGTTCGTTGGATAATGGATTTGAGTGATTTATTCACTACCTCTACCTATCCATTTGCTTGAGGGTAGTAAGAAGAGGAGTTCCCTTGCTTATACCCTAACTTGGATGCCAACTCTTCCATCATACGGTTCTGAAATTGCGAGCCATGGTCAGTGACAAGCTCTTTCAGAATCTTGAACCGAGTAATAATTTGGTTGAACACAAAGTGAGCGGCTATCTCACCGTCATATTTTACTATAGGCATAGCCTCATCCCATTTCGTGAAGTAATCAATAGCCACTATAATATGATGGTGCCCCCCAGCCGAAGCTGGGTTGCAATCCATAAAATTGAGCCCCCACTTAGTGAAGGGACCAATGGTGATAATGGGATGTAACGGGGCAAGTTTTGAGCGCATATTACATGCAAACACCTGGCAAGGGTGGCACCTCTTGACCACATCAACACAATACTTAAAGATCGATGGCCAGAAATAACCCGCTCTTAAAATATTTTGAGCTGTAGAAAGCCCAGATAAATTACCACCACATGCCCCTCCATGGCAATCATTCAGCACTACCTCAGCCCCTTTATGAGTTAAACAACGTCGTAAAATGGAATCTACCCCATGGCGGTACAAAGTGTTGTCCACTATGAGGTAGTTCTTAGAGAAGTGACATAATCGTCGTCGTTCATCTCGAGAGAGGTGAGTATGGGTATTCAGTGTTTGTAAATATATTATGATATCCCCATACCATGGGTCTAACATTGAGATTAAGAAGATGTGTTCATCGACAAACATATCTTCACAAACCAACTCCTCGGCCTCGCTCGGGAAATCCGATACAAGCTCTGCAAAAATTAAAGACTTCTTTGATTTTTCTGAAACAAACTCAAGATCGAATTCTTGCAGAATGACAATCCATTTATTATATTTTCCCCCAATCATCCTTCGGGTGAGGACGAATTGAAACGGATTGACATGGGCTACAACCAAGGTTTGGCGAAGGAGAATATAATGTCTCAACCACTGAACTGCATGTACAGTAGCTAAAGTAAGCTTCTCGACATGAGAATATCAAATCTCTGCGTCAATAAGGTTCCATCTCAAGTAATATATGACATTCTCTTGGAGCTCCTCATCCTCTTGAACTAAAACCATACCAATCGTCTCTAATGACGTGGCCACATATAATAGAAAATCATGACTATAATCCGGGGGACTAATCACCGGGGCCGATGCTAGGGCTCGCTTGAGTGCATCGAAGGACTCCTGGGCTCGCTCATCCCAATAAAAGGGGGTGTCCCTCTTCAAGAGATGCATGAAGCCTCTATTCAAATTGGCAAAGTTGACAACAAATATTCATAAGAAGTTTGCCATGCCTTGCAAACACTGAAGATGATGAATATTCTTCAGGGGAGACAAATGAAGTATTGCCTCAACCTTCAAAGGGTCAACTCTTCTGCCCTCTTTAGAAACAATGAATCCTAACAAACGCCCTGACTTCACAAAAAAGATGCACTTGTGAGGATTTAATCTAACCGAATAGTACCGGCATCTTTCGAATACCAATCTCAAGTGATAGGGATGACACATTCTCACGCGATAATGAGCAGCAAGGTCATCCAAAAATACCTTGATAATTGACTTGAGATCGTGGAAGATCAAGGTCATTGCCCACTGAAATGTAGCTCTCACGTTTTTAAGGACAAAAGGCATTTTCCGATACGCAAACGTTCCCCAAGGACAAATAAATACAGTCTTATGTTGGTCCTTAGGTTTAATCTTTATCTTATTATATCCGAAGAAGCCGTCCATGAAGGAGAACACCTCACTACCCACACACTCATCCAATATCTTATCAATAAATGGTGTGGGGAAATTGTCCTTAAGACAGGCATGATTCAAGTCTCAGAAATCAGTACATATGCGGATCTCTCCCTGCTTCTTATCCACCGAAACGGAGTTTGAAACCCACTCCGTCAAGGGAATGGGATAGATGAAACCGGCTTTCAATAGCTTCTCTATCTCTGCCTTAATCATGGGTGCTTTCCTAGTATTCACCGCACGTAAACGTTGTCGAACAGGCTTAGCGTTGGGGTAAGTATTAATCTCGTGCTCGACAATACGAGGGTAAAGACCTAGCATCTCGTTGTAAGACCAAGAAAAAATATCATAGAATTCCTTAAATAGCTCAATGTATTCAAGAATCCCAGCATGGGAACATTCTGCCCCAATATAGACATTCTCTATCATGCCAGGATTGCAAGAAATGTTGATAGGAATCGTTGAAGATATGTTTGCCATGTTTCCATCAGCCATCGGACCAGGAGAGCTTAATGGAACCATAGGAATACCAACTCTCTGACTAAGAACCGCCCTAAAATCCTCATGCTCCAAGTAGTCAAGCTCTAGAAGAAAGTACGATCTATGATGAAGTTCCTCTCATGGTGGCTCAACTCCCAACATAGCCTCAATAATCACTTCATTTGAAGGGAAAACCGTATCAAGGTAGTTGTGTGCATGAGAAGACTATACTACCCATGTCAGTAGCACATAAGGGTCCTCCTCCTCCATCTGTGAAGAGGAAGGACTAGGCTCTGCAACACCCTTGAGATTAGCTTGATAAGCTATCATAGCTACAGGCAACGGCACATCCATCATGACGGGCTCACTTGAAGTACTCGGTGTAGGAAAAATCCAACGATCTTCCATATGACTTATGCAAAAAGACATCGATGTTGTAGATGTCGAAGCCTAATCGTAACTAGATCCTATCATCAGGATCGGTGCAGGACAACTAAAGCTTCCCATGAGGGATGGATACATGCCTACACCCACACTCCCAGTTGCCGACTGAGAGTGCTCAACGATTGGGATCAAAGCTCCTGAAGATGCGGTAACAGACGAATTCTTGAATGTCATTTGATCAATCGTTACGATCTTCCCGTTATGTGGAAAGCATACAACACGAAACAAGGAAGAAGCATTGGCTTGCATACTGTACATCCAGTTCCTACCCAGCAAGAGATTGTAGTCAAGGGGCGCATCAACCACCTCAACCTCTATCGCTATGGTCTTCCCTCCCAAATGGACTTTAAGGGAAGGAAGGATGTCGTGCTATCTAAAATATCTCCCATTGAACGCAGTTAACATAGTCATTGATTTAGACAGCTCAGGAGAACCCAGACCCTTCCAACAGGATAAAGACATCACAGAAGCAGCAGCGAGGCTGAAGTATTGCGGTTTCAAATTTAATCACAGAGGAAGAATCATCATCATTCACACCAAGGGTAGAAAGCAATGCCTTCCTTTGTGACAGACAACTCTGAAGCACTTCCAATGCAGACATTGCACAAGGAGTGTGTCCCAAATCCTTGACAACTGAATAGTTCGGGGCGGCTCTGGCATTTGGATTATGCCCTGAATGCTTAAGGACTCCCTTAGGAATGCGAGGTGTAGTCTCAGGTTTATCCATAGGTTTCCTAATACGCAAATGGGACCCTGGTGGATCAGGCTCTTTGCCTGGGCTAGGTTGTGATGAACCATAATATTTCGCACGGGTCACAACTTTCACAGCATGAACCATGTTAATGCACCCACGACCACTACCCTCCAGCAGATCATGATCATCACCAGACTGGTCATGGGACTTCAATTTCATATTTTTATTATGCGGTAAAGGGTTAGTTATCACGGCTGGGCCCTGTGCCAAGAATCTCAAAGCTTCCTCAATACGAGGGCATAAGTAAGTGAGGTGATCGTCCTTACATAACTTGCAAGGGAACTTAACCTTACGTTTAGCTTGCTTATCCCCCGCAGCATTTCGGCCTTTTTTGTCATTACTGTTAGCAATCTCATTCTTATTCCCACCCTTTATATTATTTTTACCCTTTTTTCTATTCCGTCTGGGCTGTTGGTTACCCTTCTGGTCCGACAATTGCACAGAAATTACACTCATCGTTTGGGCAGGTAGAGACGAAGTCGTAGCTTGTCCCAAAGCAGATTGGTTGATTGACAATTGACTAACTTGTTTTGCAACTGAATCCGTAGGTTTCTCACTTGCACAACCCACAATGCCATCGACATGTGGCCTAGGTTTGAATTTGGGATCGAAACTGGAACGAGGAGCATTGGGAATAATCTCGTACAACAAACCGAACTGAGCATAAATCAAGTCCAGTTCCTGTGCCCTAAAAATTGCTTATTCCTCATTCTGCACTGCGAATGTGGAAACATCCTTCACTATATATGGCAATAACGACTTGAGGAACCACTCGAGGAGGAACTCTGGCATATAAAGGCTTTAATTAACCTCTTCCATCTACGCCACTCTTGAATATGATCAGAGATATGTGTGGCTTTATCTTGCTAAAATGTCAACAAGAGTTCAGTACCAACGTCATAACGCACTGGTAGCTAGAAGTGATTAAGAAAATTCATCGCAAGGTCGTCGAACAAAGGGAAAGCTCCCCTAGGTAACTCTATATACCACTTCGCGGCAGGCCCTGTAAGGGTGCGTTGAAATAGTCTCAAACGGACTGAGTCCTAATGTAAGGAATTCGAAGAGCACCATAGGTGAAATGTAGTAATGTGTTCGCTCAAATCCTCTCCCAGTTTGCCCTCGAACTTAGGTATGTCCGAAGGAAGCTTGGTAGGGACAGCTGGCCAAGCCGGGTCATGAGCCACAGGATCGTTCGTCAATATCAATAAGTTAGGAAGATTGAGCATCACGAGGAAAGGGAGCCTAGGATAATGAGGTTGATGGACCGCTCCCTGATTCATATAGGGTTGATTACCACCATGGCCTTGGCCATAGTGTCGTCCTCCCATATGACATGTATAGGGTTGTGTGGAAGCACCATAGTGTGGTGGACCTTGACTAGTAGGAGCTACAAAGCTGTAATTAGGAGAGTAAGCAAGTTGTTGATACCCACCCCCATAAGGTGAAGAACCATGTCCATACTGCGTCCCATAATAGGGTCCATAAGTCATTGCATGCAATGCCCCATGAGACATTCCGTAGGTAGGAATATACGCTCCAGAAGTAGGGGTTTCAAACCCCGTTCTGGTGGATAAGAAGCAGGGAGTGATCCGCATATGTACTGATTTCCAAGATTTGAATCATGTCTGTCCTAAGGATAATTTCCCCACACCATTTATTGATCAGATCTTGGATGAGTGTGCGGGTAGCGAGGTGTTCTCCTTCATGGACGGCTTCTCTGGATATAATCAGATACAGATTAAACCTGAGGACCAACATAAGACTGCATTTATTTGTCCTTGGGGAACTTTTGCATATTGGAAAATGCCCTTTGGCCTTAAAAACACTGGAGCTACATTTCAGTGGGCAATGACCTTAATCTTCCACGATCTCAAGTCAATTATCGAGGTATTTTTGGATGACCTTGCTACTCATTCTCGCATGAGAATGCATCATCTCTATCACTTGAGATTGGTATTCGAAAGATGCCGGCACTATTCTATTAGATTAAATCCTCACAAGTGCATCTTTTGTGTGAAGTCAGGGTGTTTGTTAGGATTCATCGTTTCTAAAGAGGGCATAAGAGTCGACCCTTTGAAGGTTGAGGCAATACTTCAGTTGTCTCCCCCGAAGAATATTCGTCATCTTCAGTGCTTGCAAGGCATGGCAAACTTCTTACGAATATTTGTTGTCAACTTTTCCAATTTGACTAGAGGCTTCATGCGTCTCTTCAAGAGGGACACCCCCTTTTATTGGGATGAGTGAGCCCAAGAGTCCTTCGATGCACTCAAGCGAGCCCTAGCATCGGCCCCGGTGATTAGTGATCCAGGGGGTCATTTCATCTTCAAGTTACACTGATCCAATATAAAGAGAAAATGGTACAAATGTTCTTACTTATGGTTATTTTATGCATAGAGAATGCTATGCGCATGAGTCCCACTATACAAATGTTTCATCCACATGCTAATCGGTGCAATGTTCCACGTATATATATATCATATATGATATATTATATCATAGCCAAAGTTCATGAGATGTGTTATCACATAGTGCGATACTAGCCCTTAAACAACGTTCCAAATGGTGCATGATACGATGGTTATCACTTAACATTTGTGCCAAGCCCGCGTGGTTAGACATAACATTTGACAGTTCAAACGGTCAAGTCTGGCGGTTAAGTGGATAGTGCACAGACAAGCGGAGCATCTGGCGATTAGTGGTAACATTTGCAATGTTTTGTGCATGGGTAACCAGCAACATCATGCGGTTTGTGAAAATCCCACGCGGTTAAGTTATAACATAAAATAGTTTTGTGCATCGTCAAGTGGAACATCGTATGGTTTGAGAAAAGCTCGCGCGGTTAAGAGTTACGTCCTGGCGGTCTTGTGCACGGGTAGTTGGCAACATTCTGGCGGTTTGTAACATTGTGCACAGATAAGTGTATAGCATCTGGCGGTCAAGTGTTAACATTTGTGCACAGTTATAATGTAACATTTGGCGGTTAGCATGAGGGTGCGCGGTCAATTTTGGTGGAACATTTGGCGGAGCTCCATTTGGTGGATCATATATAGCTGAGTTCTAATATGGTTCCATATAACATTAGCTGTTGCAACGTTATAGCGGGTATAATATATATGTAACTGAACCATCACTACATTTGGTAATATGTGGTGCTAACAGTTTAGTTAAGTGGCGGGTATTCATACTGTGTATTTCATTTATAATATACAGTTCAGATCCGGCAGAGTTTACATTTGGCGGAGATAACATATATGGTATAGTTGGAACAGTTTGCGAGCTGTTGTAACAGTTGTGTAACGTGATATGTACAGCCAGTTGAAATGTTTCGATGGGATTTAAAAGATAGTATATGGTTATATAACCATAATATAGATGGGATATGAAAAGACGGGTAGCAGACGAGTCGAACCCGTTACTTATCCTCCCACTGAAGGCTTAAATAGGGAGATTCAACTTGGTTAGAGAGGAGAACATCGTTTTTCTATTATGAGAATCATCCAGAGATAGAACAGAAGCACCAAGCTCAGGTTTGAATGGGTGACCTGCAGCTTTATAAATAGGGATTCAGCCAGTGAAGAGGAGGAGAGTTTTGCTGTAAATTTGCCCAGATGCTGCTCCTGTGGAAGTCGACTAGTCTCTGTTATAATTTGGTTTTCTTTGCTCTTGAAGGCCAATTGTAATTTCTAGAAGAGAAGTCTTAAAGACTTTGTACAGCATTCTGTTTACAGTTGCTGAAGTTGTTTCCAGAACCATTTTGTACAGTTTTAAAGATATTAATTGGATTGGCACCCATTGGAGAGGGACCCGGAGACATAGCCCAATGAAGGGGGTGAACTCTGTTAACAACTTCTCTGTTTGTGACTCTCATCTTTCATTCTCTATTTCTCATTTCTATTCAGTTTTATTTTCATCTCAGTTTACAGTTTCCATTTAAATATGTTAATATCTATTTCATATGTTGAGCAAACTTACTATGAGCATTCTTAAAACTATTTTAATGCACACAAGTTGAGATGCGACGGATCAATTAGTCCCCTAGATTATAACCATGATTTTCTATCATATGTGGTTGCATCATTAGAGACTATTGGTATGGTTTTGGTTCAAGAGGATGAGGAGCTCCAAGAGCATGTCATATATTACTTGAGCTGGAACCTTATTGATGCAAAGATTCGCTATTCTCATGTCAAGAAGCTTCCTTTAGCTATCATACATGCGGTTCAGCGGTTGAGATATTATATTCTCCTTCGCCAGACCTTGGTTGTAGCCCATGTCAATCTGTTTCAATTCGTCCTCACCCAAAGGATGATTGGGGGAAAATATAATAAATGGATTGTCATTCTGTAAGAATTCGATCTCGAGACAGTTTCAGCAAAATCGAAGAAGTCTTTAATTTTTGCAGAGCTTATATCGGATTTCCCAAGTGAGGCCGAGGAGTTGGTTTGTGAAGATACATTTGTCGATGAACACATCTTCTTAATCTCAATGTTAGACCCATGGTATGGGGATATCATAATATATTTACAAACACTGAAGACCCCTACTCACCTCTCACGAGATGAACGACGATGATTACGTCACGTCTCTAAGAACTACCTCATAGTGGACAACACTTTGTACCACCATGGGGTAGATTCCATTTTACGACGTTGTTTAACTCATGAAGAGGTTGAGGTAGTGCTGAATGATTGCCACAGAGGGGCGTGTGGTGGTCATTTATCTGGGCTTTCTATAGCTCAAAATATTTTAAGAGCAGGTTATTTATGGCCATCGATCTTTAATTATTGTGTTGATGCAATCAAGAGGTGCCACCCTTGCTAGGTGTTCGCACGTAATATGTGCTTGAAACCTGCCCTGTTACATCCCATTATCACCGCTGGTCCCTTCACTAAGTGGGGGCTCGATTTTATGGATTGCAACCCAGCTTCGACTGGGGGGCACCATCATATTATAGTGGTTGTTGATTACTTCACAAAATGGGTTGAGGCTATGCCTACAGTAAAATCTGACGGTGAGACAACCACTCACTTTGTGTTCAACCAAATTATTACTCGGTTCGGGATTCCAAAAGAGCTTGTCACTGACCATGGCTTGCACTTTCAGAACCGTATGATGGAAGAATTGGCATCCAAGTTAGGGTATAAGCAAGAGAACTCCTCTTCTTACTACCCTCAAGTGAATGGACAGGTAGAGACAATGAATAAATCACTCAAATCCATTCTCCAACAAACCATCACACAAAGCAAGAACAATTGGCACATCATGTTATATCCTGCTTTGTGGGCATATCAAACCATTGTTAAGACTGCCACTAGTTTTTCTCCATATCAACTTGTACATGGATTGGAGTCAACATTGTTGTTTGAATGAAAAATTCCTTCGTTGAAACTAGTTGTAGAACTCTTACCGGACACTTCCCCAGCGGAGTCGCCAATTCTATTATAGAGAGAAATTCCTATGGCTTGGGGTACCACAACAGACAGCTTGACTCTAGAAATCAATCCTTTCCAATATGAAATAGAAATTAAATGTCTAACACTAAAGGATCAAACCTTGTACCTTATTCCGGATGGTTGAAGTAGATCCTCGTTGATCTTTCCAACTTCAGCGTGAATTGATAGATTACTTCCTCAACAACAACTAAAAAATACAAGCATTTTATATATCATGGTGTTAGATCTATTCTAGCATATATAATCAATAATGTACAAGCATTTGACATAATCACATGGATAAAATATTCATTCAAACACACATTATTGGACAGCAAAAGATATTTCTATTAATATAAATCAGAGATCACAAGATACAACCTCTGACGGCACGTCTGTGAACCAGAGAAACTGAATCCCCCACTTGGGCCTCCACCACCTCAATCCTCCATCTCTCGATAGCAAGCTCACAAGCAAAAGGAAATCTTGGGAAGAACACACTAGTTCTCCAAGGGACAAAGGGATGCAGACTCAAGCATAAGTTTCGGCAACAATGGACTATAGTTTCTTTGCTCTAAATTCTCTCTTCTTACCTTCAATGTACCAAGGGGTTCCTTATATAGCTTTTCAAAGGGGTAATGAAAGGTCAAATCCGAGCGATCTCAAGGCATAGGGAAGGCTAGGAGTCAAATGAGTCGGATCCATGTCAAGGAAAACTCCAAAAGGATTTGGATTATGTACACATCCCGATGTACGCGGTTTTAGTGGTCAAACCCACATATATACGTGCTTATAGGTTTAAAAGTCACGTGTATCATTTTTCACATGTTTTTAGGGATGATTAAGGAAACATTAAAGGACAAAAAATGGTCCATGGGGTCTAAGGAGTCTGCAGTGGGATAGGGGAAGGCCATACAAAGTGTGATTCACCTGAAGTGGTGAAATCAGCTATAATAGCATGGGGGGTCAATTATGTTAAATTTATGTATCAAACTGGTGGGAATGATTTTTGGACCCTGGTTTCAATGGCTTCCTATTGGCTATAGGTCGTCACTCGACCACCAAGACTTTCACAAGACAGCGCTTGGCTTTTTCCTCATGGACGTTCTACTCAATCGGTGGGCTTTGTTTCCTATTTCGCTTGGCAATTCCTCTCAATGGCCAGCTACTTTGGGGTTCCTGTGGTACTCCTCACAATGAGTTTTTGGGCTGAGCCCAAGTACTTCCCATGAAAAAGGAAGTTAGGGACTTATGTCCTCAAAGAATGCATATTTTTGAATTTAGTGTAAATTAATCAATTTTAGTGGCTCTCTCAGCGTCATGAACTGAGTGGGGTTGATTGATGTGGTATGGTGTGTATGTCTTTCTATGTTTCTATTATTTGATGGCTACAAATGGTTTATGAATTCACCATATTGTGGTTGAAAGCAGTAAATGAACAGAGATTTTGTAGACAGATACCATTTTTTACCCTGAATTGTGACAGCCTAACTAGGTGACTACCTTACACCTATATTCTTCTTCAACCAAGAGAAGGTGTTGGGCTCTCAACACAATGGGACTAATCCCATCCGTAGATCCACAGGTCACCTCCTGGATGCAAGGTTGGTCAACAAGGAGGACGCTTAGCGCTGTGAGAAGCCCTCCTTCTCTACCCCCTCTACCTTCTAGGTCATCCATTTTTAATGGTTTTGAACAATATTAGGTGAAGGGCCTATTACTATACGATCTGTGCCCTTCGTCTTATCCCAGAATACCCCAGAGGGTGATGACTAGGTAGAGGAGGAAGGGTAAGCAAGACTGTTAATTTTATGTTAGTTTTAGTTAAGCTACATTCATTAAGCCATTAATTTTTTTTTGAATTTACACTTTGTTTCTATGTTAAATTGCAGTAAACTAAAATAGAAATAGAAATGGAACTACTGTGCTAGATAGAGGTAGCTGAGCTGCACTGACAGTCCCTAATAACTTAAAAATTAACTTTTGAGTGATAGACCGCACGTTTCGGGTCAAATGTGGCAAGGGGGTCGCCAATTTTTTCTTGAAACAGGTGAGGGGGTCGTACAGATTTCACAAACAGAAGTGGTATGTCCTTTTGAGGGAAGTCACACCTTTCAGGGGAAAAAGGGTGACCTGGTTGTGCCTATGAGGCCTAAATGAGTGACCTGGTCCCCTGTTTAGGCCCGATAAGTGCGACCTGCTAAGGATTGGGGTTTTTTTTGATCCCGAGTCAGATCCAGCCGACAGTAACCTGTACTATGGCCAAATGGACTCAGATTTTCCTTATGGAGGCTTCGGCAATAACATAAACTCAATTTAAACAAGATTTCAACTATATTTGACAAGAAATTTTAAACCTAGGGCATAAACTGAAATAAAACTTGAAATTTAAAAACTGAACCAGGGATCCTGTGGGATCGACCTGGTATGGTCGCCAGTTTTGTAGCAAGGATTTTTCCTTGCTACAGGGGCAGGAATGGCTCCCTTTTACCTATAGGATGAAAGGTTAGGTTCCTGTGTGAAAATGCATAAAAGAAAAACCGAAAGGAAACTGGACAGAAATGAAAGCAAAGAACAGAAAGAAATGGCCATGATCCCCTCTGCAAACAAGGTTAGGGCTTTGATGCGAGAACCTGCAAAAAACTATTAGAAACAATGATCCTACAAAATCATGTTAGAAATCAAACCTGCAAGCAAACATGGGTTAGAAATCAACTAAACTACTAAAGAAAACACATAAACAAACAATGGTATACCTCTTCTTTGGTGCAATGGGCCACCATTCCCTGGCTGGAAGAAGCACCTCTCTATCTCGCTCAGCAATGGAGGATCTATGGCTCAATGGGGAAGGTGAGTGGGTGAGAGGGGGATGTGGGTGGCTTGAGAGACAAAGGGTCTCAAGGCATCCATGAGCAGCATAACAGTATGCAAGGGAAGATTTGTTTGAGAGTGACCCCCACCCCTCCTTTTATAGCTTTTTTGGGGATTTTTAGGGTTTTAAGCCCTTGGTCTAGGATTTAGCCCCTTATGCCCTAACTTTAGCTCCTTTTAGGGGTTTAGGCTCCTTTGAGGGGTTTTAGCCCCTTTTTGGAGGCTTTAGCCCCTAGGAGAGTTATTTAGGCTCCTTTTTGGGGTTTTAAGCCCTTTTTCTCATTCTTAAGCCTTTTTGAGGGTGTGGTGGTCTAATGGAGTGATACGAGGGTCGTGCATGGGTGTCCTTGGGTGGTGTAGGCCATGTAGAGCTAAGCGAGGGATTTTTTAGGTTAACACATACTTTTGACAAAATATGATTGTCTTTATGTCTATCTAGAGTAGGCAGGAATATCAAGGTCCCATGATACAAGCACTATTACAGTTCCAAATTGAACCTTTATGGGCTTCCATCAAACACTTTGGGACTATATCGAAAGGTTATTTCAGAGCTTGCAATAATAATTTTCATAACAGAGCAAGATTTCTCAAGTGCATTGTTTGATTTGTCCCTTCTTTCCATAAATTTACTGAATACATAGGAATTAGACATCATTTTCCTTACGGGCACATAATGGAATTGATTGTGCACTAGAAACTTGTAGTTGTGTCCCATTTTTGTCGAACAAATTATTTGTGGAAATAAATTTCCAAGATGAGAGTGGGTGCAGCGGCGGCTGCTTTCTCTTCCTCTTCTTGTTGGGCATGGAAACCATAGCCCTTGCTCTAAGTTCTTCAATGTCCATAGTGCCAAAATTGACTTCTACACTGAACTTCTTCGACTTGGAAAGTAAAAAATGTAATTGGGGAGGTCAGACCCTCTCTTACTCTTACCGTCTGCTCTACCCTTCCCTATCCTCCCACCTCTGTCTTTGTTGGTCGTTTCTTTCATCCATTTACCAGTTGCCACGAGGTAGAAACAAGAAGCTCCATTTCTTTGAAAGTTCCACTATCAAATACTTAATGTGTGGCAAGGGAAACACTGATTTCTAGTGGTTAATCCCTGGATCTTTCAATTTCTTCAAAATATGATATAAATCCATAGGAATTGTTGAAAATTTTCCAATTTTTTGTTTGATTTCTTTGTGAAAATATGATATTAAGGCATGAGAATTTATAGTTTTTTTTTCAATTTTTTTTGTTGAAAATGCATCATATATTTCACTATAAGTCAATATAGATGTACATGATTCTTTTAAAATCCCCAACCGAAGAGTTGATACACAAAGACTTCAACAGTTTTTATACATATAAATCTAGGGGGGGTTCTTAAAATCATCCATGCCTGCGTGTGAAACCAATCATGGTTGTGGCTCTAATATGAAAAAATGAGTGGAGGTATCATGCCCATAGTTTGAAACATGGGATATATGGGAAAGGAGCTTAGGTTACAAGCCTGCTCTGAGAAATTTTGTTCTGGGAGCATGCTTTCCTCATGGTTCTCATTCAGCAGCTGAGGGCATATGATTGCTTTGCTGTGGGAGATAACATGCCTCACAGGACAAAGCAGTTGAAATTCCAAGCCTAGTTGAACCATGAAAATGGGCTATGGTCTTTGTTGGGAATTAGCTAACTAGAAAAGTTGCCTGAACTAGTATTGCAATGCTACCTAATTTTCAAGAACCCTTAGTCTGAAGACTCTGAACTGCATTGCGATTTGCATAGTGCTAAGTGGGATAACCTGCAGGTTGCTGCATGGCTGAATATTCCCTTTGTCAAAAAGAATCTGTGTGACATATTAGTAACTGGTCACCCCACTACTTGTACATATCCCTATTTTTTCCTGTTGAGCCTTTGATTGTGCTTCCACACAGTTTGGGGGTCCTAAGGAAAGAATAATTTCATGGGCAAGGTTGGGTGGAAATCGGATGGTAATTTAAGAGTTGTCTAGGCAAGGAATTGGATATAGCAATTCATCCAATGGGGCTTGTTGACCAAGTGCAGGTATAATCTATTATATTTTCTTGTATATCAAACTGATTTTTGGAAATTTTTTTATAAGTTGTTAATGAACTAATATGACAGACTGTTGGAAATACCACATGTATCTATGGTTGTTAAGTGGAAGCTTTGCTGGTATGAATGGCTATGGGATTTATTTTACCTCTGCTAAAATGAAAATGGCCATAAACTTGATGGTTGAAAGAGCTGGCGAATTATAGCTCTAAAATCTTGGTAAAAGAGGACTAGGGATGAGACCTATCAATATATCCTGTCTTTTCATTATTGTTTTTGGGAAATATTTTCTAAATCTATCAATGATATATGTTGGTTTAGTGCATGAAGCTTAGAAAGCAATTCCTGTGTTTTTATGATAATCTGGATTGAGTTACTCTGTTGTATTTTCTGGAGTTATGGCAGCAAATTAGAAATGTTAGTCTCAATATGTTTGTTATATGAAATCATACTTCCATGCTTAATTTATGGATTTTCAGTTTTCCAATCCAGTGTGATTGTGAGGAATTTATTTTCTTACAAAGCTATTCTTGTTGAAACCATGATTGCTGGTAGAGTTGGGCATATAACCTACTTAGAAAAAGGCAAACTCTTTTTATGGAAATTGTGAAGACATTTAGTAGGTGAATTGATGTAGAATCAGTTTGTTGCTGGAATTGCTGATAACAAGTAAATTTCTATTTGTGAATACTGAAAACAGGTATTAGAGCTGTTAACCGCTATTTGTGACTCAAAAAAAATATAGATGTATATTGTTGTAGCTTGAGATTAGTATATTACTGATACATGAGGTATGTATTGACCATGGAATGAAAAATTCATGCCCAGCTTTCACTACATGTTTTAATAAACAACCAATGGGATTATATCGATGGCATCAGCTCTTTTTGATGGCATTATAACTCAACGAAATGTCTTCTCCCTCTTGGTTGTGTGATTTCTGCTTATACCACGAATTTAATCGATGGGTATTGACTATGTTAATTTGATATGTAATTTTCCTGTTCTTAACTAACTGAAAAGTTAATCTCATCAATGGATGTTAGCAAGCCACCATACTGAAATGATGGAGACCTCACCAGAGGATGGCATCTCCAACTATGTTGTCCTCTACCTGTCTATGGGGGTTTCTATCTCATTGGGCATGATTTTGTATAAGATGTGGCAGTTTATAACATGCTCAAATAGAGTCAGTGATATCACTCCACATAAGTAGAATCCTTTAATGGAAGAATTTTTTTGTGTTGATTTATTCTAGGTTGCTGGCCTACTGTTTGACAGAAAGCTTAACCATATATATCCCAATTTATTTATCTTAAATATGCAACTTGCAAGTTGCAATTGGATTTCCAGCTAAGGTATTGGACAACATGCTAAGGGTTTGGATTTAGATTTCTTCCTTTTCAAAATCTCAGTGGGTGATTGTGGGCAATGGAATACAACTCTGTAAATGGAAAACACAGCAATGAAGCTTCTATGGGCATGTATTTTCAAATTTAAGTTTTAACTTAGAAAATCACTTTGATGATGGTAAATTGTTGTTCTTGTGGGCATTACTTTCGGAATTTAATTTCTCTTTGCAAATTTATTTGGGGATGAGTTTAGGTGACCATTTATTGAGTCACTAAAGTTGGCTTCTATTTATTTGCAAATGCATTTAGTGTGTCTGTTGTTGAGATTTTCCCTGAAAGTACCTTTTGGACCTTCTCTGTAGAAGAATGATCATCATTCCTGTTTGTGATGGTTGAAAAAGTTCCACTATTAAAGAGTTGATGCTTTTGGAGTTGGTTGTTGCAACATATTCAAAGATTTGTTCATCAAAAGGGAACCCCCCTACAAAGTTTCTTCATATTTTTCCTACTGATTATGTACGGATGCCACTTTTTCATTTTCAGAACTTATAAATTAAAAGAGAGCATCATTTTTTCTGAACAAAATGGTGCCCAGCTTTTATAGGGTCCTATTCTTCCTCTTCCCTTCTTACTTGCTCTACAGCAAAAGGAAATGCATTTAGGGTCTATTGGTGAGTCTCCAACATCGGTGTGTGAAAAAATAAAGGATCAGTGTCGATTCATGTTGAATACACTTGAGAATATTAAGAAATCTGATTTGATTCCTCAAGTTGATGGCTCTACCATTGTCTCTCTTACCGATGACAGGGATATCTAGTCTTGCAAGCAAGATTTGAAGGAAGACAAGTATTTTCTTCTCCATGAGGTTGGGTGCCAGATGATTGTTAATAGATTTATTAATGCTGAAGAGGTTGGGTGCAAAATTATTGTTGATAGAAAAATGCATGATAAGTTTGTTGGTAGTGCATGAGCAATTTCCAATCTGAAAATGAAGTAACAAGGCTAGTGATGTCTGAGTTAGATCATAGCATCTGCTACACAGATATGGGAGCACACCTCCTTTAAAATCCCATCATAAGGAATGTAACATTGCTTCCTTACAGACTGAGAAACACACCTCATTTTGATATCTACTATTTCTGAACCTCCTCAGTAATGACTGTGTATGTGAAAATATGGTTTGTAGCATAGTACTCCAAGTAGAAATTTGCATGTCCTTTGGCCCTTAGTCACCTTCTTTCAAGTTTGTTTGAAAGCAATAAATGAAGAAATATAGTGCAAAGCTTGTAGAATGCAACGATGTGTGTGGATTCCGATGCAAAACACCCCATAGCAAGATATTAATCCCTTCATAAAACTGATGGCTTATAGTTTATAAGGAGTGGAAATATTGAAAACTTGGGCTCTCTTTAGACTGAAGTGGTCAGTTGATGTGCCATGCTGCTTTTCTATACATAGATTGTCAACCATGTGGTGCTTTATTTACTTGAGTACATAACTCATATTTGAGGGTTAAAAAGTAGCAAGTGTGTTTAGCATCTATGGTGTGAGGAAGTGGTCTTATTTCACGAGGTGGTGCATTTGCAATGATACTTAAAACTGTTGGAACTGCACATAAGTGGGTGAATTTGTGCTCAACAATGGCATCAAATATGTCTTTTACATTTACACTTCTACAGCAAATACTAGTGCCACCTTGTGCAGCCATGTCCCATGGAAATCCCCAACCGTTACAATGAAACATGGGTGTTGTCCATAAGTAAACATGCTTAGACTTCATTTCCCATGCTAAAATAATACCAATTGTTATGAGATAAGCACCTCTATGACTATACACAACACTTTTAGGATTGGACGTGGTTCCTGATGTGTAGTTTAATGAGATAACTTCCCATTCATCTTCAGGCCAGCGAGTCTCAAAATTTGGATCTCCACTTATCAAAAGCTTTTCATAATCAAGAATATATTTATGATCTTCATTCAAAGACTATTCTCTAGATTTGTCCAGTTCATGGATCACAATAATTAATGGTAATTCCTATGTCACCTGAGAAAGGTTCCTGACTATTGCCATTGTAACTTCCAAGAATTGGTAATCCACAAATGCCACCTTGGCTTCTAAATGATTCAAAATCTTGAATTTTGTGCCTCTTCTCTCTCTCTCTCTCTTCTCTCATTCACTTCAATCTGCAAAAGTGAGTCAAAATTCCTTTCCTTGAATTTTTGGTGAGAAACCTAGGGTTCATCTAATCCCGCGGTGGAGATTAGATGAGATGAGTGGATGAGATTAAATGCTCATTAAATCTCATTTAAAAATTAAATTCACTCACCTCACTTAAATTTTCCAAAAAGTGACTTTATTCTCTAAAGTCAAATTAAATGCTCATCTCAAGTCATTTAATGTAAGGGTCACTTTATTTTCCTCCTTTTAAGTGACTAAGGCTAAATTCACCTAGGGGAACACTTTCCTAGGTACAAAAATCAACAATTATGACTTGCACATAGCACACTATCCTCTGTGTGGTTGTGAATTGGCCGTCTCTTGCATTCTAAATCTGCCCGACCAAACTGTCTTTTAGTGAAATAATAAATGTGTCTTACATTCTTAACCCTCTTCATACTTTAGCCGAAACACTGATCTACCAAAACCCTAATTTTGGTGAGATTAGTATAAATCACCAATGTATTAAAAATACATTTTATTAGACTCAACAGCTAAACATAAGACTTTCACTTTATTAATAAAGTGAATTACAAATTAGATTTGGCTTGGATTTCCTGCATGTTTGACACTATACATGTGCTAAAGTTCCTATCCGAGCTACAAACATCAACAGTTCTGACACAAATATGGGCCATAAGTAACAATTTCATGGCACTGTCTTTCTTCCCTAAGCTGAAAAAGGCCTTTGGCCAAGCTGTGTGCAAATCCAGCGATGTAATCACAAACTTTGGTAGGACCCGGATAATGAAGTACCCTAACAAGGTATGTTGTTTCAAATTTTCACAGATGACATATTCATAATCTAGAATATCAATAGAAAATTCATCGGGTGGTATTTCATTACCTCATGGGCAACATTTGGGATGAACTTCCACAAAGCTTTCAGTGACATCATGATTGCTAGCACTTTCTCCTTGCATGGATCCTCGATAATTAGTCAAAATGAAAATATTGTGTGGTGTCTATTATCATGCTCCCCTTTGCATGCCTTATGGGAGGCTAGGAGAGCTGCTAATTCCACCAGTGCAACTGCCACACGGTCCAATAACAGCAAATGACAATATGAAAAGACAACCAATGAATTCAGCATAACAATTGTTGGGGCTCAATAAATTCTATAACATAAGAAACCCTAATCTCTATCAAAGCCCAACACTCTGTATGCTTTTGGCTGCCCGTTGGATGCACATATTCTATGTTGGTTGTCATTGCTTGTGTATTGGATGTTTACCTTGCTTTCTCCTTCTCAGGCCCCATAAGCCTTCATCTTCACAGGTCTATAGAACAGATGAAATACAGGATTATGTATACTGGTTGTTCACTTTTGGTCTTTTGTAAGAGGCATTTTTTCTACTTCAAGGTTTTCATCTCTGCTTTGAGCCCAGTAGTGTCTTTGAAGTGCTTATGTACATGGATTGATGTTGGTGGTAAATATGAGCTTTAATGTCAATTATTTAAGAAGTTGTAGAATATGATTTATTTTGCATTGTGTGACTATATATCCTACTTCTGTCAGATGTTTAGCTAATTGCTTTTGTGCTCTGCACCTTTGAGTTATATCCTTTGTTCCTAACATAGGCTGGTTGGCAGTTTATTATTTAGCACAAATCAGTATTTTTGTTTTTTTTTATATTTCCCATTGATTCTGCAATGATATGTTCTTCAATTTTTAATTATTTGCCCTTCTTTTCCCATAGACCATCCCTTCCTAGCCAACCTAGCCATCACAACCAGTACAGAAAAATGGAAGAAAGAAAGAAATAGGAAAAAGAAAAAGAAAAAAGAAGGATACATGCATTGTATGGCCATTCTATCTCACACAGAACAAGATCTACTGGATTGATTGTTTACATTGTTTCATTCAGGTCACCCAAGAAACATGGCAATGGCATCAGCGGAAACACTGCAATAGCAATCAAACATGATTGGAATGGCCAGAAATACTAGCCTTCCTCATAAAAGGGGCCGAGAATATGAAATTGGTGTTGGATTAACAAATAAGAAATGGGGGGATAATGTATTTCGATTGCTTGTTCCTGTTCAGAAGGTTGGTGGAATTATTGGTCACAAGGGAGAATTTTTGAAAAAGATGTGTGAAGAGACTAGATCACGCATTAAGATTCTAGAAGGAATACAAGGCACTCCTGAATGCACTGTAAGCTTTATTTGAATCCTTGATGTTTGGACTTCTTGTTAAATTGTTTTCTTTATTTGCTAAAATAAATGGAATACTTTATCAAAACTGCCACGTAAGAACTGTTCAAGTCTGGATGCAGATCATCTAGTCTTTCCAAGTAATGGGAACTGCCAAATTAATGCTCAATCAAAGTTTATATTTGATGAACCTATCCATTATCCTACAAAGAGGATCATAGAGGTGTTATTTGATCCAATCAAGGGAATTCAAGTTTTCCATTGCATCAGATGTTTTCAAAATCGTTAGATCTTCTATTGCTAAACCTTAGAGGTGTTTCCTACAGTACTCTGTGTTTTTTCAAAAAAGAAGTTTCCAATCATTTCTCCTATTGTGGATGGCATATGATAACAATATGATTATTGTACATTCTTGCACAGATGTGTTGTTTTTGTATTTCAACAATGAAGGATTGTATCTTTACATAGATTGTTGGCTTCAAAATTTTGTACGTTCTTGGGTTTTTTGTTTTTCTAATTCTATGATTCAAAATATTTTATTCTCATTTCGCCTTAAATAAATTCATTATTATCTCTTGCCACAGGTTATGGTTTCGGCAAAACAAGAACCGGAAGCACCAATTTCTCCAAGTATGGATGGGATACTCAAGGTTCATAAGCAAATTATAGAAGGAGTTCCATATGGCATAGGGGAATTGGGTCAAGCTCAGCAGGGTGGTAGTAGAATGACTTCCACTCGGTTGTTTGTGGCTATCACACAGGCTGGCAATTTAATTGGAAGGTAGGGAGCAACAATAAAAGCAATTCAGGAAGGTTCGGGTGCTATTGTTTGTGTTCTAGGACCAAGTGCTGAACAAATCCCATTTTTTAAAGTTTTTTTCATGCAAGTGAAGTTCTGAATGGATATACTACGAGGTAGATATATATTGAGATTTCTTGGATATATATTGCAAACATTTCACTGATTGTCCAGATAAATTTCGTAGTATAAGGTGTTTTTAGATTATTGCTTCTTAGTGTTACACGGGGATGTGTCCCCAAGGGTAGGGAATGTGCTTCCCACACTCACAGCATGGGGATACACCAAGGGGGATGTACCCCACCTTCCCTTTTGAGGGGAATGCTTCCAAAAACATAAATATTCCAACCTAAAAATCCTTGCTCCTACATCCGTTTTGACCAATTTTGACAATGTATAAATTATACATTTTAATGTAATGTTTAATTCTTTTAGCCTCCTATGAGTTCTCTGCTACTACCCATCATTCACCTATGTTTTCACCATGATATTTCTAAGTTTCTGCTATGTCAGGGGTCTTGTGCTGCTGTGGTGCCGTGAAAGAGACTGTGGTTGAGTGAGTTATGTGCACTATCTTTTAACTTGTGTGAGCAGTGAGGCTATGTGGGTATGGTAGTGTGAGGCAGAACATGTGAGGGAGAGTTGAGACCTTCAGCCTGTGACTGCCGGATGTTGTGAAACATAATTCTTGCTACTGGATGCGATGGACTGTTGGAATCCCAGAAACCTTGCTGCTGGATATTTATTGTTGTGGCCACAATTAAAAGTTAAAACCTAATACCTATTGAGGCCTGGAAAATTGCAAGTAACAACAGTTAGGGATTCTCCCCAATAAACGTTCCCAACTAGCCCGTTACTATTTGTTATGGGGAATCCGTCCGGTTTACGGTTCGGATGCTGTAGTTCAAGTAACAAATTAAAATGTTTTACCGGTTATGGCTCGGTCCACCGTGTATATTTTTAGTTTTTTGTGTTAAAGTTATGATATGCAAGTTCATATTTAAAAATGCAAATTGATAGAGATAACGAGGAGTGTCACAATGTGATGCGCAATTTCTTACCTCTCGTCTTACCTCACTCGTATCTAAATCACAAAAAACCAGAAACTAACTATAACTAAATAACCTATCCCTAGGGGGTAGAATTATCAGCTAACAATGAGTAATGTATTTCTGTGCATGTATTAAGAAAAATTACAAATAGTTGTTAGTTATTTCAGAACACATGAACATTAATAGCAATATGAACAACAAGATAGCTTATTGTTTATGACAACCTTCATTACTCACAGTGGAAATTTCACAGAATAAACTAGAGTGCATTCATAACATGAAAATAAAATCACTGAGTTAGAACGATCTCATAGTTTATGGAAGTAAGCTAAAAACAAAATAGTTCACATTCAAATGATCCATAGCAAAACATTCAAAACATTCCACCAAACTTTCTCCAGCAGGAAGCTTGTAATTATTTATTGTAAAAGGAAGTAGTTCTTCTTACAATATACTCTCAAAAGTTGCTTGGGAAAAAGCCTCTTCTACATCTAAGCTCTCCTATATTTATACAAAAGAAAAACCTTTGGGCTTCCCCAACCTTTCAGTTCCAAAATTTTGTCTTGTAGTATGTGCTCATAATTTATAAAATATATTACATTTTAAATTAAAATTTAAGAGCACTTTATGAAGAGGGACCAGCTTGGTTGCTAATGAACTTTTTCCAAGCCGAGGCCTCTGCTGCTATGCCTTCAAATCTAGAAGACTCAAGAAATCGGAATTTATCTCATATTTAGCAACCTGGTTCTTCACTTCTTCTACCCTTTCTTGTTGCTTCCTCTGCAGCTCTCTTTCTTTCTTCTTCTTCATTCTTCAGCCAACTCTCTACCTCCTTTGCTAGCCTTCTAGCATCTTGTTTCCTATTTTTGGCCTCTTCTTCTTCCACTTTCTTAGTCTTCTACTTTTTTATTTTAGACATATCTTCTTTGCAGCAATCACCCTATCATAAACATAGCATGTTCTTAGACCATTTAAGATTTTAGCAAGTGTGTTGATAATAACAAAGAAACTGTATCAATCCATTTACCTCTTCCATATGCAGTTTGAAAAATGAACTATACACAGTATTAATGCATGAAAAGAAAAAATGACAAGGCAAAGAAAATCCTACAAGTTGTGCTTAAAACCCTCTAAGTCCATTGTTTGTAACAAAAATCACAACCCTGATAGAACAGACTCTTCATTTTAATCCGGGCCGCAATCAAACTAATCTAACTCCTCTGGTAAAAGCATGAACCATATCATTGTAACCACCAATACTCAAAACACTGAACCCTATACTGTGTTCTTCATCACGAAAAACTCTAACTCGATAAAAAAAAGGCAAACCTCCGCCATCCCATGAAATAGGGTAAAATAACACAAATTCGGTGGGAAACCCCTATCGGTAGTTAAAATCTCTAATCGTTAGAAGGATAGTTCAAATGACTGTCGCAACGGCAAACGCAAAATTAATTATGGACCCACGATATTTTAAACCTATCGGCATCAAAATCTCTAAGCGCTAACTATCAGAGCTTCAAACCTAAACACTATTCGCAGTGTCAGTGATATAAAAGGTATCATTGTGACCTGCTCCTCTAATCATCAGCAAGATAGCTCGGATGGTAGCTGCAATAGCGGATGTAAAAGCAACTATGGGTCTGCAAGACTATTAAGCCTGTCGGCATCGGAATCATTTAGCACTAAGTGTGGAACCTTAAACCAAACATTTCCACTGTGTCGACAGCACCAAATATTATCATGCATGTATTGGGAAACACAGTACCTAACCTTTAAGGCATCGACGCGGAAACAACTAACTCTCAGAACATTCATCCTTTGCCTTCCGAAACGTCGGCAATGTAGAGGAATAGTACTCTAGTTCATAGTCATAGACCATTCCGATAGTGATAAAAGGTCATTGGTTGTCAAAACTATAAGCTCAAAAATCAAACAAAAGAAAACAAAATCATTCACGGCATCGGCAAGAGATAAAATATCCTCTGGGGCATCTATTAACTAATTCCCGCAACGTCGGCAGCATAAAATGCTAAGCCTATGATTCATTCATCAACCGAATTCCAACATTGATAAAAATTCATTGGAAAACCAAAACTTTAAGCTCCCAAAAAACAAAAACAAAACTCCACAGTTTTTTATGTATCGGCTAGGCAAACGGCAGTACAAGATCATTCAACTCCTGAAACAATGGAAAAATAGTTGACTATGCTTCTGATGTCCCAAAGATCAATTTTTTTTAAGTAGAGGAATGACAGATTTAAGGAAATTGAACAATCCTAGGCTAGATAAAATCAAAGGGAGGGACCAAAATTTTACAAATTTGGGAAAAAAGGTTGCAGCTGCAACAATTGGAAACTACCTGGTGAACACAGATCTCTGGACAACATCTTCTTTGATAAACAGACTGTTTTGACAATACCAAGCTACCGAATTCTTCAATATATCTGGATTTCCCAAATGGCAGATATATGTACTATACTAATTGATGATGGTCCAATTCGGGGAACAGGGAACCAATCTTTCAAAGTCTAGATAACTCTTTTGAGGCCAGGAATATGAGTTTCATTTTTTACCTCTATCTTTGGGCAGCTACCAGCTTAGACACCATAGGATTGTAACATATGGTAAACATAAATATTTGTTTGTTCCTCATTCCCCTACCATTTTGCACTTTTGTGCTTTTATGAGTCCTCCTGCATGCCTTCTTTCTAAATTTTTTAATTCAGGATCCTCTATCCATAGTGTCCTTTTGTGTGAGAGATGTATTTATTTTCAGCTCATGGATGGAGAAGAACTTCGGAAATTTTGTACTAATATGGTTTAGTACTTTTCTTTGATACATATTGCTTTCTTAGTATATTTTTACTCTTATTTTCCTTTTGGCTTTCAATTCCTGGCATGGAATCATTTAAATGTAATATACTATTTACCCTGCTTCCTCTCCATGGGTCTTTTGCTGTCACCCCCTAAGACATTTTTAATGTGAGATGGATGGAGCCTCGAAATAGTATTCTGGACCTTTTGATCCTCAGTTATTTCACAAGGATTAAGTAGGACTTCAATGTGTTCATATCCATTCAGGAAAACTACTAAACTTGAAGAAATGATTAATTAAAAGTGCACAGTCTTACAATCAAGATTTTAGTTAATCCAGAATTCTGATGAACTCCATGAAACCAAAGGTTCTTACCATCAATCAAACACTAACTAAAACAAAACCAAAAATCCTCAAAAACAAAACAAATCAAAAGTTTATTTATGTACAAAACAACAAAATAAAAATCAAGAAAAATAAGGTTTGAGAAATAAACCATTTACTAGTAAGTTCTCTTCCCACCCCGGATAGTTATCTTTATCTGAAGCACGATTCAAGTTTCTGAAATCTACACAAAGTCTGATTTCTCCTAAATTTTTCCTTACTGGCACCAAATTAGAAACCCACTCCGAATTTCTGTCTTTGAATATGATTTTAGCATCCAACAATTTTTTTACTTCACTTTGAATTAAAGGTTCCAGCTTAGGATGCATTTTCCTCAAAGGCTGTTGATAAGGCTTGACTCTAGATTTAATCGGGATGACATGTTGTATGATATTTGTATCATAAGTTTTAAGCTCTCCATAGGTCCAAGAAAATACATCTTTGTATTGTTTAAAAAGACTCATGAACTTGTTTCTTTCGACCGGAGAACAACACTTCCCCAAATTTACATATTTGTGTTCAACTTCAATCCCCAAATTTATCATCTCAAATTGTAAGGACGAGCTATGAGTCTTGAAATTTGCAGGCTTTCTGAATTTGTTGTCTAAATAAAACATTCACTCCAAGGTCCTGACTCCTTTAGGGATAAAGTTTCTGAATTTTAATTCGGCTTGGTGTTCTTCATCATCTATTATTTCTCCTTTAAAAGTATCATCATTCATCAAAAACTCCAAAATTTGTTGATCATCGTCAAAAACCCGCAGATTGGTGATTATGTCTAGAACCGAAGGCCTGAAAAGTAATTCAATAGAGCATCTGTTATTCGAAGGTACTAGCCTTGCAGCTGAGGTAGCTAGTTAATCAGCCGTTGCATTCTTTAATCTAGGAATGGACACAATATTGAACGCAAAAAAAATTGTAAGCAAATCCCAAACTTCATTCTGGTAAGCTTTCAAATGTGGTGAAACACAATGTATCTTATTTCAAATTTGTTTGACAACTATTTCAGAATCTCCATATACTTTCAGATTTTTTACTTTTAGTTCAATTGCTTTTTTAAGCCCCTGAACTAGTGCTTCGTATTCAGCTGTATTTTTGGTGCATTCAAACTCTAACCTACAAGAAAGAAAATGTTTTTTTTTTCTTGGATCAATTAGGACACAGCCAGCTCTACTGAAATTAAACTACAAGAAACATCTGAAACTAGATCTACTATATTACAGTCAATTTCATCAGCCCATGAAAAACGAAGCAGATCGAGCTATGTGTCAGGTATATTACTGGCTTCTTCAGCTTGCTAATTATGCCATTCCAATTCAATGAAGTAATTTCCCAACACAAAGTTTACTGGTTCATTTTTTTCCTCTAACTGTGTAACATTGTACTTCATCTGAGGCTCTCTTAATTATTTTATCTGATTGGGACTTCCCTTATGAGGCAACCTAAAATGTGACCAATCTAATGCAAAATATCCATCTAGCCTTGCTGACCAATCTCGACTCAAAACCAATCCATAAGCATCAGGTCTTTCTGCTACTACAATGTCGATGTACTGACATACCCTTTCATCTGCAGATAAGCGAATTAGAACATCTTCCTTTTCCCCTATTACTTTCACAGCTCTCATGTCTAAATAAAGAACCTACCAAGTGGATGGTTTAGGTTGTCCATTTATTTTCTTGCAGACTGAAAGTGGCATAACATTGACTGATGCTCCTGAGTCTACTAAACATTTGTGCACATTATAGTTGAAAATCTCAAAAGTTAGGAGAAATGTTGGGTTCTTATACTTAGACTTACCTCTCACACTTGCCTCACCAATTTCTTCTTCAGGTTGGTTGTTAGTGGGAAGCTCTTCTTCAGGTACCTCAAGTGCTTTTAACAGTTTCTCTTTCTGCTGAGGTACATTACACATTTCAAACAATGAGATATTTTTCTTAGCTTTTTTAATGTCTTCCATAATATCATACCCCATCTCAAGTTTTTTTATATTATTCTTGATATTATCAATCCTAACTTCAAGAGGCTTAACAAGTATGTTAAGTTTCTTCAGGTCTTGACTTGAAATGGTAAATTCAGGTATTTTAACAGTTGTATTGTTCTTTTGTATCTTCTTTATATTTTCTTGAAGTTTCTTAATCTTAGGAAGTATTGACTTGTCTTCTCTTAACAAACTCCAAATCCTTGTTGTCACATTGGTTTCTAATGTTTCCTCTTGCTTCATAGAATCTTCCTCTTATGTATCAAACATTGAGACACAGTCCCATAAAACTAAAGTATCTTCCTCTTGTTTTTCTGTAGATTGATTATTCTTTTCTTCCTCTTTACCGATTTCTGTCAGTTTGGAATCCAATAATTGATTCATTACCAGTGTCATAGAATTGATCCATTGTGGGCAGTTCTTCTCAAAATGAGGCTGCTGATAAAAGGTACAAACATTATCCATGCCTACATCAGTTAAATTCATTGCTGCAGGATTGTGTGGAGGAGGTTTAGGTTGATTGTTGTCCTCCCTCTTTTTATAGTAAGGCTCATATGATCTGTGAGCTTCCTTTTCTTTTTCTAAATCTATCACTCTCTTGGATAGCTTCTGCATCATCTTCAACATCCCTTCAAAATCTTGTGACCGCTCATCCTTAGGTTTCGTCAGTAATAGAGGTTTTTTGTTTCCAAAAGTCTTTTCTTCTGACTGCACAGGATAATTTTCTATGCTCTCCATCTCAACCTCTACATTCTTAGCTTTTTTGTAGGTTTCTGCTAATGTAGGTTTGACTAATCTCTTGGCAAACTTGGCCAGGTCTGGCCCTAGAGATAAGGTATAGTATTCAATGAGACCATTTTCAAATGGCTTATCAGTTGCAGTGAAATTATTTAGGTAAGCAGCAAATCTTTGAGTGAAATTATGCACTCTTTCTTTCCTTTCTTTTTTTAGAGCACATAATCCTTTCATTAAAGTTGCATGAGTTTTTTTAACTGCATATTTACTTCTAAACATTCTCTCAAATGTGTTCCAATCCATGATTGAATTTGCACGAAGGGAAAAATACCATGAGGCTACTGTTCCTTTCAGGGTGTGGAAACAATGTACAGACCACATCTTCATGCTCTCCCGCTCGTAGTCCTTCTAAATCCAAGTAAAAACTTTGCAAATAATCATATACCAAAATTCCTTCACTCGGGTCAAACTTAGGCCACATTTTGTCAAAAGCTTGAGGCAAATCATGCAAGGGAGGTGTTAGATTTAAGGGTGACCTAACCCTCCACGTAGGCGGTGGAGGTGGTTGGTTTGCATTTACATTAGCCATAATTCTGAGTGGAGAATGAGTTTGTGCCTAAACAGGGGTATGAAAAGGTGAACAGTAAGGTGAATTTGGATCCAATTGATTCAACGGTTGGTTAAATTCTTGTAAGGCTGCTTATACTAGTTCTTTAAGATCTTCTACCAACACTGAGTCTTCTAATTGAGGGTGATCTTTCTTCTGATACTCTCTTCTAGGTAAGACAGAAATGATAGGTAATCCTCCAATCTTTTTCGCATATGCCCTGGTGATTCTTCTTAAATCATCAACTACTTCGTTATTAACAGGATATAGATACCCTTTATCTTCAGTAGTTGGATTGTGAAACAGACTGCTTTCAGAACTGTCACCGGTGGAGTAATTTCGAGGAAATAGGTTTCCTCAGCCAGCCATGCACTAGCGGCCCTTGTTCTAGTGCCAAAAACTATTGAGGCCTGGAAAATCGCAGGTAACAATAGTTAGGGATTCTCCCCAATAAACGTTCCCAACTATCCCATTACTTTTTGGTATGGGGAATTTGTCCGGTTTATGGTCCGGCTACCATAGGTCAAGTAACAAATTAAAATGTTTTACCGGTTATGACCCGGTCCACCATGTATATTTTTAGTTTTTTGTGTTTAAGTTATGATATGCAAGTGCCTATTTAAAAATGAAAATTGATAGAGATCATGAGGAGTGTCACAATGTGATGCGTAGGTTCTTACCTCTCGTCTCACCTCTCTCGCATCTAAATCACAAACAACCAGAAATTAACTATAACTAACTAACCTATCCCTAGGGAGCAAAATTATCAGCTAACAATGAGTAATGTATTTATGTGCATGTATTAAGAAAAATTACAGATAGTTGTTACTTATTTCAAAACACATGAACATTAATAGCAATATGAACAACCAGATAGCTTATTGTTTATGACAACCTTCAATACTCACAGTGGAAATTTCACAGAATAAACTAGAGTGCATTCATAACATGAAAATAAAATCACTGAGTTAGAACGATCTCATAGTTTATGGAAGTAAGCTGAAAATGAAATAGTTCACATTCAACTTATCCATAGCAACACATTTGAAACATTCCACCAAAATTTCTCCAGCAGGAAACTTGTAATTATTTATTGTAGAAGGAAGTAGTTCTTCTTACAATATACTCTCAAAAGTTGCTTGGGAAAAATCCTCTTCTACATCTAATCTCTCCTATATTTATACAAAAAGAAAAACCTTTGGGATGACCCTTGATGACCTTTGGGCTTCCCCAACCTTTTAGTCCAAAATTTTGTCTTGTAGTATGTGCTCATAATTTCTACAATATATTACATTTTAAATTAAAATTTAAGAGCACTTCATGAAGAGGAGCTAGCTTGGTCACTGATGAACTTTTTCCAAGCATGTGCCTCTGCTGCTATGCCTTCAAATCTAGAAGGCTTAAGAAATCAGATATTTAACTCATACTTAGCAGCCTAGTTCTTCACTCCTTCTACCCTTGCTTGTTGCTTCCTCTACAGCTCTCTTTCTTGCTTCTTCTTCATTATTCATCCAACTCTCTGCCCCCTATGTTAGCCTTCTAGCATCTTATTCCCTCTTTTTGGCCTCTTCTTCTTCCACTTTCTTAGTCTTCTGCTTTTGTTTTTAGACATATCTTCTTTGCAGCAATCACCCTGTCATAAACATAGCATGTTCTTATACCATTTAATCTTTTAGCAAGTGTCTTGATAATAACAAAAAAACTGTATCAATCCATTTACCTCTTCCATATGCATTCTGAAAAATGAACTGTACATAGTATTAACGCATGAAAATAAAAAATGACAAGGCAAAGAAAATCTTGCAAGTTGTGCTTAAAACCCTCTAAGTCCACTGTCTATAACCAAAATCATAACCCTGATAAAACAGGCTCTTCATTTTAATCTGGGCTGCAATTGAACTAATCTAACTCCTCCGATAAAAGCATGAACCATATCATTGTAATCAAAAATCTTAAAACACTGAACCCTATACTGTGCTCTTCATCCCGAAAAACTCTAACTCGATCAAAAACAAGGCAAACCTCTGCCATCCCATGAAATAGGGTAAAAGCACACAAATTCGGTGGAAAAACCCTATGGGCAATTAAAATCTCTAATCGTCGGAAGGATAGTTCAAATGACTGTCGCAACAGTGGATGCAGAATCAATTACAGACTCGTGAGATTTTAAACCTGTTGGCATCGAAAGCTCTAAGCGCTAACTATCAGAGATTCAAACCTAAACACTCTTCGTAGTGTTGGTGATATAAAAGGTATCATTGAAAACCTACTCCTCTAATCATCGGCAAGACAGTTCGGATGGTAGCCACAACAATGGATGTAAAAGCAACTATGGGTCCGCAAGACTATTAAGCCTATCGGCATCAGAATCATTTAGCACTAAGTGCAGAACCTTAAACCAAACACTTCCACAGTGTTAGCAATGCCAAATATTATCATGTACGTATCAGGAAACACAATACCTAACCTTTAAGGCATCGGTGCAGAAACAGCTAACTCTCGGAACATTCATCCTTTGCCTCCCGAAATGTCGGCAACGCAGAGGACTAGTACTCTGATTCATAGTCATAGACCATTTCGATAGCGATAAAAGGACAGCGGCCATCAAAATGATAAGCTCAAAAATAAAACAAAAGCATTTGCGGCATCGGCGAGAGGAAAACTATCCTCCGGGGCGTCTATTAACCGACTCCCGCAATGTCGGTAACATAAAATACTAAGGCTACGGTTCATTCATCAACCGACTTCCAACAGTGATAAAAATACTTTGGAAAACCAAAACTTTAAGCTCCCCCCAAAGAAAAACTCCACGATTTTTTATGTATCGGCTGGGCTAACGGCAGTACTAGATCATTCAACTCCCGAAACGATGGAAAAACGGTTGACTATGCTTTCGAAGTCCCAAAGATCAATTTTTTTTAAACAGAGGTGTTGTAATCTCACAGATCACATAAGGTTACCAATAATACATACTAAAACATACATATAAAGTAGAGACAAGAGATAAGAACAAATAGGTTAATTAACAGATTATATTACATGAATGAGTCCATACAACACAGAGAACTGAACTAAGTTCTCATTATACATATGATTACAAAACAGTTACAAAATAACTACCTGTCGGTTCGGTGAACCGACACGACCTTAGGTGGCCGACCTAATCTCTATTTTAGTCGGCCGACCGACTTAGTCAGTTGATCGACTAATCGACTAAGTCGGCTATAAGTCGACTTATCGAATTGCTCCTTCTACATCTCCCCCACAAACAAAATGTTTCTTCATCCCGAAGAAACAGGGAGGTACAAAAAAAATTCCTCTGGTCTCAATAGTTACTGTGATTTTCCTTGTCTTCACGGGCTTTGAAGTCTGATGGTCGATCACTTCTATACACAGACTTCGACAATGGTTGGTGCTGTTACTGCGAGCTAATGTTGGAAATCTATCCAACTTTGCAAAATCTTCTGGATTTCGATGGTAAGTGTATTCAGTCTTGATAGGATTGACATCTTTTCTGAAATGGAGACTTCTGCTATCCTCTCCATGTCAGGACCCATAAATTGGTCCTTCTCCTCTATAGTCTCTATAAGTCGTTTCATCTGTGGACAGATGATGTCAAATTTTTCTAAATTGGGGATAGCTTGCTGCACCCACTGATGTGCTTCCCTCTCTAGTCTCTGTAGCTTGGTTGTTTCAAGCACTATTTGTTCTTCTATTGTGGTCCTTAGTACTTCCTCAGTGGCTTTCCTACTTTCCAATGCCTGGATCCCTTGTCAAGTCTACCGAGATTGTTGATAGACTTGCCTGTAGTAAGCAAGCCAGTATCTCAGTATTTCTTTAGTTATGACAGACTCCTCGATGTGATCTTGCAGCACTTTATAAGCTTCAGTGAAGGTGGTGTCTTGTGCCATTAGGAGTCGGGAATTTTCTTCTTTTTGTTCCTCCTTTGTTTCCTGAATGTGAGCTTGGAGTACCAACATCATGCTCTCAAACAGCTGATACACTCTTATGAGCAGTTTGTCTGTGTCATCCTCTACGGGGCTCAGCAGGACTGAATGGGCCAGGTTTCAGCATTTGGTGAGCAACTTGACCTGTTCTACATTCTTGTTGTCAAGTTCCTTATTTCTTTGCTTGCTCCTCATCTTTGCTTCACCTGCTAGGGTCTTGAGGAGTTGTCCTAGTTCTGGGTCGGTCAGGGAGCTTGCATCCTTCAGTCTGATCTAGACCTTTGATGGCTATCCATGATGCTCCTTATTTTGTTTCTCCTTCCTCTTCTTATGCTTTTCTTTTCCTGCTTGTGTCGACACTTGTGTACCTGCAACAGTCGAGTCGAGATCTTTGGTTTGTGGGATAGTGGTTGATGTTTTCTCTGGTTGGGGAGATGGGATGACTACTACTTCTGGTTGTTTGGATGCAGCTGGTTGTGGTGGGCCTTGCTCTGAGTCGAGGGGTGGTGGTGGTGGTGGTGATGGAGTAGGCGAATGGTCAGGGCTGATTGGGTTGGGGGAGGTGTGGGTGAGTGGTGGATTGTAGGTGAGGTGAGTCTAAGTTGGAGAACATTTGGTTAATCTATTGAGCTATGTCCTCCTCATTTCCTTCTCCTCCAGTCAAGGCAGTGGCTAGTAGGTCGGCTTGAGGTATGGTCGAAGTGATAGTCGAGGTCCGACGTGCAACCACTTCAGCTTCCTTGTTGGGATTTCTCTCAAAAGTCATCGTGATGGTTGCAAAGGTTCTAGTTTAGGCTTCGTGTCTTGGCTGGTATCCACCGACTGTGAAGAGAGGTGATTTTGTGGATATCTTCTAGGCCGATGTAAATATCTCAGGCAATTTCTCAATGAATGCCTACAAATCTCTTTCTTTGTCGAATTTGGCCTTCACCGTTTTCGACATCACACTTTTGCACAAGTTGAGGGGGCTTACTGACTGCTTTTCTGGTACTTGCTCCTCAGTTATTTTCATCGGTGATGGGGGTGGAGGCGTAGACACCAGATTGATGATGTTCTCAGGCATCGTCATGGTATTAGCTTTCTTTGGTCAACCCGCTAGTGCTCTTGCCTCGACGAATATTTGGAACTGGGCTTCGAATGGTACTTTATTTGCTACGGCATCCTCTATTATGTCGAGGGCCATGGCTTCCAGTTCCTCCTTGTCTTCTGATGAGTCTACAAGGATAAGCTTGCACTTACCTTTTCCTTGTTGTTGTTGTTGTGTCTTGAGCTTCTTCCTAGCCGCTGCTATCTCTTTTGACAATTTTCTAATGATGCCTTTTGTGATAGCATACTCTGGGTTTTCTGGCTCTGTCTCTCCCCTTGGCTCCTGGGTCAGAACAACACTTTCTGCAGCTGGCGTGATGACCTGCTGCTCTAGATGTGGCTCTTCTATATGGGGTTCTGCCCTCTTTGAGGTCAGAGGTTTGATGGTTATTTGAAGTCGGTCAGTGTGTTCAATCGATGTCTCCTCTGACACAAAGGTGCTGATATAGAGGTTGAGCTCATAGTCTTCCTCTTTTTCCTGGTCTGTGAGTGGCTCCTTGATCAAGAATTCGATCTGCTTTGCTGCTGCTGGTACTGGTATTTTGGTTTTAGCCTATCGAGACAATTCTCGAAAGATCTGATCAACGGATGGATAGTAGTCGAGGGATTTGGCATTTGATTTGTCACCATGCATGTACCACACCGAGGTATGGTCGAGCTCTAGCTAGATGTGGGAGTTCATCGATAGATTTTTTTCAGATGTTTTGAGGCACCCTCCATCTAGTCGTGTGGACTTTGAGCTGTTGAAGCCAGTTCTCCAACAGTACTTTCCCTTGCTCAAGCTCCTGCAAGGTTACTCTCTGGGAGAATGGTTTGATTCTCCACATGTGGAGCCTCGACGATTCCTAAAATATTGGACTCCCCTCTGAGTAGATATGGTACATGACTATCCATAAGATTAGGGAGGGAAACTTGATGATTCCCCTCATTTCTTGGCATCTTTCACAGAGGGTCTTCACCATGTTGGCAACATATTCATCCCATCTGTATATCCTCCCATCTGTCGCAATGGTGTCGACAGCTTCTAGCATGTCTAACTTAAGGTCACTGCCTCAACCTACCAGGGTGAGTGTTATTGCTATGATTTTGGCCACAATCTATGGCATTCTAGTTGTGGATAATCATCAACCCCTTCGAGTTCTTTCCTGAAGTCGACCCAGTTATCTCTTCGACCAGTCCTTCTTTAATACTGACTGGTACTGGGTTTCCTTCGTTTGAGAGACTGATGAGCTTGGAGATGATTTCTCTAGAGATTTCGATCGGTTGGTCGAAGTAGAACTGGCCATTGTGGTACTGGTTGATGATGAATTTTACAGCAGTTTCCTTCGTGCCACCGAAGCTAGCCATGAGTTGTGCATTGACATAGCTGAATATAATGTTGTATTTGATTTTCTCTATGTCTTGAGTGGCCTTCCTGTTGACATAAGCCCATTCTTGCATCTCGGCCCATATTTTTTGCCATGAGCCTTCATGTACATTAGCATTCTTAATGTTTTACAACCTGCGGACTAAAGGTGTATCTGCAGCCTGTAGTTTTTTGGATTTGGTAAAGGCTCTAGTTTGTTTGGGTGCCATTGTGTCGATTTGGTGGTCTATTTCACTAAGGGTTTCTTGGCTTTTAGTCGACTGGATGCTCTGATGCTCTCTCTGTATGAATTGCGGTGAATGATCCTTCAGTGATCCAGTATTTATAGGCGATGTTGTGGATGTGTGCGTCGATGGGTGTATTAATGGCGGACATGATGTTCCAGCTGGAACACTTGAGTGTGCGTTAATGGCGAATTGCTTTCGGCGTTCGATGTCATGAATGCGCGATGGGACTATCGAGGTCGTTGGTCGATGTTGGTTATGAGAATGGTCGATGGAAGTGGTCGGTCGATGAAAATGGTCGATGGTGTTATATCGATGGGCATGATGTCGATTGTCGAAATGGTAATTTCCTGTCATAGTTTTCTGTATGTGCAGTATTTTTTTTTTGGATTTTGGTTTTTTTAAGTTTTTATAGCTTTTGGTTTACAGTTATGGTCATTATATGATTTTTCTTTTAAGGTTTATTTCTAGTTTCTGTAGCGTTTTAGTCGGGCTCAATTAACGAGCTTCTGAAATACTATGCCTTCTAACGTCCTTAATCGGACTAATCCATTGGTATGTATCTCTTCGACAACGTAGGGTCCCATCCATTCTGTATGGAGATTTTTAGGTTTACCTTTCATTAGAGGAAATTTCAACTCAAAATGGGCCTCCTAAAAAAAATTATTAAAATAATAGTTAAAATAATAAAATAATATTTATTAATTTTGGAGGAGGAAAAGAAAAAAACTACTTTTTTGTTTGTATTTTCGACATATCTCCCCGTTTTTTTACTCAAATTTCGATAGGGAGAGCTCATTGGATGCGGAATTAAATTCCGCATCCAACAAGTACCCACTCGGAATACTTTTGACGGACCCCGCTACCCCAAAAACAAGAAATACCTGAAAAAACGTGATGATGACATCATCATCACGTTTTTTCAGGTATTTCTTGTTTTTG
>LPNX010868570.1:99727-128986 GCA_001517045.1 Pseudotsuga menziesii
TGGGTACTCGTTGGATGCGGTCATCATCACGTTTTTTCAGGTATTTCTTGTTTTTGGGGTAGCGGGGTCCGTCAAAAGTATTCCGAGTGGGTACTCGTTGGATGCAGAATTTAATTCCACATCCAACGAGCTCTCCCGATCGAAATTTTAGTAAAAACACGGGGAGATATGTCGAAAATACAAACAAAAAAAGTAGTTTTTTTTATGATACCTATCCCCAAATTTATATTAAAAAGGTGTTTAAGACCTATACGGTATTTCAGATTTAAAGCAATTTCATTGGCTAACACATGATGACATGGAATTTGAGTTAAAGTTAAAAGGCCCATTTTGAGTTGAAATTTCCTCTAATGTACTCGACTATTGTATAGTAAAGCAAGGTCTCCTACCGACAAGTTTTTGTTCTTGATGTTTCAGTCGTGCCATGCTTTCTGTTATTATTTCTAGATTTCTTGATGTTGTATTTCCATTAGTCAGTGCTCCTCAAGTTTTCTTAGTTGCAATAGTCGGTCCTTTCTTCCTTGTTCGACATCAACATGTAGGATTTCTGCGATGATAGGTGTTTGCTGTCAAAAGTGCAGTGGAACTACCGCTTCTTGTCCATAGACTAGTCGAAAAGGAGTTTGGTCGGTCGAGCATTTATATGATGTTCTGTATGCCCATAATACTGCAGGTATTTTCTCGTCCTAGTCATCCTTATCAGCATTACATATTTTGGTTAGTCCTCTTGTTAATGTTTTATTAAATGCTTCAATTGCTCCGTTCGACTGAGGATGGTATGCTATGCTCCGACGATGGTCGATTTGGAATTGGTCGGTTATGGTTTTGATAGTTCTGTTGATGAAGTGTGTTCCCTGGTCACTAATTAGAGTTAGTGGACATCCAAATCTAGTGATGATATTCTCATAGATAAATTTAGCATCTATCGTGACTACAACATGTGTCGACTGGTTCAACCTCTGCCTATTTAGTGACATTTTCGATTGCAGTTATGATATACCTTGCACATGTCCTTTTTGCTGGTATAGGAAATGGTCCTATGAAGTCTATGGACCATATTTCAAATGTCAAACTTGGGTTTACTGATATCAAAGGCATTTCTGTGCTAGGCAAGGTTCGACCTAGTCATTGACATTTATCACATCAACTGACAAATTTTTTGCAATCTATGTGGAGTGTCGGCCACCATAACCCTGACTGCTAGATTTTCTTTGTAGTTGTTTCTACTTGGAAATGTCCTCCTGTAGGTCCGTAGTGTGCTTCATGCATAATGTTGTCTCATTCATGTTCTAGTACACACCTTCTGAGGATGTCATCTAATCCCATTTTGTATAAAAACCCATTTATAAGACTGTATGCTGCAGCCTTCATAGCTAAGATCTACTTTTTCTTTGTACTCATTCCTTATGGTGCATGTCCATCTTCCAAGAACTGGGCTATTTCTTCTAGTTCTTCTGGGATTGCTTCTATCCAAAATAAATGTGCATCAGGTAAGTCATCATCGACTCTTGTCGGTTCTTCTCCTGTGTTGACTCAGGATAAATGGTCGGGACCGACATTTAACTTGCCTAGTCGGACAACGACTTCAAACTCAAATTCTTGAAAGAGAAGTAGCCATCAACAGATCCTTCCATGATGTAGTGGTTTATTGACAAGACACTTCAGGGCCTGATGGTCTATATAGAATATAAATGGGTTAGCTAAGAGATAATGTCAATATTTTTGTAGTGCAAAGGCCATTCCTAGGGCTTCTCTTTCTATTGTCGAATAGTTTCTCTCAGCTTTGTTTAATTTTCTGCTACTGTAAACTATAGGATAGTCCATTCCATCATCTCTTGGTTGAGTTAATATGGCTCCTATTTCTAGGCTGGATGCATCAATATGGACATGGAATTTGATCGACCAGTTTGGAAATTTTAGGATTGGTGCTTCGACTAGTTTTCTTTTTAGTTTTTCGAAGGATATGTGGCACTCCTCTGTCCAGTTGAACTCTTGATCTTCCCTTAATTGTTCTTCAAGAGGATAAGTCATATCTGAATAATATCTTATGAATTTTCTGTAATATCCTGTGTGGCCAAGTAACACCCTGACTTGTTTTGGGTTTGCTGGTGGTTTTAGGTCAAGGATAATTTTGATCTTTGCAAATTCAACCTTAATACCTTCCTTACAGACAATGTGCCCTAATAATATCCCTATGGGGGTCACAAATATTCATTTCTTGATGTTTAGGGAGAGTTGAATTTGTCGATATCTCTCCAACATAAGTCTGAGCCATTTGCAATGATCCTTTAACATGGAGTATATTGTCTAATCATTAAAGTATACTGCCATGGTCTTGTAGATATATTCCTGAAATGTTTTGACAACAATTCTAGAGAATACTACATGTGCATTTTTTAATCCAAAAGGCATAACCTTGTAAGCAAATGAGCCAAATTCACACACAAAAGTTTTCTTCTTCTAGTTTTCTTTAGCTATTGGCACTTGGTTATACCCTAAGAATCCATCTGTAAATGAGTAGCATTCATGTCCTGTAACCTCATTTAAGATTTCATCTACATAAGGAGTCGGAAATGGGTCTGTCAATGTCACTTTGTTTAGTTCTCTAAAGTTGACACAAATTCTTAGTTTGGTTGGATCATGTTTCTTAGGCTATACAACCATTGGACTTGCCCATTTTGATTGGTCGATAGGATAAATGATGCTTGCTGCAAGCATGTTATCGATTTCCTTTTTTACTATCTCTTTGTATTTGTGAGCTAGTTTATATGGTCTTTTCTTCATAGGTCGAACATCAAGTTTAGTATCAATCTTCATTTCTCCCATTTCGTGGACTAAGCCTTTGAGCTCTTTATAATATCTAGAAAATACCTCTTGGAATTCCTTTAATAAGTTCACTATCTCTGTGGTCTGCTCTTCACTCCAGTAGTTACCAATCTTTGCCATTTTTGGTCGATCATCATTTGAGATGTCAAATTCTCTAGTTTTGACTTTAGCATCTAGCCATTCTGGTGCTTTGGATTCGGTCAACTTCCTTGTTTAAATTGTGAGAATGTGGCAGGGAAGTCAGTTGCAGTCATTCTGTCGGTATCCTGTTTGTTGGTTGTTTCCACTTTAAGGATTGTACAAATATGTTTGGTCATTTCGACATGGTTGGATTTGCATATAAAGCTTTTTCCTTTTGTGTTTTCGTTTTCTAACTGTAGTCTTGTCGATTGTAGCTTTATCCTCATTTGTATATTATTGCATTTCATTGTCTGTTAGGTATATTTTAAGGGTTTGTTTTTGGTCGGCTGTATAAATTCTTTAATTTTTTTTGTTGTTTCAACCAAGTTTTCATTTTGTGGTATAAAGTTGAAATATTTAATGAAATTTTCCCTGAGTTCATGCTATAGGAATGTTTCATCTATAGCTTCTTCCATCTTATACCATTTGTTTGGTAAGTCGACAAGGGTTGATGGGAACAAGTGTGGCCATGCTCATTCATCCTTGTATCCAAGTCTTCTCCACTCTTTTTCACATGTTTTAATATGATCTTCTGGGTTCTGTCCTTGAGTGAATACAGGTATCTGAGTTTGTTGGGTTAACTTATTTCCTCCAAACCTTTCGACAAAGTAACTCTAAGTTGTTGTCCAGGTCTGCAGTCTCACCTGATGGGTATCCCACCATCGAGCAGCTTGTCCTGTAAAAGTTTCTACTAGGCTTTGAAGTCATCCATATTCACCAATATTTTTGGAAACTTCTCTACATGCATGACTGGTGATTCCCTTTCCTTGTATCTTGGTATCTGTGTAGTATTTACATTGGTAGGTTGTAAGGTAGGGTATTCCCTCATTTTCTTCTCAAATATTTTAGGGACAATGGACACTATGAAGCACTATTGGGTGGGCTTTTTCTGCACTTTTTGAATAGTCCAGCACCCTCTTGCTTGTGCTTCATAGTTATCGATCTCCCAATCATATAATTCGGTGTCTGAATTATAACCAACTGAGTCTTGGTTTCCTAAATGAAGTTCTCCATGGATATTTGGTTCTGTATAATCTGCATTGTTTTGAATCTAGTAGAGTTGTCGGATGTCAACTTTGTCGTCGATAGGTTCAGTCCAAGGTTCTCCTTGAGATGGATGAATGGGTACAATGACCTTTTTCCATTTCCTTTCAGTTCGATCCTCTCTTTGTCCAAGGATATCGATGCTTTCATCTTTCTACCTCAAGGTCGACCTACTAACACTGGGAAGGAACTGGATCCTTCCTTAGGGTCAATGATTTTGAAGTTGACCTTGGTCGAGATTCCTTTTATAGTTTTTTCAACGTTCTTCCAGACTCCAATAGGTTCAATTAGGCCTTGGTCATCTAGTTTCAGGTATATGCCTGACTCATGTAGTTGAGGTCTACCCATTTGTTCCCAAGTGTCACGAGTCATGATGTTTACTTGTGATCCAAAGTCGAGCACTACTTGTCAAACGTGGTATCCTTCGATTTCCAGGTCGACAAGTGGGTCGACATCACCTTTGTATTTTTTATTTAAGCTACAGATGTTCCTTGTTAGTTTTTCAAAGTTGTTACATTTTATTTCATACAGCAAATCGATGAACTGAGATACTGAGTTGTCCTTTTGTACAAGCTGGATTAATTCATTTAGTGTGTTATGTTGAGTGTCATGAGCTTGTTCTTGTCATGAAATTTCTTTAAATACATTGGTTGCTTCTTTGTTTGTTTGTTTTTCTTTTAGTGGATCGGGATATACAATTTTCTCTTTTATTTTGTTGATTCTTGGGTTATCACCTCCTGTTTTTGTTCCTTGTCGAGTTACAATATGCAATTTTTTTGTATTTATTACATCATTTTTTTGCACACAGGACAAGACATTAACATTTTTCTTGGTATTTATTCTTTCCAACATGGTAGGGAAATCCTCTAGTGAGTGATCCCCTACTCTATAATGAGTACAAAATTTGAGGTCAGTTCTGTCTTTATATGGATAGTCTACATATCGATGGCTCTCCTTATAACATGTAAAGCACTGGATGGGTCGACGCGGTCAGTTGTCGCGATTCCCAGGGAATCGACCTCTTCCTCCATAGCCTCCACGTCGATTGTCATACTAGCACTTGTATCATCGACCGTCATATCTCTGACCATTCTAATTGTTTGGTAAATTGTTTTACTCGTTAGTTTGTGCAACTGCATTGGTTTGGTAGACTGCATCATAATTTTGTCGGTTCTTCAGGTTCAAATGGCAGTCAGTTGTGTTATGATTTTTGGTTTCGCAGATTGCACACCAAGATTCCTTGTCATTATTCATGTTGAACAGGCAGTCTTTTGTCAAGTGGTCCCTGTGTTCCAGGAAGATGTTGCAAAAATATTTCATTTGCACAAATCGAACGTCCTGTCAGCTGTATTCCTGTCGACAGTTGTCTTTGGAGTGTCCGGCCGTCGAGCACTTTGTGCACCAGATCTCCTGATTCTTCAGGTTTAACTCCTTTAAAGACTTATGCACACTTTCAAGCAGTTCTTCCAATCTGTGGTCAGTGGGGTAAGCAGGTATGTCCTCGTCCATCTCCACTTGAAGATATTTTGTTAGCGCATCTTCGTAAGATTTGAATGTTTCCAGACTGATGTGTCGGTGCACTTTCTGAGATAACCCTACAAGAAACCACTAGATTAGTACTTTTTCATCTATAACATAGTCCAGCTGGCTCAGAAGGTCTTTCCAATGCTTATCATAGTCGTGGACAGTTTCCCCTGGCTTCTATGATGTTGTTTTTAGTTTTTTCACTGCCAAGTGTTTGGCATCTGGAATTTTAAAAAATGATAGAAATTGTGCCTTTATCTCGGCTTTGGTTGGTATAGGTTGTCTTTCCAAAAAGTTCATATACCAAGTCAATGCCCTTTTCTCGAAGGCACCGACGAACTGTTCCATTTGTCCATCTTCATCTGTAACTTGGTTGGCCTCCCAAGTTGACTCACAGACGAACCAGTGTCATCTGGGATCCTCATCCCCCTCATATAGAGGAATGTGAGTTGATCCGTGACCCATGTTGGAATCACTGTCACTACTCTTAGGAGGTGGCGGCGATGGAGGTGGGGGTGGGGGTGAGGGTCGTGGGGTTATTGGCTTATTTGTCTCTGCGGGACTATGGTCGACGAAACTTTTGTTCCCGTCAGTTGTCGATTCTTCGTCAACTGGCAGTTGGTTGATGTCAACTTTTTCTATCAATGGCCCACTGCAACTATTTGGCCGCAGTTCTGAATGTTTAGTTTCTTCTAAAGCTGTATTTGGTGGGGGGGTGCTCCTTCATGTGTCGATAAAAGTAAGTGGATACTTCAATTGGAGGGTACCGCTTGAAAGGTAACCCAATTCCCTTCCTCTGGTCAACGGATAATGAGGTTTCGTCCAGTGTATGTTTCATCGTCTAGTTGACTCCATATACCAAAGTCACCAGCTTGTAGTCGGAGGTCCTCTTTGACAATAGTCTGTATGCGAGTACGCGGATTCAATGAAGAGAGGGTTGTTCCTTCATGGGGAGCTCTTAATTGGAGAGCTTCTGGCTTCTCTATCCATAATTTTTCCTCCATAAGGGATGCCTCTTGTTCGACGCCTTCTTCATGTCGGTCATGACCTGACTCTGGTGGATTCTCCTCCTGGTCAGTCGCCCTAGGACTCCTTCCTCTATGCAGCTCTCAGGCTCTTTCTCTTCTTGCTTCCCTCCTCTGTTGTCTCTCTTCCCTCTCTATTTTATGAATGTCCAACATACCTTCGTGTGATACTATTCTCTTGAGTTTCCTTTTGGTCGAATTCTCATTACTGATGAATGGTATCTATTTCTAGTCGACTAGAATCCACTCTACTCTATCTCGACATATGACCAGATACCCCCCATAGCCAACCCGATGCTTTTAGAAAGCCCGGATAGTTCAGTTTATTTTCTTAGGAAGTATTTCCACTCCCTTTCTACAATGAATTTTTCCCACTTCCTTTGCTTCTCTGCCCAGTTAGAGTTTGATGGCAGTTCATGAAGTGATGGATGGGGTTCAACAATATGTCCTACTCCCTTCTCGATCAGGAATTTGAACAGCAAGGTCGGTGAGGAGCACAGAAATTGCTCGATGAGATCTGAGTAAAATTTCTCCTTGACGATTTCCACTGAAGTTCTGTCTTCGACTGCTTGCTCTTCACAGAAGCCATCAGCGATTTTCTTGAACCACTCTGACAAGTTTTTTCTACCTCCTCGGATCAGTTTTTCCAGCAACTGTTGTTCTTTAGTCCCTTCCGGATTTCTCATCCAAGATTTTCTTCACAACTTGGGGCACTGATTCTACAAACTTTTCATGTGTTTCAGTGAAGAATATTTCTTTTGCTTGTGTGATTGTTAATCTGTTCCTTCGTGCATAATTCTGCAAATAGTTTGCAACTTTATGTTCCCACCAGTCCTTAATCTTTTTCTCTAGTATCATCTATTTGCATACATTTCAGACATGTACTACTGGCAACGGAACCAATGTTGTAATCTCACAGATCACATAAGGTTACCAATAATACATATTAAAACATACATATAAAACAGAGACAAGAGATAAGAACAAATAGGTGAATTAATAGATTATATTACATGAATGATTCCATACAACATAGAGAACTGAATTGAGTTCTCATCTAGCTCAACAGCCTAATATATATGATTACAAAATAGTTACAAAATAACTACCTGTCGGTTCAGTGAACCGACACGACCTTAGGTGGCCGACCTAATCTCTAGTTTAGTCGGTCGATCGATTTAGTCGGTTGATTGACTAAGTCGGCTCATCGATTTAGTCGGCTGATCAACTAAGTCAACTATAATTTGACTTATCGACTTGCTCCTTCTACAAGAGGAATGACATGTTAAAGGAAACCGAACAATCCTAGGCTAGATAAAATCAAAAGGAGGGTCCAAAATTTTACAAATTTGGGAAAAAAGGTTGTAGCTGCAACAATTGGCAACTACCTGGTGAACACAAATCTCTGGACAATATCTTCTTTGATCAACAGACTATTTTGACAATACCAACCTACCGAATTCTTCAATATATATGGATTTCCCAAATGGCATATATATGCACTTTAATCATTGAGGATGGTCCAATTCGGGGAACAAGGAACCAAGATTTCAAATTCTAGATAACTCTTTTGAGGCCGAGAACATGAGTTTCATTTTTTACCTCTGTCTTTGGGTAGCTACCAGCTTAGACACCATAGGATTGTAACATATGGTAAATAGAAATATTCATTTGTTCCTCATTCCCATGCCATTTTGCACTTTTTTGCTTTTATGATTCCTCCTGCATGCCTTCTTTCTAAAAAATTTTAATTCAGGCTCCTCTATCCATAGTTTCCTTTTGTGTGAGAGATGTATTTATTTTCAGCTCACTGACGAAGAAGAACTTTGGCAATTTTGTACTAATATGGTTTAGTACTTTGCTTTGATACATATTGCTTTCTTAGGATATTTTCACTCTTATTTTCCTTTTGGCTTTCAATTCCTGGCATGGAATCATTTAAATGTAATATACTGTTTACCCTGCTTCCTCTCCATGGTTATTTTGTTTTCACCCCCTAAGACATTTTTAATGTGATATGGATGGAGCCTCGAAATAGTATTCCAGACCTTTTGATCTTGAGTTATTTCACAAGGATTAAGTAGGACTTCAATGTGTTCATAGCCATTCAAGAAAACTACTAAACTTGAAGAAATGATGAATTAAAAGTGCATAGTCTTACAATCAAGATTTTAGTTAATCCAGAATTCTAATGAACTCCATGCAACCAAAGGTTGTGCTTTCTTTATTACCATCAATCAAACCCTGCCTAAAACAAAACCAAAAATCCTCAAAAACAAAACACATCAAAAGTTTATTTATGTACAAAACAACAAAATAAAAATCAAGAAAAATAAGGTTTGAGAACTAAACCATTTACTGGTAAGTTCTCTTCCCACCCTGGATAGTTATCTTTATCTAAAGCACGATTCAAGTTTCTGAAATCTACACAGAGTCTGATTTCTCCTGACTTTTTCCTTACTGGCACCAAATTAGAAACTCATTCCGAATGTCTCTCTTTGAATATGATTTTAGCATCCAACAATTTTTTTACTTCACTTTGAATTAAAGGTTCTAGCTTAGGATGCATTTTCCTCAAAGGCTATTGATAAGGCTTGACTCCAACTTTAATTGAGATGACATGTTGTATGATCTTTGTACCATAAGTTTTAAGCTCTCCATAGGTCCAGGAAAATACATCTTTGTACTGTTTAAAAAAAATGATGAACTTGTTTCTTTCGCCTGGAGAACAACACTTCCCCAAATTTACATATTTGGGTTCAACATCAGTCCCCAAATTTATCAGCTCAAATTGTAAGGACAAGCTATGAGTCTTGAGATTTGCAAGCTTTCTCAATTTTTTTTCTAAATCAAACATTCACTCCAACGTCCTAAATCCTTTAGGGATAAATTTGTCAAATTTTAATTCGTCCTGGTGTTCTTCATCATCTATTATTGCTCCTTTAAAAGTCTCATAATTCATCAAACACTCCAAAATTTGTTGATCATCGTCGAAAACCCATAGATTGGTGATCATGTCTGGAACTGAAGACTTGAAAAGTAATTCAATAGAGAATATGTTATTTGAAGGTATTAGCCTTGCAGCTGAGGTAGCTAGTAAATCAGTTGTTGCATTCTTTAATCTAGGAATGGACACAATATTGAACGCATAAAAATTTGTAAGCAAATCCCAAACTTAATTTTGGTAAGCTTTCAAATGTGGTGAAACACAATGTATCTTATTTCGAAATTGTTGGACAACTATTTCAGAATCTCCATATACTTTCAGATTTTTTACTTTTAGTTCAATTACTTTTTTAGGTCCCTGAACTAGTGCTTCGTATTCAGCTGTATTATTGGCGCATTCAAACTCTAACCTACAAGAAAGAAAATGTTTATTTTTTCTTGGATCAATCAGGACATAGCCTTCTCCTAATCCCTCCAATGTTTTAGAACCATCAAAATAAAGAGTCCAAAAACTATCTACTTCTACTGAAATTAAACTACAAGCAACATCTGAAACTAGATCTACTATATTACAGTCAATTTCATCAACCCATGAAAAACGAAGGAGATCGAGCTGGGTGTCAAGTATATTGATGGCTTCTTCAGCTTGGTAATTACCCAGTTCCAATTCAATGAAGTAATTTCCCAACACAAATTTTACTGGTTCATTTTTTTCCTCTAACTGTGTAACATTGTACTTCATCTGAGGCTCTCTTAATACTTTTATCTGATTGGGACTTCCCGTATGAGGAAACCATAAATGTGACCAATCTGATGCAAAATATCCATCTAGACTTGCTGACCAATATTGACTCAAAACCAATCCATAAGCATATGGTATGTCTTCTACTACAATGTCGATGTACTGACATACCCTTTCATATGCAGATAAGTGAATCAGAACATCTTCCATTTCCCCTATTACTTTCACAGCTGTCATGTCTAACTAAAGAACCTGCCAAGTGGATGGTTTAGGTTGTCCATTTATTTTCTTATAAACTGAAAGTGGCATAACGTTGACTGATTCTCCTGAGTCTACTAAATATTTGTGCACATTATAGTTGAAAATCTCAAAAGTTAGAAGAAATGGTGGGGTCTTATACTTAGACTTACCTCCCACACTTGCCTCACCAATTTCTTCTTCAGGTTGGTTGTTAGTGCGAAGCTCTTCTTCAGGTACCTCAAGTGCTTTTAATAGTTTCTCTTTCTATTAAGGTACATTACACATTTCAAACAATGAGATATTTGACTGATCTTTTTTAATGTCTTCCACCATATCATACCCCATCTCAGGTTTTTTGATATTCTTCTTGATATTGTCAATCCTATCTTCAAGAGGCTTAACAGGTATGTTAATTTTCTTTGGGTATTGACTTGAAATGGTAAATTCAGGTATTTTAACAATTGTAGTGTTCTTCTATATATTCTTCATGTTTTCTTGAAGTTCTTAATCTTAGGAAGTATTGACTTGTCTTCTCTTATCAAACTCTGACTCCTTGTTGTCACATTGGTTTCTGATGTTTCCTCTTGCTTCATAGAATATTCCTCTTCTGTATCAAACATTGAGACACGGTCCCATAAAACTAAAGTATCTTCCCCTTGTTTTTTTGTAGATTGATTATCCTTTTCTTCCTCTTTACCAACTTCTGTCAGTTTGGAATCCAATAATTGATTCATTACCAATGTCATAGAATTGATCCGTTGTGGGAAATTCTACTTAGAATGAGGATACTTATGAAAGGTACAAAAATTATCCATGCCTACATCAGTTAAATTCATTGCTGCAGGACTGTGTGGAGGAGGTTTAGGTTGATTGTTGTCCTCCCTCTTTTTATAGTAAGGCTCATATGATCTATGAGATTCCTTTTATTTTTCTAAATCTATGAATCTCTTGGATAGCTTCTGCATCATCTTCAACATCCCTTCAAAATCTTGTGACCACTCATCCTTAGGTTTGGTCAATAATAGAGGTTTTTTGTTTCCAAAAGTCTTTTCTTCTGACTGCACAGGATAATTTTCTATGCTCTCCATCGCAGCTTCTACCTTCTCATATTCTTCGTAGGTTTCTGCTAATGTAGGTTTGAGTGAGCTCTTGGAAAACATGGCTAGCTCCAGCCCTAGAGCTGAGGTATAGTGTTCAATGAGAGCATTTTCAGATGGCTTAACAGCTCCAGTGAAATTATTTAGGTAAGCAGCAAATATTTGAGTGAAATTATGCACTCTTTCTTTCTTTTCTTTTTTTAAAGCACATAATCCTTTCATTAAAGCTGCATGAATTTTTTGAACTGCATATTTACTTCTAAAAATTCTCTCAAATGTGTTCCAATCCATGATTGAATTCACAGGAAGGGAAAAATACCATAAGGTTGATGTTCCTTTTAGGGTGTGTCGAAACAATCTACAGACCACATATTCATGCTCTCCAGCTCGTAATCCTTCTATAGCCAAGTAAAAACTTTGCAAATGATCATCTACCAAAATTCCTTCACTTGGGTCAAACTTAGGCCACATTTTGTCAAAATCTTGAGGCAAATCATGCAAGGGAGGTGTCATATTTAAGGGTGACCTGGCCCTCCACGCAGGCAGTGGAGGTGGTTGGTTTGCATTTACATTAGCCATAATTGTGAGTGGAGAATGAGGTTGTGACTAAACAGGGGTATGAACAGGTGAATAGTAAGGTGAATCTGGATCCAATCGATTCAATGGTTGGTCAACTTCTTGTAAGGATACTTCTACTAGTTCTTCAAGATCTTCTACCAACACTAAGTCTTCTAATTGAGGGTGATCTTTCTTCTGATACTCTCTTATAGGTAAGACAAAAATGATAGGTAATCCTCCAATATTCTTTGCATATGCCCTGGTGATTCTTCTTAACTCATCAACTACTTTGTTATTGACAGGATATAGATACCCTTTATCTTCAGGAGTTGGATTGTGAAACAAACTACTTTCAGAACTGTCACCGGTAGAGTAATTTCAAGGAAATAGGTTTCCTCAGCCAGCCATGCACTGGTGGCCCTTCTTCTAGCACCAAAAACTGTTGAGGCCTGGAAAATTATAGGTAACAACAGTTAGGGATTATCCCCAATAAACGTTCCCAACTAGCCCATTACTATTTGGTATGGGGAATCTGTCCAGTTTACGGTTTGGCTACCGTAGGTCAAGTAACAAATTAAATTTTTTTACCCATTACAGCGCGATCTACCGTGTATATTTTTAGTTTTTTTGTTTAAGTTATGATATGCAAGTGCCTATTTAAAAATGGAAATTGATAGAGATAATGAGGAGTGTCACAATGTGATGCACAGGTTCTTACCTCTCATTTTACCTCTCTCACATCTAAATCACAAACAACTAGAAACTAACTATAACTAACTAACATATCCCTATGGAGCAGAATTATCAGCTAACAATTACTCATTTCATCATAATTACGCATGCGTAATTGTTAACAATTACTCATTTTATCATAATTATCAGCTATCTATAATTTTTCTTCATTTTAATCTGGGCTGAAATCGAACTAATCTAACTCCTCCGATAAAATCATGAACCATATCATTGTAACCGCCAATCTCAAAACACGAAACCCTATACTATGCTTTTGCCAATTGGATAAGCTTAAATTGTTGTTATGTAATAGTTTTGATGGTTAACGTTTCAATTCTCATATTTTAAATCTTTTTAGTATTTGGGCTGACCTCCTATGTTAGAGACTTCAATGTTCCATAGATTTTTTGGGGTGATTCCACATGTCCCCTTGGATGTGTTCCCTTGCTCCCAAATTTGCACATCCCAGAAACTTGGTGGAACATTGGTGTTTTTTTTCTTTGGAAATAAATCCTTAGGAAACTTTTGGGCACTTTCCCCCATTTTGATGATGGTACCCAATCTAAAACTAGTAGTGTATACTTTGTGTGCTTAACTAACATTGTGGTAATCTAACAGCTGACTGGCACACAATATGTACATTAAGCATATAATGAAAGTAACACATTAAGCATATGACGAAGGTAACAAAAAGAATTATGATAAGATAAGATTATTTTATTAATGTCCAACAAATGATCCCAAAAGTAGGTCAACAGGACTGTGCAGTACCATGGTAACAATACAAAGTGGGCTCCCAAAAGTAGCTCCTATAAAAAGCTAAAAGCAGAACTCAAACCTAACCCCAAGTCCATATATGAATTTGAGGTTATGTTTTAGGTAAAAATAGATTCTACATTATAATTTTTGTTGTAACATTTCTGATTTGAGATACATTACCTTCATGCAGCTTATTTTAAGATTGATGGTTTGATATTTATCTCTTACATTGTCTCTTTCTTGTATCTAATAGGAAATTACGCTGGAATTTGAGAAAGCTAGGCCAAGGAGCTATCTCTTCACATAGATAGTTTCCTAACATTAAATGATAAATAACTAATTTGACAACACTTTCACTAAGAATGAATGGGCTCATTCAAGTACATGAAACCATGTTGGTGTTTAGCACAAATATCTTGACAAATTTTTATGGTTTGTTTCTTGCTTTTGTTTGAAGCATTTTGTTGATTTTTGAAGCTTGTGTGTATTTTGGTTAAATATTATGTTAATTCCTTTGAATGATTCTATTTCTCATTCGATGCTTGATTTAACCCTTTGTTGTAGCTTGAATCAAGGTTGGTTTTAGGATTTGAGAAAATATTTTTTTATTAAATTTTAGTTGCATGAATTAATTGTCTTCAGTTTTTCAATTCTTTTACACTGACTGTATATTTTCTTTGTAAATACTTATCATTATTCAAAAAAATAAATGAGCTCTACATATCTAAGTGAAGAGAAAAATGGTCTATGTACTAGGTTCCTATGCATTGACCGTAGGATACCTATTGGCACAATACCAACATTCATCTAATGCAATAATCAATTGGCATAATTACAATGCATAATTGTATTAGCCTCCATGACCATAACTGGTTAGTGGAGGCCAAGATCAAGCATAATGTATGATTCTATGAGTTTATTAGTTTGTCAAGATTCAGGTCCCCACATGTCCGTTGGACCATTAAGGGATGAGATAACAAGTGGAGTCCTCACTTTACCTGAATCTAGTTAGCGCAATTGTGTTTCACTGACACCTTCCTGTTGTGACTTGTGAGTCTACATGTTTTGTTGTTGATGATGTGATTCATGTTATTTGACTAATGTTGTTGTTCTTTTATTTTGACAATATTCTATAAATCAGTGAAAGATTCACCAGTTTTTACAATTTTTTATAATGAAGTTAAATATTTGCCAAGTTTTTACAACATTATATAATAAAATGAAAGATTCACCAAGATTTTACAACATTATATAATAAAATGAAAGATTCGTCAAAATTTTACAACATTATATAATAAAATGAAGATTCGCCAAATTTTTTATATATACATATTATATTATTGATAAAATCGCCTTCAAATTTTCCTATATATCGGAGAGATTCGCCCAATTTTTATACATATAAATCTAGGGGGGGTTCTTAAAATCATCCCTACTCTTGTGCAGGGATGCTCAACTACATTTCCACTGACATCATCTAGAGACTTTATCCATAGCATTTTGTGTAGAAGGACAGAAGGTTGCACATTTTATCAAAGGCCTTGCGTAGATGGGACATGCCCAAGGTGTGGTGGAATGGAATTTTTGGACAAATTCATACATGTCACCGATGAGCATGAACTTGGGAGACATGAAGTGAACTTGTAGTCATTCAAATATGTCACATATGATATCAGTGGAGGGAATGAAAGAAAAAAAATACAATTGGTCACCTCTCAGGTTAGTAACAAGTTCTTGAATAGTATTTTTTTCTTCATGTATTCCTACTTCATATATGTAACAACCTATTGAAATGTACATCTTTATTTTTTATCTACCAGGTACTGGTATTCAACTTTATGGAGGAATGCATGTGTCTTTTTCGCAAGATGAGAAGTTTAGAACATGCAGGGATACATTTTCTATTGGAACTATATTATCATTGGTCGATTTTTTGGAAAACTACACTCTTCAACCACGGAATGAGATTCTAAGTCAATATTATCACTCAAACCAGGTAAGTATAATCATCCATATCACCTATAGACATGGGGCAGATAGTACTGAAGAGAAAATGGTTATATTGAAGGAGTATCAGTTTTACATAAGTGATGACAGGTGACATGACTTGGATTTTGTACAACACAGCTTTCAATTGTTCTACAATCACCTGGAGGATAAAAATATACAAATGGAACAACATTGGATTTGGTATTATGGTTGTGTGAGGCAATTCAAAAATTCCCTTGTCTTCCAATGGTTGTGCACTATCCACAAGAGGCACAAGGTGCCACATATTTAGAACTATTTTGAGATCGGATATGGAAAAGGGGAACATGATGGAGCAGTTGCATGCATCAAGACTGCATTACGTAGGTAAGAGATGAAATTCGCAACTATTTCACTCATCCAAGATGAAAATACCATTGTTGCATGGTGTTCTTCGGTGATGGGGAAGGGAGCTAGAGGGAAAGAAGACCAATCATCTCAAAAAGCACATGTACATAGATATTTTTTGGAGGTGGTCGATCTAGATTGATCACACCTATATGAGTGCAAGACCATCCAAGGAACTCATGAATTCCATTCAGTTAGAACATTAGACAATTATATACATGAAATGTGGACAAGGAAACTCTCTCATTTTTGTTATCCATGTAGCAGTGGTCAATGGGACAACTATGAATCCACAAATTGGGTTCACAGCTGGGATGGTGTATCACTCCCCATTGGTCGACAAATAACTGCAGAATTATCCTAGTTGGAGGAGGACCAGTCGAGTATTTCACATGACTATGACCACATTTTAGATCTCATATAACCAGGTTCAACTATTATGTTGATAACTTTGAAATGTTTGATGACTAGTTGTGTTTAGTTAGTTGACTCCTAGGTCTACACTTTATTTTATGCAGAGCACATATACGCAGTGGTTTCCCCTAGAGGAAATGAATGCCACGCTAACTACTAGCTCACACATTTCTTGAATGAGAATCAGACCCTCATTGTCTCATTAAGCGACTCTAAGGGAAATTCTTTTCCAATTGGGTTGATGGTTATCAAAGGAGAATATTTGACATTGGTTTCCCATGCATGAAAGAAAAAAGGTTATGTATTTGAATACTATAGACCCGGTCAAATTGTATACCATTATGGAAAATTAGTTATTGGCACAAACCTCCAGCTATAGAAAATGCCAAGCAAGAACTCATCAAAGTCACAATACTTGTTGCCTTACTCAGAGCACTAGAGGCTAAAGGATACCGTTGCTATTAGAGGTGATCCTGATGGTCTATTCGAATGACCACATGTAGGTATTTAGGTATGTGGTAGTCAATATTTTGGTTTCATGGTATCATTGATTATTTACAGCTTGATAGACTAATTCCTTGATATTTTTATAAATTCAATAGACTTCTACAACTTGATAAATTGCACTTGAGCTTCATCATGAAGTTGATCATATAAGGACATCTCCTTGAATCCGATAATTTTTTTCTCCATGGGAGTCATGATGTTAAGAAGTGATAATCCTATCCTAATAACCATTGAGAATCCTATATTACAAACCCTATAGCCAATCCTAATCACTCTAGTTTGCACTGTAAACCATAGTTTGCATTATAAAAAATAGAAATCATAGTTTTCAATAAGGGAATGTCATTTTTTTGCACATAGGGGTCAGCTTCACATATTCCTTGATCGTCAACATGTGGCTATCATTCCCACATGTAACCTTCCTAAAAAAACTTGCATGACCCACTAGAACCTTGTTTTGATGCATGTTGTCCATTATATGCCCCGATTAGGGATTCAATAGGTGTCCTTGAAAGCCTGTAGGAGGTGGGATTCAACGTGACATAGAATGATGGTCATGACTCGAATCAATGAATCAGTGACTCCATTGGATTCAGGACATCAGGATAGTGCTAGGGGATTTTATACCTAAATCCTGTCACCATCATGTGATGAAATCCTTAACTCCTATGTTTTCCCTTAATCCCAAAACTTGGAGTGGAAACTTGCTCTAGATATCAATTCTACTTGAAAAAACCTAGCATCGCGCTCCCTTTGGTTGATGAGCAGTACCTTATTTAGCACCACTTGTGTCTTGTTATAGAGAATCGGTGCCACCATGCTTGTGCTTTTCTCCTAGAGCGGTTCTCACCTAAACTACTCTGTCATAAGGGAACAAAAGCAATACCCTGGGTAAAATGTGAAAAATAGAAGTTTCTCGAGGCTTCTAGATCATGAGCCTTGTGTCCTCCCTTATCCCTATCAATATGGGTTAGTTTGATCTCGAGATCCCCCTTGGTAGGATCTTGGAACCACCTCACCCACAATTCTCTCAACTATCCCTATCCATTGAGCCTTATAAATACAAGCTCATATCCATAGTTGAGGGGGAGAACTGAATGGTATTGTTATACTGTTGAATTGACTACCTAGTCCAATCCATTGGAGAGAACAAGAGAGCAAGTTGAATCTTTTTGGGATGAAGTGTTTGTCTTGTGGAGGATTTTTTCAACACTAAGGAAATGGTTGTAAGATTCTTCATTCATTCTTAATTCAAACTTTGATTTCCACCCCACATATCTATTGTTTTGATTTCACATGTATATGTTACTGGATTCCTTAGTCACTAGTATGGATGTGTAGATGATTTTTTGGTAGCTTTGATCTTTTTGTTTGTTTGACATGTTTGCAGGTACACAGGTTCGTGATCGAATTAGTATTCCAGGTGTCTACAACATTCAAGGAAGGTATTCATCCTTTGTCGTTCACTCATTTGTTCTCGATCTGAACCATTCAGACCAGAGGAACAACTTCTATCCACAGAAGGTGCAATATTCCTGGTTACAATGTAATGTCCCAAATTTTTCATTGGGTCACAATGGCCAAATCACATTTTCCATGTTCATGAAATTTGTCAAAGGGATGCTAAAAGTCAAATAATTGCCAAGGAGGAAAATCACTAGTTTCCTAGGTTGAGGGTGGAAGCTTTGATGTTTGGAATAAGGGGGATAATAAATGATGTTTAGACATTAAAATGGAATAAATATTTAATAATTTAGCTTATTAAATAAATACAAGAGAAAATGGAAGTGGAAATGGAGCATGAAAACACATGGAGACTATGGGGCCCACACTAGCTAGAATTCCTATGTTAAATGGTATCTTTCTCTTGCAAATTCAAATATATGGGAAGCTTAATGTTTTTGGATGGATTATAAGGCTAATATACTTGTCCATATACTTCATCTGTCGAATTTGGGATGAATTGTAACTTACATGGGAGAGGAAGATCCAAATGGGAGTTTAATGGACACTTGGCTAGATTCCCCTTACATTTATAACATCTATGACACCAATGATGGAGATTCTATAACAGTTATGACACAAGTCAGATTTGAAGGCTGGAATACTGACATAATGACATTTCAGGACTGAATAGAGCATCTTAGAGGTCAAATTTTGGAATTGGGGAAGGCCAAGAGGCTCCTACTCAAATTTGGGAGAAGAGGGAAGGTGAAGAGAGAGGCCACATGGCATAGCATGAGCAGCCACACCAATTCGACTTGGATTTGGTTTATGGATGGATTTGGAACCTTAGAAAGCTAATAATTTTTATAAAATATAGGTATCATCCATGAGAAGAAGCTTTTGATCATTTTTGAAATTGTCATTTGTGAATTGTGAGAGCTAGTGGATGACTAGTTTTCTTGCTTAAGCCAATTTCGAGGGTGAAAGATTCCCATCCTAGTTGGTGTTTGGAAAGGCCACTCAGGTATTTCATGGAGCTTTAATGGAGTCTTATTTTTAGGTTTAATATACAGGAAATCATTTGGATTCTTTTATGGCAGCACTCTCTCTCAACTATTTCCAGTTTTCACACCATATCCATGCCAATCTAGGGATTGCGCTTTGGGTGAGATATTGATCTCTTTGGGGAAGATTATAATGCCAATTATATTATGTTCTGATGTATATTATCTGCATTTCATTTTCATAAGACTCTCAGGTTGAAATACCCAAAATAATTCATATAAAAATGTTGAACAATGAAGAAATAGTGTCATTTCCCCACTATCTTGTTGTGAACCATTGTAATGCTGATGATTTCAAATTGGGAGAGCCTTTAATTGTTAATTTATGATTTTAATCCATTTAATATTCTATTTTATTCATTCCCAGAAAGTTTCAATTCTAAATTCCCAATATTTTTATGTCAAAATGACTTTTAATGAGCAAACAATGACCATTTCCACTCCATTTTGATATATGCCATGGTGATGCTTATTATTTCGAATGGAGGAATGTATATCTGATAAATTTATGAAATATGGACTGTAATTAATTTTTATTTCAATTCTAATGTTTATTACTTAAGCATTGGAATCCATTTTACTCATTTTTATTGCATTGGGAGAAGATTTGGTGCATTTTCCCCAAGGGTCGAAATGGTGACTTGGGAGTTGTTTTGGAAAGAGTCATAAAATCCTGTATAAAATGAAACATGATGCATATGAGACTTTTAAAAGGTCCCTTACACATACCCATCCTATTTTCATAAATTTAAGTGACTTTGGGATCATTTGTGAAGTCATTTCCGGCAATTACCCAGGGGGAATTGGAGCCCCAATTTGCTAGTAAAGACTCCTACTTTGAACAGAACATTAAATAAGTGTTTCGAAGTAATTGGGAGATAAAAAAACATACATTAGAATTATATTTAAGTTATATTATTATTCATGTACCTTCAGAGAAAATTTGGAAGCATTTGGGTCAATTTGGAGGTCTAGACATCAAAACTAGTCAAGAGCCAAAATTGTGAAAAATTGTGAAATTGGGCATTTTAATAAAATTTCAAAAAAGGGACATTACAGTGGTATCAGAGCATGATATTTGCACCTGATGTTTTATTATAATTATATGTACAATAATTCAGGTACCACCATTTTATATTGTAACCAAAATTTCTTTTGTTAAAGAGGAAAAAAAAAGTAGGAGAAGGCAGCAATTTTTTGGAAACTGTGACTAGGCATGAAAAGAGAGCCTCATATGATGGTGAGGAGATAATAAAAATCATGGAACATATATTTGAATACATGAACAAGAATATTATGAAAGGATTTGAATTTTTGGCTATCCAAAGTCGGGAAAAATATATTGATTTTAAGAAAACCAAGGAGAAAAATGCATTAGCTTGTTTGAAGGAGAAAAAGGAGGAGACCCATGAACCACCTAGTTCTAAAATAGGTGGAGTAGAAGAAGTAGTACATGAATATGATATAAATTCACTCGCAAGTGACTCTAAAAAATATGAAGAGACATCACATGAGTATGAAGAAGTTTTTATTGAAAATACTGAAGATAATTTTGAGACACATGCTACCTTGGAAATGAAATAAAGAGCATCTATTGATGGATGCTTGAACTATGAAGGAGTACCTACGGATGGGTTCTCACAACTCTATGTTGGTGACATAGATATCAGATTTAAAAATGTTTCTGCAATCCAAAATTCCATTAAACATGAAAATGAAGACCTTGTAGCAGTTGAAGAAGAAACAAGATCAACTTCCCCATCACCACTTGAGCTTCATGAAGTTGGTCCAAGTAAGAAGGAAGAAACTGAGGAGGCTCATTTGCAAGAGCCTCATTTTCTTTAAGGTTCCTTAAATATGAATGAAAATAATATCCAAGAATCCCTTAGCATACTCCATGACACTCAAGCATTGGCATCAAATTCTTGTTGGAGAGCTACTTCCTTGGAGGATCCATCCTTCCTTGAAGACATGGAGAAGATCCAAAGAGCAATGTGCAACATCAAAGGTAATTTCAGTATTTGATTTTTTATAGAAAAAATTACATTGAGATTATTTAATGGTTACATGAATCCTACTTGAATAATAATGAAGTTATTGATAAGCTCACAATTCAAAATGGGCAACTTCTTGAAAAGTTGCAAGACACTTGTTTTTCCTTCGATGTTTCAGATTTTCATAAGGTAGAGTGCTTGGAGGATTATCATGACATTATGGATCATGAAAAACATGAAAAATTGCAGTTCATTTATTTTCTTGAGGATTATATTGATGATATCCAATCACTAGTAATGGTGGAAGAGGAACTTGAGCTGCCTCTTGAAAATGGTTACACAATTTTTGAAGAAGTGCATAATTCCAACACCTTGGAACCAACCCATGAGGAAATTTTTACATTTTCTAGGGAGGTGAATAATAATACCCCTATGGATACTTCACATTATGACAATTTTTCACTTACTAATCATTTGGGTGAGTTGGTTCTTTCTCATACATCCTACACTTCTAAATTTTGCAGCAGTCTTCCAAATGAAGTATGGGTGAAAGGTTTCTTTTTTATGGTGCCACATGAAGAGCATGAAAATTCTATTTCTCCTTTTGATTATGGAATTATTAGAGAACCATATTGTTTAAATTTTCAGCAGCATACTTGTTTACATTATGATTATACACATCTACATGGGTGCACCTATGATGTTCATTTGAGTCACTTTAAGACTCATGGTTTTTCTTGCTCAACACTTGGTTCATTTGATGTTGGAGGAACTTCATCCAACACTTGGGTGAAGAAGGATATGATTGAGGAACATTATTATTGGTAGCAACATCCTCTATTATTTCATGATGATATACATATTCATGGGTGTATTAATGAGACTTCTTTGAGACACTTGAAGTCTTCGTGTTTTCTTTGCTCATTATTTGGTTCATATTTTGGTGGAGGTTCTTCATTCACTTCTTGGATGAAAGAAAAAATGGCTGATTATTATTTTGATGTATATTACATTATTTGGGAGCAGCATTATAGTACAGGGGATCCTCACCTATGTAATTGGAGCAGATTTGATTGGTCACTTGAAGCATGTATGCACTTGGAAAATGGTAGTCTACTCACTAGGAGGTATAAGCACTTTAATAATTTCTTGGTGAGGCACCTCCTTGACGTAAATTATTATTATGTTGTTATCTACTTTGATGATATATATTATGCACTCATGATGTTTGGAAGAATTCATACAAGAAAATGGGATCCAAGAATTCTCTTTCCAAATGGTATGGGTTGGAGAGCACTCTTAATTGTTGGAGTGAAATGCAAGCAATGGGACCCTGGGATAGTTTTTAGTTCCATTGATTTCAAATTATTTGGGAAACAAGTAGTATGGGAGATGGATTCCCAATTTAATAAGGTGATTTTAATCAGAGTATTGCAGCAGCAAGCATGGTGGTTCCTCTCTAAAATCTTCATGAAATCTAAAAGACTCAAGGTGGGCAACTCAGTGGCAACTTGAAAGAATCATACAGAAAGCAGGTTCTTCAACAACCATGTTTGAAATTGCTTGAGGACAAGCAATATTGGGGAGGCAGGATTTCTAGTGTCCCAAATTTTTCATTGGGTAACAATGGCCAAATCACATTTTCCATGTTCATGAAATTTGTCAAAGGGATGCTAAAAGTCAAATAATTGCCAAGGAGGAAAATCACTAGTTTCCTAGGTTGGGGGTGGAAGCTTTGATATTTGAAATAAGGGGGATAATAAATGATGTCTAGACATTAGAAGGGGATAAATATTTAATAATATAGCTTATTAAATAAATAAAAGAGAAAATGGAAGTGGCAATGGAGCATGAAGACACATGGAGACTATGGGGCCCACACTAGCTAGAATTCCTGTGTTAAATGGTATCTTTCTCTTCCAAATTCAAATATATGGGAAGCCTAATGTTTTTGTATGGATTATAAGGCTAATATACTTGTCCATATACTTCATAGGTCAAATTTGGGATGAATTGTAACTTACATGGGAGAGGAAAAGCCAAATGGGAGTTTCATGGACACTTGACTAGATTCCCCTTACATTTATGAAATCTATGACACCAATGATGGAGATTCTATGATAGATATGACACAAGTCAGATATTAAGGCTTAAATACTGACATAATAACATTTTAGGACTGAATAGAGAATATTAGAGGTCAAATTTTGGAGTTGGAGAAGGCCATGAGGCTCCTACTCAAATTTGGGAGAAGAGGGAAGGTGAAAAGAGAGGCCACATGGCATAGCATGAGCAGCCACACCAATTCGACTTGGATTTGGTTTATGGATGGATTTGGAACCTTAGAAGGCTAATAATTTTTATAAAATACAGGGATCATCCATGAGAAGAATCTTTTGATCATTTGTGAATTGTGAGAGCTACTGGATGACTAGTTTTCTTGCTAAAGCCAATTTCGAGGGTGAAAGATTCCCATCCTAGTTGGTGTTTGGAAAGGCCACTTGGGTATTTCATGGAGATTTAATGGAGTATTATTTGTAGTTTTAATATACAGGAAATCATGTGGATTCTTTTATGGCAGCACTCTCTCTCAACTATTTCTAGTTTTCACACCATATTCATGCCAATGGAGGGATTGCGCTTTGGGTGAGTTATTGATCTCTTTGGGGAAGATTATAATGAAAATTATATTATGTGATGATGTATATTATATTTGTTTAATTTTAATAAGACTCTCATGTTGAAATACCCAAAATAATTTAGGTAAACATGTTGAACAATGAAGAAATAGTGTCATTTCACCACTATCTTGTTGTGAACCATTGTAATGCTAATGATTTTGAATTGGGAGAGCCTTTAATTGTAAATTTATGATTGTAATAAGTTTAATATTATATTTTATTCATTCCCATAAAGATTCAAGTCTAAATTCCCAATATTTGTATGTCAAAATGACTTTTAATGAGCAAACAATGACCATTTCCACTCCATTTTGATATATGCCATGGTGATGCTTATTATTTCGAATGGAGGAATATATATATGATAAATTTATTATGTATGGACTGTAATTAATGTTTATTTCAAGTCTCATGTTCATTAATTAAGCATTGGAATCCATTTTACTCATTTTTATTGCATTGGGAGAAGATTTGGTGCATTTTCCCCAAGGGTCGAAATTGTGACTTGGGAGTTGTTTTGGAAAGAGTCATAAAAGCCTGCATAAACTGAACCATGATGCATATGAGAATTTGAAAAGGTCCCTTACACATACCCATCATTTTTTCAGAAATTCAAGTGACTTTTGGATCATTTGTGAAGCCATTTCCGGCAATTACCCAGGGGGAATTGGAGCCCCAATTTGATAGTAAGTACTCCTACTTTGAACAGAACATTAAGCAAGTTTGCAGAAGTAATTGGAAGGTAAAAAAAATGAGCATGATATTTAATTTATATTATCATTCATGTACCTTCAGAGAAAATTTGGAAGCATTTGGGTCAATTTGGAGGTCTAGACGTCAAAACTAGTCAAGAGCCAAAATTGTGAAAAATTGGGAAATTGGGCATTTTAATAACATTTCAAAAAAGGGAAATTACATACAAATATAGTGGCTTCTCTAGGGAACAAAGAAAATTTCAGTTGATCTGATCTTCCTCAGTCCTTGAACCCTTGTCTGAATCCAGGCTCCATCTCCAACTCTCTTCAATCAAATCTACCATCTGACTTGGTGAATTTTGGTTTGAAACTTTCAGATCTGAACTATTTTCACTTTATATGCTCTTTTTTTACTGTCAATTCATCAATATTTACCTTGATTTGATCAATTTTTAACTTGATTTCTCATTCTCCTTATGTTTTGGATCTGTTCAGGGATCCGCACATGTGTTGTTGGCAACAAGCGGTGCCACCGCCTGAACTCTGTAAGCCATAAGCAGTGCCACCGCCTAAGTCCTGTTATCTAGAAGTGATGCTCATCTAGAGCAACTCTGTCAATACCCCTCCAGCGCCGTGCCAGGTAGGCCTTGTTCCAGAACTAGTTTTTTGTGATTTTTTGCAAAAAGTTGGATTTTTCTTGCTTTCATCCCTACACTGTCAGGCTTGTGTGTTAGAATCTGAATACTCATGGTCAAAAATTTTGTGGTAAAAAATTGGTTTGATTGAAGAATTCAAAAGCTAGATTAGGCTTGTTGATTATTCATTTGCTTTCATGCTTGTTGGTTGTGATTTAGAAAGGAATTTTTGAAAGCTTAAGTTTCAGTTAGACCTCTTTTCATTTCATTTATATAGACTGAAAGAAAAACCACTTGCTTAGCATATTAGTTTCATTTTTCCATAGAGGACTTATTTTTGGCTTTTAAAAAGGATTTTTTTTTTTAGACTAGGTCATTATTATTATTGAGCATAGGGCATTGGATCTCTGATTAGCCTCACAAGCTTTCATGTACTCTTTGTTCTCTTTGTTCTTTTGTCTCTCTTACATTAATACTATCTCATCAAAAGAAAAAATAGTGTAGTTTTAAGTTAGATCCATCTATGTTTCAAGAAAAATAAAAAAAATAGAGTGCATATGCAAGTAGAGTGCTTGTTGTTTTTCTTTTAAGAAAAGAGATTCTTGCCCATATGATTGCTTTCAAAAAGAAAAATGAGTTTGGAATGTGTTTCTTGTCATTGGATTTGATTTGTTCAAAGTAGTTGTTTGGGAATTTTTGGTTTTCAAAACGAAAAGAAAATACTCTCTCCCTCCCATAATTAGGCATAACTCGAATGGTCAAGTGAAATATTTGCATCTACATATCTGTATGGTTTTACTTTTCTGTTAAAATTCCATGCATTCACCTAACCATCCACTTTAAAATTAACGGTAGTTATAGGCTAAAATTTACATTGCAATTTGAGTGATAGGCTAGAGATGTGTTCGGGCATCGTTAAACATAGGAGCTGTCATTACTCGTCTGTATTACATCTCGGGACTCGCGCGGTTCTTCCACATACCATCGGTATATTGAATGGCCTTTCACGTACCCTTGAGGTATATATAAAGGTAATTCATGTACTCAATTATATATAGGAAGGCCCCTTATGAACGGTTATGCATTAGACAACACTACTACTAATTTGAGCTCTCACGTACCTTGCGTATATCAGGAGACCCCACTAGGATACGTTATCTATATGAGAAAATCCCTTTGGTCATCTTGCTTGTAGCCATACACCGAAAACAACATTCGGGGAGATTACTACACACGTACCCTTGATGTATATCGCGAGTGGCACCTTCTTGACAATCCTAGTGAGAGACCTGACTATCTCAACTTCTCCTGTCATTTAAGTTTGCTTGTTTGGCCTATAGCTTAAGTAGGGAAATTTTTGGTGTGTTTTCTAGTTTTGAGACCCTAGGTTAAATAGGAGTTGTAAACTGGCTGAATTAAGATAGTCCAGAGGAGTATGGGGCTTGCCACCTGATTTTATTCCTATTTCAAGAGAAAATCCTATGGAAGCTATCGACCAAGGAGCTGCTACCAACTCCCAAGTGGGAGAAAATGTGGTTGCAGAAAGCTGTGATCCATATCCTTTGCACATGCCTCCCTTGGTCCAACAACCTTCTAGTGTTAATACTTCGTTCCATTCTCCCATAGAAGGTCATGTTGATGATACTACCCGTCCAGATTATGGTCCCAATGCTCCATTTAGGGATACCTCTATAGGACAGGCCATTTCTTCGTTTGGCACCCATATAACCTCTTCTGAAGAAGTTTCACCAAATGAATAAGAATTTAGACAATACCAGGTAGCTATTCTCCATGCACAAGAAATTGAGAATAAAATAGATAACATATTGGGTACGCCACCACCTCATTCAGCAGTTTTTCCTATGGGATATCGCTCACTTGCTGATTCTATGAGACCCACTAAACCTATTCTAGATCGCACTATGACTCCACATAATCCAGGAAAAACTCCCAACCCCACCACCTCCCATATTATGTCTGTTCCAAATCCTCCCAGGTCTTCTACACCTGGGGCACAACATTCAATTCCTGTTTCATCAATACCTTCTAGTGCCGGGGGACAACCCCCAGCATGACCTACATTATCTGTCACTAGAATTGTAGCTAGTCATGGGTAGACCTCTAGTATAGAATAATCTACATTTTATGTCCCTCCTACCCACACGAATGTGGTTAACCCCCCATCTAGTTTAGGTCACCCCTTGGGGGAACAACCTGTTACCCATCAAACCTCTTGGGGGTATGGTTACACAGCAAATCAAGTACCTGTAGGAAATATTAATTACCAACCCACCCCTATAGGAATGCCTTATGCTGGAATTCCATATCCTAGTAATACTTTCACTCCATGGGGGAAACATAACTGGTCCTACATGCCATTTATGGGAGGGATACGTATACATACTGCGGGGGGTGCTGGAGGACCACGTTACGGAGGTCCTCCCTCTCAGGGGCCTAATGGTCTTGGAGGGCCTGGCGGCTTTCCTCCTTATGATTCTAGTAGTCCTACGGGGCCTAGTGGCTTCCCTCCTAATGGTCCTGGAGGGTCTAGTGGCCCTCCTCCTAGTGTTTCTGGAGGCTCCAGATGTTTACCTCCCAGGGGTCCCGGTCGTCCTCCTCCTGGTGGTCCAGGGGGTCCTAGTGGTCCCAATGGTCCTGGTGGTCCCAACAATCTTGGTGGTCCTAGAGGCCCTGGTGGTCCTCCTCCTGGAGGTCCCTCCAGTCCTAATGGTCAAGATCCTAGAAATCAACCCCCTGTAGGTGGATATTCCGGCGGTTCTTCATCAAAACAACCTATCTGTCAGTCTACTTATGGTCCTACTGGTACTTATATGCCATATCAATATTACCAATACGTGCAACCTAATTTCCAGTTACCTTTCCTAGAAACTTTGGACTTTCCTGATTTGTCCAAGTTGATTAATGATTCCATTCGACATAACCCCTCGTGGCCTCCCATTCCAGTAAATTTACCATCGGACATTCCAAAATTTGATGGGACGCAGGGAGATGATCCGAAAAACCATGTCATGACATTCCATTTATGGTGTTCTTCAAACTCCCTTATGAATGATTCAGTTCATTTAAGACTCTTCCAATAAACTTTGATTGGTACCACCACGAAATTGTACATTGAACTTCTGCAACATCCGTTTGTGGATTTTGGCTCGTTGGCAACTATGTTTCTCACACACTTTGACCTTCCTATCCGTTATGAAATGGGTACATATCTCTTAATTTCTCTATGGTAGAACACCTCCACCCACATATCTGATCATATCCATGAGTGGAGAAGGTGAAGAAGACTTATTAAGGCTCCTATCCTGGATCATTTGTTAGCTAATTGGTTTACTAAATCTTTGTTGCCTCCAATCGCTCGCAATGTGTCTATGGGAGGTGTCGTTACTGAAGAGCAAGCCATTAGTTGAGCCCTGTTGGAGCGCATACCCCATAGGGGGTAACTCCGCGGTTAAATTATAAAGGGAGCATTGGGTCAAAATAGTCTTAGGGGTGTCACGGTAAGTCAAAACCCTCTCTTTTTGTAATAAACCCATGGGTTAAATCCAGGGTTTAGGGGTTTTTGTGGGTGCCCATGGTTTAAGACCATGGTTTTTGTAAAGCTGCGCAGTATAAATAAGCGCTTATGGAAAATGGAGAGGTTAGGTTTTTTTGGTAAGAAAGACAAGGTAAAGTAAGGTTGGATTTTGTAAGGAAGGAACAAGTCCCAGCTGTGTGCGTGGACGACCTCTGCAGCTGTGTGCGCAGAGGGTTTTT
>LPNX010868570.1:136520-154357 GCA_001517045.1 Pseudotsuga menziesii
TCTTTCCATGCATTAATTGAATATATCTGATAATATAAGATCTCTGTTACTACTAAACTACGCTGTGAATTCCCTGTAGTGGGTTATGCAAGTTTGGTTTGTTTAGTATGCTGTGAAATATATATGAATGAATGATAAGCTGATCAGAAGTTAATTAGTAATTATCTAGAAAGGCTAAGGTACAGTAATACCCCTCTCTGCATGCAGAAACCTGATTCTGCGGCATCCCATTGCTGTTTCGGGTGAGACTGCAACCTGCGCGCAGGTTGTTGCCGAAAGGGCCAACACAGTGGGTCTTTTGTTGGTGCGACGAGTAAAGCATTAACCCAGGTCTGCCCAAGTGCCCAACAAGCCCAGTATCTAGACTTGGTCTATTCCCAGTCCAAAACATTGTATGACTTGATCCCTCAAGCTCCTCGCCCAAGCATCGAACCTACCAAGCCACGAGCAGAAACACTTGTTGATTGGATTGTTGGTTCAATCTAGTCCTCGTCGACAGCAAAACCTACCAAGCAACCCCATACTTCCACCCCTACTCCTTCAACTCCCAATTTTTTTGTTGAGGTAAATTACATTCAAAGTATTCAAACACCTAGAAACAATAAAAATAAATGTAAAGCTAAAAGCAAAAAACCTGGAAACCAACAGGAGAATCCAAAACCAACCATCAATGAGAACGATAAATGGAAAAGAAAAGAAAAATATCCCTGTCTGCTATGCATAGGTGACCACTTCACAAAAGAGTGTCCTCATTGTGACGAAATCACTCAATTCCTGAAAACTAATCATGTGCCTGTAGTTCTCACAGATCCTTTTCCCTCTGAACAACAGCTGATAGACCACATGTCTAATCAGGGAGATTCTAGTTCTTCAGAGTAAATTTGCACGATTTCCTTGGACACTTTTTGTTTGCAAACTCAAATTTAGAGTTATGAAAAACCCATAGACAAGAAATAAGACCATTCTTCTTCAAGAAAATCTCCCTCTACTGGTTCTCCTGAGTCCTCGTCTACTATTCCCCTAACCATCGAGAAACCTAATCTCAACATGATTTTGCGTCCACCCAAGAGTACTCTTAGGAAGGTTGTTTTTAACCCTAATTCCTGAGCTACTCAATTTTATAATGTAGTTGAAGATCATGCTCAGGCACCATGTGCAATGTCTACCTTGGAAGTACTCCAAAGTTGTCCTACACAACGCAAAAACTTGTTAACTGCATTAGGAGCTTTAGACCTGGACAACACTAATTTGATCCATTTCAATGTCGAGAACTATACATCTAGACTACCTCACAAACTCACTTTCCAAATCATAATGAAAGTAGTCGGAAAGAAGGTCTTTATAACTGTCTTAGATGAAGGAGCTTCAACTTTGGTTTTGTCTCTGTCTTGTTGGAAAGCTATTGGCTCTCCTGACCTTGTAACATCACCTATGACTCTAAAAGCCTTTGATGGATGAGGTTTCCAGCCCCATGGTCTCAAATTAGTGGAATTAGTCTATTCAAAATATGTCTATTCAAGTGGAATTAGTAGATTCCTCGTTAGACTAAAACCTCCTTTTAGGAAGAAATTGGTTTTATGCCAAGACTGCTGTCGCTTCGACGGTATTTTGAACTATCCAATTTCCGTAGCTAGGGAGGATTGTCACCATTTATCAACTCAATGTCGAGAACTGTACGTCTATACTACCTCACAAACTCACTTTCCAAATCATAATGAAAGTAGTTGAAAAGAAGGTCTTTAGAACTATCTTAGATGAAGGAGCTTCAACTTCGGTTTTGTCCCTTTCTTGTTGGAAAGCTATTGGATCTCCCGAGCTTGTAACATCACCTATGACTCTAAAATCCTTTGATGGATGAGGTTTCCAGCCCCATGGTCTCATATGAGCCCTTTCAGTCAAGCTTGGGGGAAAAACTATTTCTATTCAAGTGGAAGTAGTAGATTCCTCGTTAGACTACAACCTCTTTTTAGGAAGAAATTGGTTTTACGCCATGACTGTTGTCGCTTCGATGGTATTTTGAACTATCAAATTTTCGCATCTAGGGAGGATTGTCACCATTGATCAGCTTGATTTCTATAGACTGGATGTTACTACCTCTGCGGCTAATAACATCCCTATGTTAGTCCATTCCCCTCCTCCGTACCAGTCGATTTGGGTAGGCATGCTGAAGGATTCATCCCTTATGGGGATTTTTTCGTCAACTCCTCCTAACACAAACACAGTGACAGTAAATATGGTTTCTTCATTTGATTATGATCCAAAGGGAAAAAAATTGTTGATTCTACCTTGTTGAGTCTGCATGAATCAATGTACAATGTTATCCAAACCCTTTCCAATGACCACACTGATGAGCTTCATCTGGTAGCTTCAGACCCTTACCACTTGCCCTACTGGTTAGAACCCTCTCTTCCTATTTTGGATTATCTCTCCCAATATTTTCCTTCCAATGAGTCCATTATGGAGATCATGAGTACGAATGAGCCTATATGGGAGGATCATCATCATAGATCCTCGTTCCTCCCCAACACCAGTTTAGTAGACCACGATTTTGCATCCCTTTTTTCCACTGATATTGTCAACACACCTCAAAGTCCTATATTGTTGTAGAATAGAGATTCTGAAGGAAACCTATACAACATCACTCAAACAAATCCTATTGACATATCATCCAAGCCTGGAACCCTTGAGCATGTTCATGTTGGGCGGAACTGCTCAGCAGAAGAATCTGAAGCATACAGTGCACTTTTCAAAGAATTCCAAGATGGTTTTGCCTGGTATTACAAAGAAATGTTGGGGATAGACCCATACATTATGGTCCATGAAATAAAATCCTATCCCATTGCAAAACCTGTCAAGAAAAAACTGAGATAAGTCCATCCACGGAAATCCATAGCCATCAAAGCTGAAATAGAGAAACTTATAAAAGCAGGGTTTATTTATACCGTGCCCCTGATAGAATGGGTATCGAACATCATCCCTATCAATAAAAATCAGGGCACCATTAGAGTCTGCATCAATTTCAGAGATTTGAACAAAGCTTGTCCCAAAGACAACTTTCCCACTCTACATATCGACCAGATTATCGACAATTGTGCCGGAAGTGTCATCTTTTCATTTATGGATGGATTTTTGGCTTGTAATCAGATTGATATTTTACCCACTGATCAGCACAAGACAACATTCAATTTCCCATGGGGAACCTTTGCATACAGGAAGTTACCATTTAGCCTGAAAAATGCTAGAGTAACTTTCCAGCATGCTATGTCCTATGTGTTTCATGATATTAAACATATTGTTGAACCACACCTTGACAACCTCCTAGCTCATTCACAGTGACAGGAGGACCACCCTGGTCATCTTAGAGATATTTTCCTGAGATGTCGTCATTACAACATACGGATCAATCCTCATAAATGTGTTTTTTGCATTGAGATGAGATGCATGTTAGGTTTTGTGGTTTCTAAAGATGGCATCCGAATAGATCCATTGAAAATTGTCGCTATTGTAGCTCTACCAGCCCCAACCAACCTTCTAGAACTCCAAAGTTTGCAAGGGAAGGGAAACTTCCTCTATCGTTTCGTGTGCAATTTTTCCAAGAAAACACAGGGTTATATGTGTCTCCTTAAGAAGGACACTCCATTCTTTTGGGATGACCAAGCCCAACGAGCCTTTGATAATCTCAAACACACTCTGACTCATTCGCCGGTGATACACACCCCAGATTATTCAAAGTATTTTTGCTTATACATTACTCCCTCCACTACTACCATCACCATGGTTTTGGTGCAGGAGAATCATGACAGTCAGGAGCACGTGATCTACTATGCTAGTAAGAATCTCATGGATTCCAAAACTCAATATTCATGCGTGGATAAATTAGCATTAGCCACGGTCATTGTTGTTTAGAAATCTTGTCACTACATTTTGATCCGCACAACCACTGTATTGGCAGACCAGAACCCTATGTATTACATTTTGACTTGTCAGATGATCGGGGGCAAGTATTCCCGATGGATAGTCATCCTACAAGAGTTTGATCTGGAATTTTCTAAAGCTACATCAACGAAATCCTTGGTCTTTCCTGAGCTCATGTAAGATCTTCCCTCTCCTTAAAAGGAATATAAGCCCAGTGATTCCTTTTGGGATGAATCCATGTTCCTGATAAGCTCTACTGACCCATGGTATGGAGATTTGCTCATTTATCTCAAGACACAAATATTTCTACCCACTCTATCCCGTGACAATCGTCGTCGTATCTGTCACCACAAAAAATACTACCTCGTCTTGAATGACACTTTGTATAGACATGGTATCGATTCTGTTCTCCAGCGATTCCTTACCCATAAGGAAGCTGAACAAGTTTTGAATGATTTCCACTCTGGAGCATGTGTCGGTCATCCATCCCGGATGGCTACATCCCAAAAAATCCTTCGAACTGGCTATTTCTGGCCTTCAGTCTTCAAAGATTATCATGAGGCTGTTAAGAAATGCCCACCCTGTCAACATTTTTATCCGAAAAAATGCACTCATCCTGCTCTGTTACACCTCGTCATTGTCATTGGCTTGTTTTCCAAATGGGGATCGATTATATGCATTGTAAGCCTACCTCAGTCGGGGGGCATGGTTATATCATCGTAGCTTTTAACTACTTTACAAAATGGGTGGAGGCCATGCCTACATATGTAGAGGATGGTAATACTTCCACTCTCTTCCTATTAAATCATGTGATAGCAAGATTCGAAGTCTCGCAGTCCATAGTTACTGATCACGGATCACATTTCCGTAATCAAATGATGGAGGAACTAAGTGCCAAGCTAGGTTTTCATCATGGAAACTCTATGCCCTATTATCTGCAAGCTAATGGTCATGTCAAGGCCATTAACAAAGTTTTTAAAACAATGCTTCGTCGGATGGTTGGAGACCATAAATCCAACTGACACCATATTCTTTTCTCTGCTCTCTGGGCTTACCGAACTTCAGTGAAAACAGCTACTGGTTTCACACCTTTCCAGCTTGTCTATGGACTAGAATCCATCTTGCCGATTCAATGTCAGATTCCATCCTTGAAACTTGCCATTGAACTTCTCCTAGACACTTCTACAGAGGAAGAGATATTTCTATACTTGAAAAACCTTGATGAAACTAGCAGAGATGTTGCCTTAGCTAATGAGGCAGACAAGAAATGCATCAAGGCGCAGTATGACAAATCTGTCCAGCCTCATGCCTTTAATGAGGGTGACCTAGTTTCGACTTATGATCAGAGATATGACAAAATAGGGAAAGGGAAGTTTGAATCCATGTGGTATGGTCCTTTTGTTATTTCCAAAGTTTTAAAGAAAGGGGCCTAGGAGCTCGTGGACTATGATGGAATCCCCTTAGGACAACCTCGCAATGGGTTGTACCTGAAGAGGTACTTTTCCTAGATCTCTCTTGGATAGTGTTTTGTATATATGTATATTACTTGAATTTTAGTGTGCTTAAGTATTTTCAATATGGTTTTTATTTTAGTGTCTATATCTGTTTATACCATGTTTTGGTCATGTAGAGCAGATGGCTTTCTATGGCTTCGTTGATGGTGCTTGCTGCCACACCTTGAATCTTGCATTAGCTACTTGGGTTCTCTATTCCCCAGCTTATGATTTGGTCAGTTCATGAGCAGTTTCTATTGGTCCTGCTACCAACAATATTTCTGAGTAATAAGTAGTCACAGGTCTTCTGACTGAAGCTGCCTCCCAAGATGTTCGCAACTTGGTAGTCTTGATGGACTCGCAACTTGTGGTTTTTCATCTAAACCATGTCTATACCATTAGGAATCCTATGCTTATCCATCTCTTTCGAAGGGTACATTTATTATAAAGGTCATTTGAAACTATTATCTATAGGCATATCCCTAGGGAACATAATGCAGTTGCCAACTCATTGGAAAATTACATCCTAGACTGGCATATTGCCCATTCACGACATGAAAAACAAACATGGTTTACTGTAAATAAACTGTAAAAGACACATAAAATTGATATAAAACACATTCACCATTTGAGACATATAAACACCCAAGTAGAAGTCTGTATATATATATATATATATATATATATATATATCAACATGTTTTACAAAAAATAGTTCACGAGACCTCATGTGAAGCACGTAGGCTTTCAGGTAAAAAATCATCATACAAAATTCCCGAAGCTATATATCAAATTTTAGTGAATACATCATGCACTCTATAAACTAATGATGATCGTGGTAACACATAATCCCCCGACCTACTCGACGTAGCAGTCTGCTAAAACGACCTGGTACTCCCACAGTAGGCCTCTGGTACCTCATTGGGAGGTCATCGATTGAGGCATCCGTGATGTCTAGATTCAACCTCTTGAGGTTCTCCTCTAGATCCCCTATCACATCATAGCCCTGTGGTACAAAATGGGCTCCGGCTCACCTGTCTAGCGGGGAGGCTCCCCCAGGTCATGCTACTCCGACATCTGCATGAAAATATTCAAGTCTCATTACTAAAAATAAAAAATATAAAACATAAAAACATAAAAACACAATTTCCTTTTGAGGGTTTTTTATTCTTACCAATATCACCCCACTATCCACCAGGTGGGAGTGGTAGGTCAAGGTCACCACTGAATTCAGTGCCTGCATATGCATATTCCTCCACCATGAGGAGCTGATCTCTCAACCATCGAAAGAACGAGTCACCAAACTTTACCTTGCCTCTGCCTGCTCCAGTACAGGCCATAATTTGTACCCATCTCAGCATGTGACGATGTCATGCCCTCAACTCTATAAAGACCACCTAGGGTCTCATCTGGGGAACCCGCTCAAAAAATAAATAAGCTAGAATGGAACTGAAACCAAATTTATTCAGCTCCCCCTGCCGACACTTGGTCATTTGATCCTTGAAGATCGGAAGTAGAGCTTTCGCCCATTTGAAAACTGTAGGTGCCATGGCCTCTGTGGCGTGGATCATATGCGCTCTAGATTCCTGGTGTACCCCTTGGATTCTCACCACTCTATGCATGGTAAACAAAACTGTCTATAGTGGGCCATCCACCACTACTTTTATGGGAATTTTCTTCCCCGATGTCCTCATCCTAGGAATATAATGGCGGTTTATCAACTCCTGAGTAGTAATGTCCCCCCCATGAGAACCAGTCAAAGAGATGGAAGCACCCCATCTTGATAGGCCTATCAGGAAGTAGATTTCCTCTACTTCAATTGTTAATATATGAGCACCAACCTAAAAATACTATTTCTCTGGATTCCACATCCAAAGGATATGTTCTAATAGTCGTTCATGTGATACCATGCTAGGTGTGCGAAAAACTTTAGAAGACCACAGTCTCTCAACATGGCTATACAACCCGCGTTTCGTTTGGCAAATGCATCATCATTGTCATGTTTCCTCTCTTTCCAAATGACCATTTTTTATCAATGAGAACCTGTCAAAAACCATCACAAGACTAATCAGAAACATTCCCAATAATCCAAATCATCAAATTTGAGCTAGTTTTTCTTGTGCATGCATTTTTATTTACCCACGGCCTACACCGCCTGTGTCCCATTGAGGATAGGTGGTGGCACCACCTGTGCGCAGTGTTTTTGGGGCGGTTCTAGTGGGGTACCTCTTATCCTACAAGGGATAAGAGTAGTGCCTGCTTCCATGATTTTAGGGCTCGCCCAATAGGCCCAAAACACCACCAAAAATCAAAATTGAAAGCATGAAATGAAAGAGTAGTGTTTAAGCTATTACCTAGAACTGACAGTGCATGTATCCAATGGCAGGTGCTCCTGATATTAGTGATTAAAAATCTAGCCAAGAAAATGCTCCAAAGGCTCTCCACTATGGGTAAATGGTAAAATGTTTTGATTTTTTACTATTTACATAAATTTTATATACATTTTAGGTTTTGACATATTATAGTTTTGTTTTAAAATCATTTATTACTCAAAATCTATCAGTCATAATACTTTAATTTCAGTTATTGGAGAATTTAACACTTGTTTTTCAAGTCATTGCAGGATAGAAGAGCGGTAGCAGTAAAATTTTTGGGAGTTTGCTTTTTACTATTTCATACTACCATAAAACGAAAAAAGTCTTTGAGCGTTTATTGTGACACTTTGTTCACGCTCTTGAAACTTAGCATCAAAGGTCTGAGTCCTTTTCTGATTATTTTCATACTCATAAAATCTCTCATCATGAAAAGAGACCTAGTGGAGTCTTCATTAAACTCTTTTCGGGCTCCTTAAATACAAAAAGATTGTCGAGTGATCTTGTCTTCTTAACGCTCATTAAAGCACTTGAAGATTCGTTTATCTGATGGTAGGTTATCACTTTTTCAGTTTAGGTGAACTATTTTACAAAAAAGGACCCTATGGAGTCTTATTCTGTGGTTGTTTAGACTCTCTAAACATGAACGATACCGAGTTAACTTTAATTGGACTCGTTAAATTAAACATTCAGAGACCCTCTTTTGGGAATGAACCCCTCCTCTCTCAGGTTCGTAAAACATATGAGTTTGGACTTGTCTTAAAACAAGCTATAACGAGTGTTTTTTACCCTCTTTGAACTCATAAAAACAAAAAGGAGCACTCATCAACCATGATGGGGAAAATGGGAAGTGAATCATTTTGCAAATAAATAGCAGTTTGTCGTTACCTTTGAACATGGCACTTGTCTACATATAATTTCGGTCAATTGGGTATTAAGCTGATTTTCATGACGATCCACTATCATGAGTCATGTCACTCCTTCGAGTCTTTCAAAAGAATGCATTTTCCACCATCGCACTGTGTGTTTGTCTAGTTTATTCATGCTTCCAAGTCTTTTGTCGTGTCGCCCGATGTTTAAAGGGAAGTTGAAGAAGTTTACCTCTGCAATCAAAACAGTCTCCATGTTAGTACTTCTGAGTCAGTTTTATGGTTACCTTATTCCAATCATTCCAGAACTTTGTTCCAAGTTTCATGTCGTCGATGTGGGACTCATCATGGCCCTCCTTCGACGAGACTATTCCCGTCGACATCAGCTCATCATCCGGGAAATAGGCTTAGAAACAAATTTAGTACCTTGAGATCTGTATGCTTCAATGACAGATTCTCTCGCTCTCGACATAGGTTCACATCATTGAACTTTGATCAATAGAATCAACTAGGTGTTTGACATCAGGACATCTATTCACACTTAGTAGATTGTACTAGGGTACCTTGGGAATCATTGACATCAATGGTGATCTCCCTCGCTATTGTTAACGGTTCACATCATTGGTCGGTAATGAAGTGGTTTCTACCATGTTAAAATTTAGAACATTGTAATCACATGGATAGAATCGTACTTTATGGAAGATGAGACAAAGACCCTGGGTACTTGTTTAGCACTCATTACTTTCCCCAGGTTGTGATGGAGTTTTGTATATCTAGCATGGCTCCACATTTGTATGGTCATGGCTATGCTCAAAATTGCGTCTGTATGACATAGATCTACATTGTATGTCTAGTAGCTATGTCCAAGTCTGAGTCCTTTATCACATGGATCTATGTTGTATTCTAGTAGCCATGATTGTTCATTCCTCTCATCGATCTGCCTTGTATTGGTCTATAGCCATGAGTTGGTTATGTTTGCCTATGATTCAAAAGTATTGATGTACTACAGATGCCTACTCGATGACATTCTCCAACTGAGTTGACATTCTCACCTCAAAGTGACGACTTTTTCTCTCAAATATCTCACTTATCGTATCCCTCTAAGCCTCATGCTTTGGGGGGAATTCTGTTATACCTAAATCCTATCACCATCATAATCCTTTAATGTCGGTTATTGGAGAATTTAACACTTGTTTTTCAAGTCATTGCAGGATAGAAGAGTGGTAGTAGTAAAATTTTTGGGAGTTCATTTTTTACTTTTTCATACTACCATAAAACGAAAAAAGTCTTTGAGCGTTTATTGTGACACTTTGGTCATGCTCTCAAAACTTAGCATCAAAGGTCCAAGTCCTTTTCTTATTCTTTCCAGACTCGTAAAATCTTTCATCGTGAAAAGAGACCTAGTGGAGTCTTCTTTAAACTCTTTTCGGGCTCCTTAAATATGAAAAGATTGTCGAGTGATCTTGTCTTATTCACGCTCGTTAAAGCACTTGAATATTCATTCATCTAATGGTAGGTTATCACTTTTTCAGTTCAGGTGAACTATTTTACGAAAAAGGACCCTGTGGAGTCTTCTTCCATGGTCGTTCAGACTCTCTAAACATGAACGATATTGAGTTAACTTTCATTCAACTCGTTAAATTAAACATTGAGAGACCCTCTTTTGGGAACGAACCCCTCCTCTCTCAGTTTCATAAAAAATATGAGTTTTGACTTGTCTTCAGATGAGCTATAACAAGTGTTTGTTACCCTCTTTAAACTCGTAAAAATGAAAAGTGGCACTCATCAACCATGATGGGGAAAATGGGAAGGGAATCATTTTGCAAATAAATGGAAGTTTGTCGTTACCTTTGAACATGGCTCTTTTTTGCATATCATTTCAGTCAATTGGGTATTCGGCTGATTTCCATGATTATCCACTTTCATGAGTCATGTCACTCTTTTGAGTCTTTCAAAATAATTCATTTTTCACTGTCGCATTGTTTGTTTGTCTGGTTTAGTCATGCTTCCAAGTCTTTTGTCTTGCCACCCGATGTTCAAAGGGAAGTTGAAGAAGTATACCTCTGCAGTCAAAACAAGCTCTGCGTCAATACTTTTGAGTTAGTATTATGGTTACCTTATTCACATCATTCCAGAACTTTGTTCCAAGTTTCATGCTGTCTATGTGGACTCATCATGGCCCTCCTTTGATGAGATTATTCCCGTAGACATTAGCTCATCATCCAGGAAATAGTCTTAGAAATAGATTTAGTACCTTGATATCTATATGCCTCAATGACAGATTCTCTCGCTCTCGACATAGGTTCACATAATTGACCTTTGATCGATAGAATGGACTAGGTGTTTGACATTAGGACATCTATTCACACTCAGTATATTGTACTAGGGTACATTGGGAATCATTGACATCAATGGTGATCTCCCTTGCATTTGTTAACGATTCACATCATTGGCTGGTAATCAAGTGGTTTCTACCATGTTTGACTTTAGAACATTGTAATCACATGGATAGAATCATACTTTATGGAAGATGAGATGAAGACATCAGGATAGTGCTATTTGTGGCCCTCTAATATGGGATCATGGACAAGGGATCATTTTTTAGGCCAATTTTGGAAACTAGGTTTTTGCTCAGTAAGGGAATGTCAAATTTTTGCAGATAGGTGTCAGCTTTACAAATTCCTCAACCATGAATGTGTGGCTAGTGTTACCACATGAAACATGCCTAAACATGCTTGCATGACCCACCGAAACCTTGTTTTGATGCACGGTTTCCATTCTATGGCGCGAGTAGGGATTCAATAGGTGTCCTTGAAAGCCTGTAGGAGGTGGGATTCAACATGCCATAAAATGACAACCGTTGATTGGATCGACGAACTGTCAAATCTGTTGGATTCAAGACATTTCTATAGCGCTAGGGGTGGCCCTCTAATTTGGTTCCATCTACAAGGGATCATTTTTTAGGTCAATTTTGGAAAGTAGGGTTTTGCTCAGTAAGAGAATGTCAAATTTTTGCACATAGGGGTCAGCTTAGTGAATTCCTTGATTGTGAATGTGTGGCCTGCATTCCCACATGGAATATTCCTAAACACACTTTCATTACCCACCAAAACCTCATTTTGATGCATAGATTCCATTCTATGGCCCGGATAGGGATTCAACAGGTGTCCCTGAAAGCCTGTAGGAGGTGGGATTCAACATGCCATATAATGATAATCATTGATCGGATCGACGAAGCTTCAACTCCTTTGGATTCAAGAAATTGGGATAGTGCTAGGGGTGGCCCTCTAATATGGGTCCATGGACAAGTGATCATGTTTTAGGTCAATTTTGGAAACTAGGGTTTTTCTCAATAAGGGAATGTCAAATTTTTGCACATAGGGGTCAGCTTATCAAATTCCTCGATCGTGAAGGAGTAGCTATCATTCCCACATGGAACATGCCTAAACATGCTTGCATGACCCACCGAAAGCCCATTTTGATGCACAGTTTCCATTCTATGCTCAGGGTAGGGATTCAATAGGTGTCCCTAAAATCCTATAGGAGGTGGGATTCAACGTGCCATAGAATGATTATCGTTGCTCATATCGATGAACCGTTGACTCCGTTGGATTCAAGGAATCAGGATAGTGCTAGGGGTGGCCCTATACTATGGGTTCATGGATAAGTGATCCTGTTTTAGGTCAATTTTGGAAACTAGGGTTTTGTTGATTAAGGGAATGTGAAATTTAAGCACATAGAGGTTAGCTTGAAGGTGAGTGTAGATCTTCCCCTCTCGAAAAAATACTTGTTGCAAACTATTATTTCATGTGTAGATGTTGAGAATTCTGTTACCTGTTGTGAGGTGTTGAATTTGACTTATTTCCCATCGTTGTCAAGCAATAAATATTCTTTGTTTATGTTTCAATCAAGGCGAAAGGAGTTGTCAATCTCTATGTGGAGGTGAATTGATATTAGGAGATCATATCATTCATGAGACTGGAAATTAGAAATAAGGTTGTTTCCATATTAATTTATCAATAACATGTATTTGTTGTATTGATGAAAAATAGGTGTGTGTTTTATTGAATAACAACACACGCACATTTTAAAATACTATAATGAGTTTTGTTTTGTCAATTATACCAATACTTTTATTATTTTATGTCCGCTCACTCCCCTCTTCCCCCTAACTCTTACTAACCCCCCCTCCTCCTCTCCCTACCTCTAAGCCCCCCTCCTCCTCTCCCTATTTTTGACCCTCCTCCTCTCTCTCTCTAACAGCCCACCACCCCATTCATTCTCACTCTCTCTCACACTGTTGGGCTTAGGGCAGACCCAGGTTTTATACTCTTATCTTCATACCAACAAAAAGACACATAGTGTTGGCCCTTTCAGCAACAACCTGCGAGCAGGTTACAGTCTCACCCGAAACAGCTATGGGGTGCCGCAGAATCAGGTTTCTGCAAGCAAAAGAGGGATATTACTGTACCTTTAGCCTTAACAAATAATAATCGTGTAATACAGAGCTTCAAATTTTACTTAAATAGCTTCGCAGTTTAGATAAACAAACAGGTTCTTGCTTAACCCTTAACTGGGAATTCACAGCAAAGTTAATATTTAGCAGTTATCTTACTTTATCTTTTATCTACTTATCAATGCATTAAAAAACATAACGAAAACAACACAAAAGAACCACCACAACACAAGATATACGTGGTTCACCCCCAGTGTAGGGGCTACGTCCACAGAACTACGTTTTATTCAACTTTTTACAAATACACAGTTCTAATCTGTGCACTCAGCTGCAGATCTTCTCAGTCACCCAAAGCTACGCACTCAACTGCAGAATCTTTCTTACAAAAACCCTCTATGCACTCAACTGCAGAGGTCGTCCATGCACATAGCTGGGACTTGACCGTAAACCCAAAACCCTCTGCGCACTTAGCTGTAGAGGTAATCCACGCACATAGCTGGGACTTGACCTTAAACCCAAAACCCTCTGCACACTCAGCTACAGAGGTCATCCATGCACACAGCTGGGACTTGACTTTAAAACCCAAAACAGGCCTTAGATCCTTCGCCTCAAACTAGAACCTACTATAACCTTACTTGACTCCTTTACATAAGTTCCTTATTTATACAAGTGCACTATTACAATACCATGGACTTAAACCATGGGCACCCGCAAATCATGGGACATTTACAAAAAGAGGGACTTTGACTCAACCCCGACACCCCTAAGACTATTTTGAGTCACAACTCCACTTACAAGCTTCAACAAAAACTGTGGAGTTACCAAAATTAATGACCGTTAAGGTGCGCACCCCAATAGGCCCCTAAGACTCACCAGTGTCCCGTCCCGGGACACTCTGCTGCTTGTCTGGTGGGAGAATCTTGTTGGCGAAGATAGTGAACTGCTTGATTAGGCTATGCATGATATCATTGGCTGCTTTCTCCTTGTCCACCAACTCCTGCAATGCTGCTGTTGATGCTTCGCTGGCCTTTTCCTGTGCAAATGCATCATACTCCTTTAGAAATTTGAGCTGCCTGTCTGCAGCAGTACTCAAATCCAAGGCCTCGTTGATAAGGGGCTGCATAGAATTTTCCAGCAGTGTTGCTTTCATTCTGCATGACTCAATTTCCTGCTGGAGTTCCTTGCTTTGCTTTACCTTGAGCATCTTCTGCATAGGAGGCAGAGTCTTAATTTCTGCTTTCACTGCATCCAGCTCTGTATGTCGCTGCTTGATGTTTTCTTGCAGCTTTTCTACTTCTGGATTGTCCTGCAGGTTGGCCCAAGTGTCGACGATTTTATCTAGCAGTTTTGCTGCGCTGCTCGCAAGATCTAAGATCTTAGTTGCCGAGGCCTTAATATCTCTGCGGCGCTGCTCCCTGATCTCTGGTGGGCTCTCCGGGATGATGCGAAGTTGAAGCTCTGCAATCTGAGCCTCATGTTCTGCTTTGAGTTTCTCTATTTCACTGCAAGACTATTGTACGTAGTCTTTTAGCTTGGCGATTCTTTGCTCCGGCTCTTCCTCAGCCTGCATGTTGAAGTCAGGAAGACTTCGACAAGCCTCATCCAATACTTGCACCATTGTGACCTGCTTACGTTCTGCGTCCCTCTTCCTCTGCTCCGCTTCCTCCAAATACCTGTGCGAGAAGCTATCGCGTTCTTGGATCTCCCTCATGATTTCCAGTTGACAAAGGTGTACCTCCATCATAGACAACTTGGTGTAATCTATCCCGACTGTCATGCTCATCTCCGAGCGAGACACTACATCAGTTATTATGAGGGTTGCACTTGACACTTGTCCTCTGTTATCTCTGGCTGGCCATTGTCTTGTGTATGGCTACGCGCTTACTGGGAAACTGCTTGTTGCAGTGCCAGTCACGGATTTTTCTTCTAGCGTCTTAAGTTCTGCAACTCGCTGGGCTACACTAGTGAGCGCAACAAGGTGTGTAGCTGCAAACTCTTTCCATTTGCTGGTTAATGCCTATGTAGATTTTGTCAGCGCCTGATCAAGCTCCTCAATCATCAAAGCAGGCTCTTCAATGATATTCTTACCCTTTGATTCCTTAGCTTTCTTCCTGGGCTGAGACTTAGCAACTTCCTCTGCCTCTGGAGACTTGCGCTTATCTGGGCGATTGGGATCTGAGATTGTCTTGACCGATTCTTCCTCTTCTTCATCATCTCTACCATCTCCACTCTGGTCACCTTCACTCTGCTGCGACTCACTTTGTTCTTTGCTTTCTTCAAGTGGGTCATTCTGCTGCGTCTGACTAGGGCCAATGCCCACATTGGTGACTGGAGGGATTGGAATGTTGGGCTTTGTCCTTGTGTCCTTCATCCATTTAGTCGGCCACTACTAAACTGCTGCGAGGATGTCTTCTTGGGTCACCACATATGGCAACTTCCAGCATGCAAGTTTATTATCTGCGTGGGCCTGGATGAAGACATTGTGCATGTTGGCCTTGAAATTGGCCACTACTGTATACTGAGAGAATAGCTCATTACTGAGCCGCAGTGTTTGCAGGATCTCATAGGATATTTTCATGGCATAGAAGGTGAACAGATAGTTCATCATCTGCTGGGATTCTTTGTCCTGGGACACCCAAAGAGATGCGTACCTTCCTGCGTCGGGCATGTTCAGAGGCACATCAACAAACTACGCCTCGGTAGGTTCTTTCCATCCTACCAGTGCAATAAGCACTATCAGCCATGAATAGTGAAAGGGTCTACCTTTCTCCCGCGCATCACGAACATCTTCAAGGAATTCCTTGGCAATGTACTCTACCCATTTGTAACTGTAGCCTTCGGCACAGTTCGTAGAAATATTGACGATCAGAGCAGATACTTCATTCGGTCTGCACTTCCACATTAGCTTGCATGCTAAGAGCTATGTGGTGAATTGAATGTTTTGATGCTGAATGGTCGAGGTTTGATACCCTCACTTTCCTTTCGTCAGCCCGAAGCATTCCTTCATGCTCTGTGCTAGCTTCGCGTCTTCATGTTTTCCCATAAACTCAATGCTAGGATCAAGCCTTTCCTTCAGCAAGCCTGTAATCCGGTGAATGAGTTCTCCATTGATGGTGATTTTCTGGTTTCCCATCCATAGGTGCCCATCATGCACCAACGCCAATAATTGCTTGACCACCACGGTCACCTATGTGCTGCGACCGAAGTGGGGAACGTTGAGCATCTTTAGCAAGCCAGCTTTCTCCAAGCCAGCAACCCACTGTTTCACTTCTAGCAATGTCGCTCTAGTCTCTGAATAGTGGACAGAGTGCAAGTATGTTCCAGGTGCGAACTATGGGAATTTCCCATGATCATTTGTATCGTGGTCTGCGTACTTCAGCCGGTCTATTTTCCCTATCATTGTCCCGACCAATTGCACACCCTGTGGCAGCGAAGGGGTGCGTAAAGTGAACTTGGTGTTCCACCGAGGTGGTTGAACTCCTGGTTGAACAGGCGAAAGATATGGTGGACGCTGCGATGCAATGTTCTCATCCCCTTCAGGTACGATGTAGATCCCTCTTTAAGCAGATACTAAGTTCAACTGGCAACAGAACCAATTTGTTGGGCTTAGGGTAGACCCAGGTTTTATACTCTTATCTTCGCACCAACAAAAAGACCCACAGTGTTGGCCTTTTGGCAACAACCTGCGAACAGGTTGCAGTCTCACCCGAAACATCTATGGGGTGCCGCAGAATTAGGTTTCTGCAAGCAAAAGAGGGATATTACTATACCTTTATCCTTAACAAATAATAATCGTGCAATACAGATCTTCGACTTTTACTTAAATAACTTCACAGTTTAGATAAACAAACAGTTTCTTACTTAACCCTTAACTGGGAATTCACAGCAAAGTTAATATTTAGCAGTTATCTTACTTTATCTTTTATCTACTTATCAATGCATAAAAAAACATAACAGAAAAAACACAAAAGAACCACCACAACACAAGATATACGTGGTTCACCCCCAGTGTAAGGGCTACGTCCACAGAACTACGTTTTATTCAACTTTTTACAAATACATAGTTCTGATCTGCGCACTCAGCTGCAGATCTTCTCAGTCACCCAAAGCTGCGCACTCAGCTGCAGAATCTTCCTTACAAAAACCCTCTACACACTCAGCTGCATAGGTCGTCCACGCACATAGCTAGGACTTGACCTTAAACCCAAAACCCTCTGCGCACTCAGCTGCAGAGGTCGTCCACGCACACAGCTAGGACTTGACCTTAAACCCAAAAACCTCTATGCACTCAGCTGTAGAGGTCGTCCACGCACATAGCTGGGACTTGACTTTAAAACCCAAAATAGGCCTTAGATCCTTCGCCTCAAATTAGAACCTACTATAACCTTACTTGACTCCTTTACATAAGTGCCTTATTTATACAAGTGCACTATTACAATACCATGGAATTAAACCATGGGCACCCGCAAATCATGGGACATTTACAAAAAGAGGGACTTTGACTCAACCCCAACACCCCTAAGACTATTTTGAGTCGCAAATCCGCTTACAAGCTTCCACAAAAATCGTGGAGTTACCAAAATTAATGACCATTAAGGCGCATGCCCCAACACACACACCTATGTCCCCCCTTACCACTAACACCTATATGTCCCCTCCCCCCCACCCCTATACCCATAACCATTTATCTCTACCTCTAACTCTTAAACACCCCCCTAGTTTTCTATTTCTA
>LPNX010868572.1:41928-86031 GCA_001517045.1 Pseudotsuga menziesii
GGCTCTGATACTAATTGTTGGACGGATTAAAGTAACTGAGAGGGGGGGGGGGTGAATCAGTTATATACCAAAGTGCATATTTTTAAAGGATGTTTCAAATTTATTATGGACATATGTTTAAACCATTCAACATATAGCAGCAAATTAAATAACAGTCAACATTAAATCACATCAACGAACACAAGACACAATGTTTTCATGAGGAAACAGTAAATACTCTTCTTCTTAAGAATGAAAGGTAAGCTCCAACTCCTCTTTACATTCTTTTATTTTTCCTGAGCTTCAACCCGGACAAGGCTGCTACCTCTGGAAGCTCCAACTTCCAATTATACAAGCACCAACTTGTTTCTATTTTCTGGCAATAACCAGAAGGATGCTACAACACCCCATAGAACTCTTTTGAATTACATAATGAATCAAACCCTTACAACCCCTTACTGTCTATGACTAGGCTTTATAAATCAACATTTACATCACGATTCTGAATTAGACAGTATTGCAGATATTCACAACAGATGTTATAATTCTATCTCTGTACATTTTTCTCTATTTATCATCAAGACTAAGCACATACAAAACTCACCGAGACTGTCACTGTATCATTCTTATATTCTTTCTCATCTAGACTCTTCATACTCTGCAACTATCATCGTATCCAGCTCTTCAATCCTTTTTTGCAATGTGCTCAATCTCTTATATTTGAAATTACCTTACTGAACAACACCCACCACCATCTGCTTGCTACAATATATATATGTATATATTCCAATCAATTCCCATTCTCTCCGTTCATTACAGAAACGGTTACGGACTCTTCATTTTCCATCTAATTGCAAATGAGAAACAGTTAAAAGGTCTCGAATGTTGATCCGTACAAAACGATTCACATTCCACGAATACCATAGATTCTCAAAGTCTTTAATTGAAAACCCCTTAAGTCCGTCAAATACTCAGCTTGCCTGACTCTCTGCATTTCACGAATAGTCACTCTCTGCTCTGCAAGGCCATGACACGCCACTTCTTTCCAATGCCATGCCACGCTGGGGTTTTAAATGTTTAAATCGGAGGTTTATTTGCTTATCCTCTCGCCGTTGCGGAAAGATAATCGGCTTCGGTCTCGATATTATTTTCCGATGCATTTTCCTTAGTCGGCTGAATATTTGGTTTCGTGTCGGAACATTTTGTTCTTTCAATCTCCGCCGTTGCAGCTCCATAATGGCTAACCATCCGACTCATAATGTTTCCGACGCCGATAGACCTACCACGGAGCTCGTAGTCTTCCGTCTTCCACCGTTGCGGCTGCATAATGTGCTAACCATCCGAATCATAAATTTTTCGACGCCGATAGACCTACCGTGGAGCCCATGGTCTTTCCGTCTTCCATCGTTGCGGCTCCCGAAATCCTTTATACCTCCGCCGTTGCGACTCCCGTTCCGCTCCGACTTCCAATGTTTTGAAGCTCTGGCGTTGCGGCTGCAAATGAGACTAGTCTTCCGCTCACCGATATTTTTTTTTGCCGTGTTGTCGTTGATCCTTTTGTTGTGGGCTTCCGCCGTTGCAGATGAAGAATCCACTACCCTTCCGCCGTTGCGGATGAAAAATCGCTATCTTTTCGGCCGCTTTGTTTCAGATCCTGCCCATTCTGTATAGTGTGATCAAATTATTCATTTAAAACTCTGTTTTATATATGTGAATCACTGTATAGATGTAACACTTTATTGTTTTCATCCTTATGTTTCATTTATTTGAATGTATAATAAAATCCTCTGTTGTAGTGAACTGTGTAATCATCCTTTTCAATATGCGGGTATTCTGTGCAACATTTAGAGCCGTGACATTGTTCTCATCTGTGGCTATAACATTAACATTTGCTTCATTACTATTGTGACTTCCTTTGATTCATCCTGCTATGGCTTTTCCTGTGAGTGAAACATTCAAAGTTTGGCATATGGCAACATTCAGACTGTGTAGAAAAACTGGCTAACACTTGAAAACCCTAGAAGACTAAAACTAGTCATGTTGGGACTTTCGCTATATTTCGAGATTAGAGAAGGCACGTGAGATGAAACTTTTACAAGTCGAAGATGAATTCCTGATGTACCCTGTGTAAATGTTTCAGCTTCATATTCACTATAATATAGGATATATGAGTCCTCCAGCTCAGGGTTCCAACCCCTCCTAGAATTCATCCTTAAATAGGTGACATAGGGATAATTGCTATATCTCGGGATAGGAAGGTCCAAATTAAATTTCGCAACATGTTGCAGATAGGGAACAGACTATAGTTTATGTGGTAAAATTTTTAGACCCTGGAGGTGAAACAGTAACACATGGAAGTACGTACAAGTTCGCTATGCTAAATAGTCCCGAAATAAGTCACCTTGAGAAAATTCACATAAGTACCAATTGGTGAAACCAATTCTGCTCTAACTTGTGGGGTTGGAAATAATACTAACGAAGATACCTTAGTGTGAATTTTCAGACCCATAGGAGCAATAATTTAGGAGATAGAACAAAAGAAAGACCAGGAAATTATGAAGAAGGAATTGAAGAAAACTAGGGCATTAGATATTTTGCAGCTCTGTTCACAGTTTTGGGTAAATGAGTATGATGCTCATCTTTCCTTGAGGAGGAACATATTTCTATCCAATAAGATATGAAAGATACCTAATTTGACAAATTAGGGTTTCCCAGTCAAACACTAAGTCCACTAGAAGTAGTCTTCCAGAAAAGCTCTCAAGCTAGCACCAAGCTAAAGCAATCTCATTGGTAAGTTCTATCCTCTCTATTTCCATTTGAGGTTCTCATTTTTACCATGATGAAAAATAGTACCAAGCTTGAAGAAAACGAGAACCTATGAGCATGGAAGTATAGAGTACTTCTCATACCTGAAGAAGCATGACCTGGAGAACTATATCAAAGAAGAAGCTGCAGATCTAGAGGGAGATGACGACAATGTATAGGAATTATTTGGTCAAATCCAAGAGGATTATTTAGGCCTCCATGGAATCTAACATGTATCATACTTGTAGATTCCCAAGGATATGTTCAGTACGATGACCATATTGTACGAAGGAAAGAATGTTAATAGAAAAGATTACATTGAGGAACCAGCTAAAGAATGAGAAGATACAGAACTCAGAGACCAAGCAGTTCCACTTCACAAGGGTTTCTAAAATCAAAGGAAAAACTCAAGACTTCAAATAAATACATCATTCTCACACCGATGAAGATTCATCAAATGATGAGGAATGTGAATTATGTTAGTTCCCAGAATTAGTAGAAGGATCTAGGACATGAGGATCAAGAAGGAATCTACCAAACAAACAAAGATAAGTATTTGAATTGGCTTTCCTATATATGATGTGTATTATGCATGATAGAATGGTTGCACTAATGGAATTATACTACTAATATGCATGTTATGGGCAAGTAGCCCATGGTGCTATACAACGCTCCATTGCTACTTATCTAGAATAAAACACCTTTGTTGACATATTGGGATTAGTGCACAATCTCAATGATGTTATGGTAGAGATGGAAGGCATATGGAAAGCTTCCATGTATGGATGGATGTTTTATTGGCTAAAATAGTTGTATGATTATATCATTATCCATAAGAATTTGTCATTATGCATATGAAATGTTTCTAACCATGCAACTGGTGTATGTGACTTGTAGGAAAGGTTGTGTACAACCGCCTACAAGAAAAAGGAGGATAAGACTTGTTCTGAAGAACAAGTGATGACAGTTCAATATTCACTCCAATAAACATACATGAAGATGAACCTGAAGCTCCCATGTTTAGAGACACCATGATAGAAGAAAGAGCTTCAGAAGAATACAAGAGAACAGTAGATCCACCTCGAAAGATGAAGACCACCTTGGGCATGAAACCACTTATAGTATGAAATGAGAACTCGACATAGTTCTCGTTTTTATCTCTCTTAATTTTAGTAGCTATTTTTACCTCTTTTTCAAAAAGGGTTGATACTAGTATCACACATTTTCATTTTGAGGCATTTTTTTGGGCCTTGGCATCATATTTATCATAAGATATTTTCAATTTATATTTTAAGTGTGTGTTTTAGAAATTTAACAAATTAAGATACATTTAGAAACAAGCTATACTGAAAAGCATATGCATTTTTAATTTTTTCTTTAAAAAAAGATATTTTTATGGACAAAATAAGACATTTTTAATGACAAAATTGTAAAAAAATTCAGAAAATAAAGACATTTAAAACCATCTTCAATGGATTTTCGCATTTTTTTTGTATAAAAATGATACTATTTCATATTATTTTCCAAAAAGTAATGATTCACATAAATTCAAGAAAAACTATACCATATATCTGTAATGACATATTAAAAACATTATATATAGGAATTTTATTTCTAAAATAAAGACCGAAAGTAAAAAAATTACGAATATATCTTATCAAAAAGTTGTCAAGTTTAACATTTTCTTCAAGACATGAAACTAATCAACAATATCATGCAAGCCAAATTCTTCATTGAAATTGGAATTTTATGGAGCTTGGATTTCTTCAAGGACATCAATGTCCTCTTCCATTGGGTCTTCTATGTCTGCAAGATGCCCAAAGTGCTCCTTTCCAAACATCTCTCCTAATGGGGGTTGAGGCTCTTTTGACATCTTCGCCACAAGTGTTTCACTAAACTCTCCTTTCTTCGAACCAACTTCTTGTAATTCATCTAGAAGAACTTGAATAACATTAATTCTTGGTTTGATGTAATTGCATTGCAATGGATATGCAATTTCTTCATTTATGTGAGGAGCATGCTATTGTTGTACCTAATCACCAAAAACAAAACAAAAAATACTTTAGTCAAATAGCGTAAAGAGACATACTTTAAAAAATGAAGAATAAAAAAACAATAAAACTTGAAATATGCTTTCACATGTAATATTAGAAATTTTACCTAAACCCAAGAACAAAACTAAGACCCAATCTCCTCATCTTTCAAATCCATTTCTTCATATGTTAATTTTTTAACCACAACATTATAAGTCAACATCTTACTATTTTTGCCTTCACTATTTTTATTTGTTAAACAGATCTTCATAAGTCTCATCTTTTGTCCAAGTTACAAGATGTATATTTTCAATATCATTGAAAAATGAATCATTGGTGGAGCTACATTTTCCTATAACAAAAATATTTAAAATATATTAAAAAACAAAACAAACAAACAAGAATAATATAAAAAAACTAATATTTAAAAAAAAATTAAAAACAAAAGTATAAAAGTGATTTTTTAAACTCCAATGTTTAAAAAAAAAAAATAAACTAAACCAATAAACAAATAAACAAAACAAAACTGAACTAAAATAAAATAAACAAAAGGAAACTAAAGAAAAAAAAACAAAAAAAAACAACAAAAATAACAAATAAAAAAACGAATCAACTAAGAAAAATAAAACAAATAAAACAAAAAAAGAAACATTATCCAAGGTGGAGTGTAAAAAGGGGTGGCATGATTATGAGAATGGCACCACCCCTCCCTACCCCATTTTATAGTCCACCTCCACCATCTGGCCAACACTCCACCAGTACCTCCCCTACCTTATTTTATAAGTAGGAAGAGAGAGGGATAATGTAAGGTTTGCATTTTATTTTTATTTTTATTTTTTTATTAATTTGTTTTCTTTAAAACATTTTTTTTAAATTACTTTTACACATTGTTTTTTATAAATCTTAAAAACATTAGTTTTTTTACATAATTACTTTTGTCTTTTACTTATTTTCTAAAATATATTTTCATTTTCTTAAATTTATTATCTTTAATCTTGTTTTTAGTAAGAAAAATCAAAATTTGTTTTAACTTTTTTAGAATTTCCTTTCTTTTTATTTAAGTTTTTAAATTTTTTGGGCTAATATGAATAATTTGTTATTGTATAGTCCAATATATGATTTCATTATGAATCACATCATAATTTCTTTGATTTTCTATGGTTATAGTGGTGAAACTATTTATGAATTTTTTTGTTTGTTTAATATGCAAGTTTCAAAAAAGTTGTAATTTATCTCTTGAAGAAAAATATCTTTTCCCAATTTCGGGGTTGATTTTAAAGTTTTTATAAACAACAATATGGGATTTTTAGGCCATGGCTCTATTTTTTACTCCGAAAAAAAAATGTGTATACCGGTATCAACACTTTTCTATTTGAGGGGTGTTTTTGGTGTTTTTTATGCAAAAATCATCGTTTTTATGGTTAGAGTTTGTGTCTTAGTACAAAGTTCTTGTTTCATAGTATAAGTGGTTATGAGAGATAATTCAAGATGAAGATAAGTATAATCACTACAACAAAAACCTGTGATTAGCATCTCTTTTAGAGTCCACTATCACTTTTAGTGTATTTTTCATCATTTTTTGAACAAATTGGACGCTTTTCCATGGGATGGCGTTTTTAATGGCATTATTTGCGTCCCTTTTTAAAAGTTAGCACTATTTTGGATGCTAATTAGCATCCCAATTAGCGTCCCAATTAGCATCCCAATTAGTGTCCCAATTAGCGTCCCAATTAGTATCCTAATTAGCGTCCCTTTTTAAAGTTGACACTATTTTGGACGCTAATTAGCATCCCAATTAACATCCCAATTAGAATCGCAATTATCATCCCAAATAGCATCCAAATTAACGTCCCAATTAGCGTACACAAAAACATGCCATGTAACGCCAAGAATAGCCTCCAAAAAAACGTCTTGAATAGCATAGCACCATATATTAATCTAGGGTTAGCGACAGGAATTGTGCCATGAATTTCGATAGGAAAAACATCCAACATAGCACCAAGTATAGAGCAAGGAATTGTGCCTAGAATACATCCAACATAGCGCCAGTTATAGATCCAGGTATAACTCTTGGAATAATGCCAGAAATTTCGAAAGGAACCGCACTAGGAATTGCACTAGGTTTAGGGCTAGGAATTGTGTTTGGAAAACATCTGACATAATGTCAAATATATCAATGTCAATGTCAATGTCAATGATCATGATTCATGTGATAGTACTTTTGGGTCTTGATTTATCATAGTGGAACGTAAATGATCGCAACCATGGAACTTTTAGATCTTGATTAATCCTAATGAGGGGTAAATTACCCTAATGTCACCTAAATTGCTCTAATGGCATTTGAGTGTCCCCAACAACATTTGACAGACCCTAATGGAATTTTATTGGCCCTAAAAACATGACGATGATGCATTACGATAATTGTGATGGAGTGTATGTATATGATTTGATAAGCATAAGACTATATCCCATTCTTGTGAGGTAGTAGGGCTCCTTGCTCATTATTGTCACAATTATATTGATGATGACTATGACGACGACAATGATGTTGATTTATTGTATGATGATGATGAGGATGTGGATGTCAACGATGATTATGCATGTGGTATCACTTTTGGATCCTAATTGATTCTAATAGCACCTAAATGTCTGTAACCACATCTAAACAATCCTATTATCATTGAAATGACTGTAATGACATAAAAATGAGCTTAACAATCACATGACATTAATCCTAATTTCGATGAGTGATTAAGAACACTAACGTCATATGAGTGACCATAATGACAATGATGACGATGATTTCATTGATGATGTACTTAATGCTAACGATGATGATGTTCAAGATGATGTTGATGTACTCAATTAATCATACCATCAATGGGTTATAAAATTGATAAGTACATCCACCTATCTTGCAAATGACCATATGGCATTGATGATGATGATGAAAACGTCGATGCCCACGATGATGATGCATGTCATAATACTTCTGGATACTTCAGGAGGGGAGATATTGGAGTTAATAACAAGTAATAGAGGCTATGAGGTGTTGACCATAAAAATATTGTTAGCCATTGTGTTTTACATTAACCGATATGGCCATTGGGTTTCGTAGTTTTCCCACCCCGCTAAATTCCCCTTGCAGAAAGGTAGTACAATACCACCTATCATGGTGCTACCAAAATGTCACCCTACAAGGTTGTTTTGGACAACCTCCCCATCCATACCCTCATTTTTACCAAGAACATCCAAGGCACAAGAAGTGGATATCAATCTTACTACAAAAAATAACTTTCTTTGTACTCTTTGTACTCTTAAGGAAATTAGAAAAGTAATTATGATAATATTTTATTTCATATTTCATGCATTCCATCCATGTTTCGTTTAGTACTCACTCGTTTTAGCCATCTTTTGACCTCATATTAAAATTTGAAAAAATTCATTTTACATTAAATTCAAAAACTAAAATGTGTTCATTCCATCCATGTGTCATTTAGTACTCATTTGTTGTATCCATATCTTCACCTTAAATTAAAATTTGAAAAAACATCATTTTACACCAATTTCAGAAAACTAAAAATCCATATGTGGGCACCAAAACATGTCAAACTACCTGTTATTGGCATCGTGGTATTCAACATTGTCATCGTCGACTTTATCAGGGTAGCACAGAGGAAGGCGAGGGGAATGTGTGTTGAGGGTTTATATCATCCTTGGTAGCTTCACATTAATAAAAGAACAGGTCCCTCATGGTTTCCTGCTATTGGAATTGTGGTCTTTAACGTTGTCATCGTGGAATTTAGCAGGGTATCATAGAGTGAAGGAAAGGGGAATGTGGTGTTGATGTTTTATATCATCCTTGGAAGCTTCGCATGGAGAAAAGAATAGACCCCTCACGGTTTCAAAGTCAATGTATTCAAACTCATGACTTGATTCAGAATTGATGCAGCTTGATTCTCTAGTCACCATGGATTGATTCTATGTCAAGAAGGGTAGTTATGAAGATTAAGGCATTAAGGGTTGCAAGTAGGCCTAGTGATTGATTGACATTTCTACAAATATATATTATCATAGGTGACTACTTATGATTTCTAGTGGAGAGTTATTAGTGGTAAGATAGTGCAATTGCTGGATGTTTGGGCAATGAGAATCATAGGAGGTAAGGTAGTTTAATTGTTATTTATCTCAAGTGTGTCAAAATAAATCAAGTGTATTGAGCTAATTAAATAGAATCCAAAGTTATTGCTATTCAATTAAATGCATGTCTATTCAATTAAATGCAAGTAAGACTTGTTATTAATCAACTTAATGTTTTAATCCATTTCCCATCATTTAACTTAGAAAATATTGACTTAAGAAAACCTTAGCGAGATATACTAATAAGGTTTCCTAACCTTTCACTCTTACTCACTTACCCTCACATCCCCTAACTAGCATTCCATCGACGTTCAATTTGAAGAACATTGGTGCACATGCGTTCGACAGAGGTTTTCTATGAACATTTACCCTACATTCTACGGTTGCAGAGTCATCATAGTTTAAATTAAAATAATTATCTCCATGCAACCACTACAAAGGGAATGGGAATCCTTCATATGAACACTTAGGTATTGATTCTGGTAAAGAGAATTAATGTAAAGCTTTATATCATTAGCACACACATGAGTGGATCATAACTATCTCTGAGAATTTTAGAGACTTTGTAAGTAAATACCACCATTAGAACATTTGTAGACTATAACCTGCAACCCAGGTAGGTTAGTTTTCCTTCTATGGGAATGGATTTACATTCATTCCATTTTTTCTTTATTTCTTGTATTGGCCTAGTGTTGTCTCAATATGGGGTTGTGACCTCTCTTTTAGTCGTTTTCCTTACCTTTTTTCCCTTACTTTAAAGGATAAGTCTATTTTCAAGTCTGAAAGTGCAACTCCAAGATAGAGGTGGGTACCATTTTAGGAGGAGAAGTTAGTTTTAAACTCCGTTAAAGAATAAATTAACCCAACCACCCACCAAACATCAACAATTTATCAACTACTGAATTTACCGAGCACCACCTATGGAATTTCATACATGCTTGCTTTTTGGTTATGGGACTCAGAAGTTAGAAGCACCTACTGAATTTAGACACCCATTTCTCTGGACAATTTGAAATTGCTCCTCTATATGCCACTACAATTTCTAGTAAGATGCTATTTTCATTTTTTTATAAATTTGATAAAAATCTAAAAATAAATTTTAATGAAAGTATTCTTTGTTTTTTTCTTAAACATGAAATTGCACTTGTGTTTGTATAAAGGCATAATACTATTTCATATAAGAATGGAGGGTAAATTCATGGATATAATTTAATCACACTCTTACAAAATATAAAAATGCGATTTTAGAAAATGTAGAAGTTTCTTGTGAAACATAGTGACTCTGTTTTTGTGTTGATTTGGAAACTTGAATTTTGGGACTGAATAATCGACATTTCTTCAACATACCCAAAACCAATTTTGTATAAGGTGGTAGGGATTTGAATTTCTCATTGTAAGAGCCTTATACTTCACTAATACTTTTTCCTTGGAATGTGACACTTTCGGCAAAGGTATTGAGGTAGTGTTATTGCAAGAGGGACGTCCTTTAGTCTTCACAAGTGAGCAATTGTGTGATACAATTATACCTACGAAAAAGGAATTGTTGGTTTCTATTCATGTAGTTGATATGTGGTTTCCTTAACAAATGGATTGTCAGTTCTAAATTAAAACAAATCATCACAATTTGAAATATTTATTATAACAAAGACCATCCTCCCTAATAAAAAAATGAGTCACTAAAATGATAGGCTATAACTACATGATCATCTTTAAGAAGAAAAAGGAGAACATGATGGTTGGTTCTCTCTAGGAAGTATGAAAAGGAAGGTTCCCTATTTGATTTTTTATTACCAGTGCCCAATTTCACAACAAATGTATCCCAATAATGGTTAGTTGATGTCAAAATAGTGAAAATTATCCACCAAATATAATCATATCCACATGCACATCAATGTTATCTAGTAGATGATGCATTGCACTGTAAAGGGCATATTTTTTGGTCCATAATTCAACATTTAAATCCATAATGCTATTTGAATTACATTCCTCTACTAAACTAGGTGACTCATAATTTCATAAGGAAAAAAATATAAATGAATTGAGTGTTCATTGTTTGGGGGAGGAATTATGAAGAAATAAATCCACACCTTTTTGGATGACTATGTCACATGCCAATGACATAAGGGGAAGATAGTGAAGCCTCTAGGGGAATTGCAACCTTTACCAATTGCTTCCATGGTACAAACTGACATTTCCATGGATTTCAATGTGAAGTTACCAAATGTTGGCAAGAAATCATTGATCATGGTGGTTGAACATCTTTGTAAATAAGCTTACTTTTATTCTTTACAAAACCCCGTCAAGGCCTCCATAATAGCCTACATTTTCATGGACAATGTATTCAAATTCCTTGACATGCCTACTTTAATTGTGACAAATCATGATCCTACATCCACTAGTACTAATTTATGTCTAGAGTTGTTTCGTCTTCAAGGTACTCGATTGAACCTTAGCACATCATATCATTTCCAAATATATGGTTAGAATAGACAATTAACAAGTGTTTGGAAACTTACTTATGCTATTTTTCCTCGAAGATACATGCCCAATGGGTGCAGTGGTTACCCCTTTCCTAATGGTGGTACAATACCACCTATCACGGTGCTACCAAAACGATCCCCTTTTGGGTATTTTATGGATAAAAAACCCCATTAATGATCTCCTAATTATGAGGCTTATCTAATGTTTAAGGTGAAAAAAACCTTGAAAACCCATGTTGACATTCTCGATACACTCAAGGATAATTTAATGTTGTCCCAATGGATTTAAATGAAATTCATAGGAATTTCCCTTCATGCCTAATGTATATAGGTTTTAAGAAAAATCATGGCTTGAAGGGCTATATTGCATCTGCATGTTTTAATTTGTTGTAGTTATTTTATGATTTTGGTTGAGTGGTCACCATGAAGGTTATTTATTCTACCTATTTCATTGAAGCCATTTGTGTGTTTACCTGTATGCTACACCATTCTCCAAGTTTACCTTTAATATGCAATAAATTGGATATTTGATCATGAATAAGGATGCTTAGCACATATTCTTCATCTTTTCCAATTATCTTTGTTTCTTCAAAACATTGAGAAATCATTTTGATGACTAAGTCGTGAAATTGATGGCTAAGTAATTTTTTTAGCAAAATAATTTTACTTTTTGTTACCAATTGTGACAAAGTACCATATATAACATATTTCTATAGTTTATATAGAAATAATTGTTTTTTTAATGGAAACACCTCACGAAATTTTAAATTTTATTAAGGAAAAATAGAGTGATTTTTCAATGTTCTTTCTAAAGAAATTAATCCTGCCTAAACATTAAGTCGCCCAAAAAAACCCTGGTTTTCTTTCACTTGCTGAAGAGAGTTCATTTCTAGTGCAAAGGAGAGTTCATTTCATAGCGTTTGTTATTTGGTGCAGATTGAGATGGGTTTCAAAGGTTTTGTAAGGAGATCGCGCTTATGGGAGAACATTGGAGTATATCTTGATGATTATTCATCTCTATTGCAATAAGAGAGGGTGTATTTTCTCTACGATTATCCCTTGTGAAGAGGGCCCATTCAAATTGATCACAGGCCGTTGGAGAATCCAGGTGGGAGAGACAGGGGGTTCCTATTTACTATATGTTTAGATACATCCCTCCATTTGAAAGGACATGCCATTCATCCAAAACCAAAAGGAAGAGTTGTTGCAGTGAAGGGGGAAATACTGAGATTGTTACAGACATGTACATGAAGTCTTGGGGTATGGAAAGACCAAATACACAACAATAACTCATATAATTTTACTGTTGTTACAAAATTCTGCAAGAAGGGCGAGTTCATTGGTGGATTGGCGACTTGGTAACTAGGTGTTTCATCTATGTGGAGGACGTTGAATATTGGAATCATAACGTTATCATAAATCTATTGTTGATTAGTGGAAGAGGTTATCTTACTGGTGCAGTTTCCATAAGCCAGATCTACTGCATTTCTACATTCCCAGGCATGTAAGTAGCCCATATTTTTGAGTATTGATTTTGAGTTTATGCATATATAGAGAAATGCTCATATTGTATTTTCATTTTATATGTCAGGCCATTCTGAAACATCTCAATCCTTGAGAATTAGTGTTCTGAATTTGGAAGGTGACCAATGGTCCAATACACATCAAATATTGAATAAGTCTGTTTTAGAATGGTCACGAGTAACTTGTAAGGCAAGGTTTAGGCTTTAGATTTCAATCTTCCATGTGAAGCCAATTTATATGGTTTCTGTAATATCAACTTTCAAGGCATTCAATCTCTATTATTGTTTTACTGCATAAGATCATTTTCTAGAGAAAGATCATATTTTCATGATAGCAGCATTATTTTATTTAGTCTATTTTGCATTTTTATGATTTGTCTTTCGGCTTTCTTGAATGCAGGCTATCTCAATGATCACATCGACTGGAGCCATGACATATTGTTTTATTCAAGCATTTCGAACAACTTATGGAAGTCTATTGAATTCTATGCATAATACCATCCGTGAAATAGGGGAAAGCATTGGTGGGTGATCCTGTCAGTTCTATTATGATCACTATGCTTTTAACTGGAGGCAGTTACAGTGGTGAGCTTACCTAGGTAACATTTATAACCATAGAAATTCCACTTTTTATTTAATGTGGCACTGCTTAAATATGCCCATCAATTGCAAGAATACAATATATATTCTTGAAAATCCTTTTTAGTATGGGCATAGGTTATTTGCCTAATATGACATTGGGAATCTGAGAAGATCCACAAAATAAATTTTAAAGCACAGTAATTAGTAATGTAATTTAACTTGGAAACTTCAAACCTTTTCACAGGAGCATCCTCCATGTTGTAACATTGACTGTGTTTTTACTTTGCTTCATCACAAGACTGGCAAAAAATTCTTCTGCCACACTCTCATGGACTACATCAAACATAAAATTTAACATAGTATGTCTCCTGTATATCAGATACCTGAAATTTCTCTGCTGGAATTAGAAGTAGGCAATGAATTGAGATGGATGTCAAGTTCCAAAGTATTTTACGGTTCCCTTTTTCAGTTAATTGTTTACCTGGCCATATGAGCATATTTAGCTCACTTGAAAAGGACGACGATCTGCCTTCCTGCTGTAGAATTTGCTTACCTAGGATATAATGGTCTCTCTTTTGAAAAAGGGGTGGCTTTATTTCATCCAAAATAGAACTAATATATATATGATCCAATCGTGAACTCCATAGCCATCTATGTTGGTAGCCATTTTTTAGACTTATTACCTTTATAATGTTGGATGGTCACACCCATATCAAACCGAGTAGGCACAGTCGAGCAGTCCAACCGGGTATCCAATCGCAGGAGCCCAGTTGAAGGGCCAAGCCAAGCTGAGTATCTAAGTATCCCCATCAATTATCTGAGAGTATCCCAACCGAGCCTGGTAGCCAAGCCAAGTATGAAAGTGGATTTTCTGGTGTAATTATAAAGAGAGAGGCTTACCTCCTTGCCTGATGCCAGTTAGCATGGCCCAGTAGACATCCTGGAGCGATTAACCATTTGGTCCATTTTGCAAAAAGTTATCCAGAGTCTAAATTAAATAAAAAACCACAGAACGCGAAGAGCTTGCTATGATCTATGTACTACAAATTTTATCTCATTAACTCTTAGGCAGATCCTTCAAGTTTTTAATAGATCACTCTGCTAAAGCAAAAGTGAGGACAGAGGCAGTTTACCATCCAGTGAACCACCATCTTATGGAGGGATACTAGCTTGATTGCTACGTATAAGGAATCCCGGCCTAGATGGTAGCTTGTTCTACTCGAGCTGGTGAGGATACTGGTTTTTCTTTAGGGGTGGATTGAATGGTGCTGGTAGGGATAGAAAGTGAGAAAATGCAGCAAGATGGGGGAGCACTTGCTCAACCTTATTCATTAAATAGGAGGGCACTTCGCTATCCCTTTGGTCAATTCAGTCATATGGGTGCACATACTTGAATCTTATGCATTCACATTGGAACTAGTTTACCTTGAAGCCCAGCTTTGGCCTATAAATACAAGCCTCTTCAATGCATTAGTTCATCCAAAACAGAACATAGATTTTATATCATTATCTCGGTAGTATATGTCCTATCACTGGTAGTAGGTGTATCTAAATCTCATTTGTTCATTAGTAGCTGTTACATCTCTCATTCGTTGTATGAATCCCTAGCTAGATGTCTATACTCTATCTTATTGGTAGTAGAATTCATAGCATCCATGGATGTGGATAGTGAATGCATTCCCATCCATGGTAATGTTCATAATTCCCTTCCATTTCCCATTGTGCGTCAGTGTTGCATCCATCAGATTCTATCGAAGTAGAAGAGACAGAATCTCATTACTAAACCAATAGTTCTGGTGGCTTTATTTCATCCAAAACAGAACTAATATATATACATATCTCTCTCTTCCCCACCTTGCAGTAGGGTATGTGAGTTAAATTTATGTGGAAAACAAAAATTCCTCCTGGGTCTGTAAGTCAATCTATGCTCGGGCTTGCTGCTAAGATGAGATGAGTTAACTTGTTCACAATTCAAACTAACCATAAATGAGCCAGACTTGTGAGTACCCATGGGTTAGAGCCTGTCTATGAGAAACTTGTGGGCTATTTACTACCCAACAGATCAAATTTGTAGGTGAAGATGGAAAACCTTATTGACATCAAGTATAAATGCCATAAATGAAAATAAACCCCCTCACTTTGAACCATTTCTATTTTTTGAGCTTTTGTCAAATTTTTAGTGAGTTTGAGTTGAACTCTTACACTAACAAGGTTGAGTTGTTCACCGAGATGATTTTTTCAACATTGGTTATGACTTGTTTAAATGGTTCTTGAATGAGAAGTTTATTTACTATAAGGTATGTAAAAGAGTAAAAGTGAAGCAACTTATCTGATTATTGTGTCCCTGGACAATAAATTTTGTCTTAAACACTATATAATTGGGCTATTTTGAATGTAAGCCAATTATTATATAATAAAGTTGTAGTTTAAGTATTTTGATAGTTGTAAAAGGCCATTTAGGGGTAATCAAGCTTAAGTCAATTAGCATAAGGTTGTCCCTTGGTTTTTATCTCTTCTTTTGCTTGGTGGTTTCCAACTATTTGTTTTGAGTCCATTGTTTTAGAATTTTAGTCAAACAACCCATCTATAAATATAGACTTATTGTCATCATTGTATCATCTTGCTTTTGGATTAGATGGAATCTTCTCTGTCTATCACTTCTTAGTTGTTGTGATCTGCTTGTCTCTCCTTTCCCTGTTTTTTATTTTTTTATTTTTTATTTCATTTTCCTCTCATTTGCACTTTTCTGTTGAGTCTAGGTCGTGAAATATTTATCTTTATTTTCACAAGCACAATTTTTCACATTCTGCTACAATCTTGGCTTACATTGTAATTTTCCATTGAACTTTGTCTCTTTTCCATGGTTTTGTTCAAAGGAATTTGAATCCTTCTTGAGAGATGTCAGTTTGTCATAATCTGGTGAATCCCAAGCATACTTGATTGGTCTTAATCTTTGATGAACTTCTTTCCTTACCAAGATGAACTTACAACTCACCTTAACTCTGAATTATCTATTTTGAACCTAATATAAGATGAGATTTCCAGATGTGGAAGGTAAGGATCTTTGTAACGACTTTTTGTACACTCACAATTTATTTGCAATTTTCTGACAATTACAATACTAATCATAATAGTAGCTTGGCAGGCTTAGATTTTCCAAATTCCAATCAATAATTTAGATGTTATGAATATATGACATCAGAATAAGCTCAAACATTATAATTCTCAAGTTATGTCCTCTTATATTATGTATATCAAAGCAAGAATGCAGTTTTGTAGGGGATGCTTTTTCTTGGTTTGCATATGATTGAATTGTTCATTATATTTTTGAATGGTTGTTGTATGATACCTACCATTTTTCAATCCAACCATACTACTATAGAAATCAAGAGTTGGTATTTAGATAATCCAGTTACATAAAAAATTTTAGGCATTCATATCTAATTGTATTTCTTATAAATACCATTCCAATTGCAAATTGGTTTCATACATATTGCAATCTAGGCAATGATATACGATACATTGAACTTGTTCATATATGTATTATCATTATCTCCAGATATTATTATCATTAGAAAATATCTACATATATCATATTCATTAGAAAGCATCTCCAGAAATCAGTATCATTAGAAACAACTCATCCTCTTGTCATTTCATCTCAAGTCAATCACCTTAGTTGAAATGTCTCTCTTGACCAAGAAAGAAGGGCTTCTCAAATAAGAATCAAGCCCTATCTCAACATCCTCCCAGTTTGATCTGGTCCATTGGGAAATTCCATCACAGGTTGCAGCTCGTGCACGTCGAGTAGGGAGCAAACAAGAATTTATGCTTGGAGATAAATGGCATCTCGTAGTGGACTGGGATGAAATTGATTCAGAGCTTGATCCTGATGAAATGGCAAAGGTAACTTGTTTGTTTTTGTGTGGATTTGTTGGTACTTGAAAGGCACATTATTGGAGTTTTTTCTTTCTAAATTTTTTATTTGTAGTTATATTTTAGTAGGTTCTGTGCAATACCTTTGAAATATCTTTCGCTGCTTGTTTATGATGTGTGCTTTAATACAGATAAAAATTGCATTTATTGGAAATATTCCAAAATAATTCCAATGAGGACTTCTTAAGAAAAAATTTTGAGCCCTTTGGGAAGGTACTAGTTTCCTCATTGTATCAAAATCCTAGCATGAAATATTTATTCTGTTAGCTATTGTGATAATTGTATATTGAACCAATGTGTAGAATTATGTTATTTACTATTTCCCCAATTTGCTGGTATGGATGCAGTTGGAGAGAGTTGCTAGTATCTAAAAAGATTAATATGCTTGTTGGGTTTGTCCACTACTCAACGCGTTCTGTAAATCCTTTTGACATATGATGTAAATATTTTGCAGATAGTAATTTATTTAATTATTAGAATCATCAACACAAATATTGCTGGTTTTCTCTAACAATCATATAAAACAAGATTGATGGTTGCATGAGATGTGCTCCCCCCAGAAAAACCATTATTTTTACATGATGTCTAATTAGTAACTTATAAGTTGCAAGCCAATATAATCTCAGTCTGACAATCACCTATCAATTTAGATGATGCTAGGTTTAACTTGCCCCTTTTTTTATTCCATTTGTAATTTCGATTTCCAGTGAATTACTTTGAATCATTTTTATTCTCGTTTGTAAATTTATATTTGAATCATTTCTATTCTCATTTTTCCCCTTTATTCTTATAGCTGTCATCCTTAGCACTGTTGACATTTAAAAAACTTCTTTCGATTAATGTTTCCTATTATTTTTTGTTTTTTATCAATCCTTCAATTTTGGTGCTTTATCTTTTATACCTTTCATTTTTCATTGTATCTCTTTTAGTGACCATATAAAAGAATCATCAGAATCTGTACATTTGCCAAGGAAATGTATCCCTGATTCTAATATGCCAAATTGTCTTGCTCAGGTGACAGGGTATGTTTATGGATTCATGTGTGGATTTACTTTGAAACTTTATTTTTGGCTTTTCATTCGTTTTGCTAAGGGTATATTGTAAAGCTGTTTTGGGTAATGCAAAAATGCGAATTATTTTATGTCTAATGTTAAACTTATTTAATGTTGTATTCAAGGTTCCAACTGTGGTAGATCCATATGAAGTAGTTGTTTTTTCATTGCCTACTTTTGTTACAGATCACTTGCTTCGGATCTTTCGCTAGGGTCTTACTACTCGATATGATGTAAGTGGTAGTTTTTGTATGCTTTTATAGAATTTTTTTTGGCTATAATAATGGCCTGCTATTATGTCATAAAATTTAGCATGTCCCTTCCACTAACATATTTTGAAGACGTACCTAAAGTGGACTGAATTAGTGTTTGGTCAAAATTATTATTATTTTCCAAAGTAGAACTATAAAGAATTTCGCAGTACTAATGGTCAATAACAAATAAGGAATGCATCCAATTAGTTAACCCAGACATATATCTATTCCAGAAAAAATGGTTCAATGTTATTATTATCTTACCTCAACTGTTGTACAAGCTCTTCTCCAACTATGTGAAAGGCTAAAAAGGGTGCATGCCATAGCATTGTGTTTCCTTGAAAGAGGTGGATTGGTTTCTTTGCTCATCTTTCCTACTAGTTGATTATTTTCAAGGTTTAACAGTGTTGAATCAACTGTTTTTTGTCATATTCTTGAGGATCCTCATACGCTTCAGGCAGCTATGGACTTAGAAATTTGACAAGATATTGTAGCTGCTTTAAATCAAAATATAAGTGGAAGGTTGAGTCCTCATACTTTTATCTCAAAATCAGTTCTTGTTATCTCAAACTTAGCTTGGTTGAGCTAAAGGTGGTTTTCTATTTGATCCATTTCCTATGATGCCTAATGAAAACGTTTTTGGGGGAAAACGACGATAGGGAAGCACTACCTCTATCTATAATATTATAGGAAGGACTGATGATTATGGAATGATATTTCAACATCCACTTCTCATTAGACCATCTACCCCATTTAGATTAGTTGAGCAATATGTAATTTTTAAAAATTTTGGTTGTTGAACATCTGCTAGATTATAAATTGTTTTTCTTGGATTTGAACTATAGAATTCATAGTTTAAGGACATATATAATGTAATGTGTCTATGACTGCAGAGAATGATAGGGTTTTAGCAGAGAGTAATATTGAAAGTATTTCAACTCCATCCCATTTGGATTCTATTTACTAAGCACTTCGAAGTGGGTGACCAATAAATCGTTTGAGTAGTTGGGTTGATGATAGTCAACAACTTAGAGGAATGAGTGGCACTACAATAGAATTAGGAATTGAGGATAATTTTGTTTCTCATTTATAGAGGGCTCAACCATTTGATGACACTTGATTAGATTAGTCCCATGATACCACTAGATCACAGGAAAAAGGTGATGCTACTGCCTCACAAGCTACAGATGTTGGTATTGTCATGATAGAAACTTTACAATCATAGGAAAATGATATATAGAGAACCAAGGAATGTAATCAATCCCATGTTGAAGATAATACAATCTAGAATCCTTTGTCAACCATTAGATACTCAAAGTTGTGTATTGATCCTTTTTACCATTATAGAGGACTCTGTAAGTTAGGTTCTCAAATTCTTAAAGGGTTCTAGCTCAATGGAAGAGCACCTGCCTTACAAGCAGGAGGTTGGCAGTTCAATTCCTCCATCTCTAATGATATTATAATACCGATTAAAAACAACTAAATTAGTAAACAAAAAATAAGAGATAGGTGAATAAAAAAAAATACCAAAACTTGTATATAAAATTACTAAAAGCGACTAAATTAGAGACCAAAACATGAGAGATGCGAAACTAGGCATTAAAAATGATGCAACACGTGGCGCTACTTATGAAGCCAAGCATGGTGTCAATATGGTAGCAAAATAAGACGTTACTTTGGATGCAAAACATGGCACTACATAGGAAGCAAAATATCATGCAACAATAGAAGAAATATTTGGCATCATTTTGGTAGAAAAACATGATGCAAAAAAGGAAGCAAAAATTGGTGCAAATTTGGAAGCGAAAATTGGCACATATTTGGAAGTAAAACATGGTGCAAAATGGGATGCTAAAGTGGTAGCAAAAATGGATGCTAATATGGTGCTATTAAGGATGCAAATATGGTGCTAACGGGGGTGTCATTTAAGAAGAAAAATAAGACACTCGCTAGGAAGAAAAATATGACGTTATTTAGGAAGCAAACCTCGACGTTGTTTAGGAAGCAAAGTTGGATGCTATTCTGGAAGCAAACCTCGATGTTGTTTAGGAAGCAAAGTTGGACGCTATTCTAGAAGCAAAAAAAGAGACGCTATTTTGGACGTCATAAAGGATGCTATTTAGGAAGCAAAAAAAGACGTTTTTTGAGATGCTTTAAGTTTTGTCCATGACGCGTCCCATTTAGCGTCTAGTTTGACCACTCAATGTAAAAAAAAATACACTAAAAAGGGACGCTAAATTGGATGCTAATTCTAGGATTTTTTTGTAGTGGATGAGACTTCCAACTAAAGTAAGAGGCCTCAGATACACTCTAGTTATGTGGCACAGTTAAGTGACATCATTGATGCAGACCCTTCCAGCTATGGAAGAAGCTATGATCAAAGAGTACAAGGTGATCATGGGGAATGATGTCTAGAATATGGTTCTAAGACCTGAAGGAAAGTCTGTAGTGTCTTCCATGTGGATCTACAAGATCAAGTGTACAAATAAAGGTTCATGGTTTGTCTCAAAAAGAGGGAGTAGATTATGGCACGACATACTCCATTAACCAGACACACTTCTCCAATGACACAAAAGTATATATTAAGCAAAGAACCACATGTGCATAAAAGACTTTGTACGATATCAGAAGGCACCTAGAGATAAGAACATCCAGTTACATAAGGAGCTTGAAGATCACCTAGAGTGATGAATATCTTAACCTTTGCTACAAGGTTGAAGATGGAAACCTATAGAAGACAACAAACTTGTTAGTTTTTCAACATTTAAGCTAGCATTATGTTAGGATATTTTCACTGAGAGAATAACAAGCACAGCAATAACATAAGCACATCACAAGAGACAAGAGACACAAAGAGTTTTGATCGGGGAAACCATAAATGGAGAAAACCCCACAACTTCCTCTAAGATAGTATCACCACAAGATGTAAAACCCCAAAATAGAAAGATGCACTCCAATAGCAGTAGTCTTCTTGTCCTAGTATATTTCCTTCTCCACTAGTGCGCCACACTTGAGAGAGAAAGTGATGTATTTCACAAGTGATAAATAGAGGGACTCTCACTCTCTATTTATATTCATCCGTTCACTTGAATTGCATTTTCACACGTAGGCTCAACCTAACAATTACTACTCGAGCCTACACCTTAATTAGTGTATAATAACTCAAGTGCCCCGAAACTGTGGGGACTTACCTAATGACTTGATATGACTTGTTTACATTATTAATCTTCCCGATCGGAACATCGGGGTATGATCACGACTCAAATACATAATAGGAACATCCTGGAATAAACATCGGGTTACAATACATAAGATACATAGAAGAATACAGTCCAAAGTTACATATACATCAACACTCCCTCTTAACTGGGAAGGTATTCTTTCGACACAATTTTCAGCACTGGTCTTCTTCTCTGCATCAACTGGATCATCTTCGTCTTCAAGTCATCTCCATCTTCAGGTCATCTTGATCTGGATCATCTCTCGATCTGGATCATCATAGAACTGGATCACTGGATCTGGATCATCACTCGATCTGGATCATCATCACTGGACTGGATCTGGATCATCTCTCGATCTGGATCATCACTGCTAGATCTGGATCATCCCTCGATCTGGATCTCTTGGAGTCATCATAACTGGATCTGGATCATAACTCGATCTGGATCATCTCTGGTCATCATCATGTGTGTAATATCTCGTCATAGGAAGTTCTACAGAGCCATCCCTTTTTCATGCTGGTTGTAGGCCTAGCCCACGGTAGGTCTTTGGTATCCCTTATATCTGACCTACTCGTCAGAATGGTCGGCACTCACATCTGACATGGGAGGAATCTAATCCTTTAGCCATGAACAGAATGGCTCTGCCCTTACATTTTACCTACTCGTCAAAATGGTGGTAGCCCTTACATCTGTCCTACTCGACAGAATGGCCGGCACTCACATCTGACCTTCTCGTCAGAATGGAACTGCTCTTACATTTGACCTACTTGTCAAAATGGCGGTAGCCCTTACATCTGTCCTACTCGATAGAATGGCCGGCACTCACATCTGACATGGAAGGAACTGAATCCTTTAGCCATGAACAGAATGGCACTTCCCTTACATCTGACCTGCTCGTCAGAATGGAAGTAGCCCTTACATCTGTCCTACTCGACAGAATGGCTGGCACTCACATCTGACATGGAAGGAACTAAATCCTTTAGCCATGAACAGAATGGAACTGCCCTTACATCTGACCTGCTCGTCAGAATGGTGGTAGCCCTTACATCTGTCCTACTCGACATAATGGCCAGCACTCACATCTGACATGGAAGGAACTAAATCCTTTAGCCATGAACAGAATGGCTCAGCCCTTACATCTGACCTACTCGTCAGAATGGCTAGTACTCACATCTGCCATGGAAGGAACTTAATCCTTTAACCATGAAAAGAATGGCTCAGCCCTTACATCTGACCTACTCGTTAGAATGGCTCTCTCAGTCCCTGACTGAGTGTTCCTGGTAACTGACCAGGTGCCTCCATTCCCAGAATGGCAGTCAGCACTCATATTTGACATGGAAGGAACCAAATCCTCTCACCATGACAGAATGGCTCAGCCCTTACATCTGACCTGCTCGTCAAAATGGCGGTAGCCCTTACATCTGTCCTACTCGACAGAATGGTCGGCACTCACATATGACATGGAAGGAACTGAATCCTCTCACCATGACAGAATGGCTCAGCCCTTAGATCTGACCATGGAAGGAACCAATCCTCTCACCATGTCAGAATGGCTATGGGTCTCATCACTTTCTCTTGGAAGGAACCTCGATCTGGAGAACACCAAGTCTCTCTCTGAAGTACTCAAACTTCAGCCTAGCCAATGGCTTCGTCAATACATCAGCTATCTGTTCCTCCATCGCAACATACAGGAGATTTACTACTCCTCTCTGCACCATATCCCTGATATAGTGATACTTGATCTCGATATGCTTCGACTTGTCATGAAAGACTGGATTCTCTGACAACTTCACGCAACTCTGGTTGTCACAATGTATACAATTAGCATCCAACTGGAGATCAAATATATCAGACAGTAGCTTCCACAACCATACTGGCTCACAACTAGCTGAACAAGCTGTGACATACTCTGCTTTAGCTATACTTAGTGCCACAAATGATTGCTTCCTGCTAAACCAAGAGATCACACCTGATCCCATACTGAAGCAACATCCTGAAGTACTCTTCCTATCGATGGCACTACCTGCCCAATCTGAATCAACATAACCCTCTAGGTTAATCTTCTGATTCGCATCGTACTTGAGCCCATAATCAATTGTACCCTTCAGGTACCTCAGAATATGCTTTGCAGCCATCATGTGAACACTTCTCGGATCTGTCAAGTATTGGCTCAAGGTGTTCACAGCAAAGCAAATGTCTGGTCTCGTGTTCGTCAAGTACATCAATGACCCAATCATCTGACGATACATCGTAGCATCAACCGAATCTGAGGAATCATCACTCAATAGCTTCAGGTTTGATGCCATGGGTGTAGCCATAGCCTTGCAGTCCATCATCCCAAACCTCTTCAGGATCTCTACTACATACTTCCCTTGTCCAAGGAAGATCCCATCTGTACTCTGCCACACCTCCATACCTAGAACAATAGTGCATCGACACATAACAGGAACATCACTGGTCTTCCGTCTTCAACCTTGAAGCAAAGGTTGGAATTCACTTTACTCTCAGTAAAGCCTAGAGTCATCAGTAATCTACCCATCTTGTCGTACCATGTCGAACCTTATATCTTCTATAGTCACTCCCACTGAAGTGAAGCATCATACTCCCTCTGTCTTATGTGCTCTATGCACTGAAAACATTCTATACCGGAGTGACAAGTAGCTTCCTATTCTATCAGGCTCATCATGTATGTATTTAAACTCTTACTGGCTACAAATGTCTCTTCGTAGTCTAGGCCTTCCTTTCATGAGAAGCCTCATGCTACGAATCTTGCTTTGTATCCCATGATGTTTCCATCTACTGCATGATGGAACTATGAACTTCTCTTCAGTTCTCGATACTGCACCCTGACATCATTCTTCTTGAACTGGTCTTCCCTTTCTTCTTGGTGGCTGGAAGGTTCTGCATCAATGATGTCACTGCACTCGTCATATTATTCTTTGTCTTTGAACTGTCGTCACTTGTTCTTCGGAACAAGTCTTCATTCTTCTTTGCTTGTAGGCGATTATGTATGCAGTCTTTCCTACAAGTCAAATGCATTTGTAGGGTTAGAACATTTCATAAGGAATATTCATACTGGCAAATACTTATGCATAAATATATGATTATGCAACTACTTTAGCCAATACAACATTCATCCATATCTCACTGAAACTTTCTAGATGCCTTCCATCTCTACCAGGACAACATTGAGATTGTGCACTAATCCAATATGTCAGCAAAGAGGTTTCATTCTAGATAAGTAGCAATGGAGAATTTGTATAGCACCATGAGCTACTTACCCATCACATGCATATTAGTAGTATACTGTCATTAATGCAAACATCCTATCAAGCATAATACAATAACTGAATATAAACAAATGCATAACAAAACAATATCATGACAATTAAATACTTATCTTTATTTGTTTCGTGGGTAGACTCCTTCTTGATCCTTCAGCTTCATCGTCTTCTTCATTCATGATAGCATCATTTCTTATCCAAATGCTAAGGTGGATAAGATATTCTTCAAGAGTTCAGATATTCATATTCCTCATTGCTTGAGGGATATTCTTTGGATGGTAAGAGCTTGATCTTCAGTTGCTCCCACCTTCTCTTCTCAAGCTTCTTCTTCTTGTGAGTTCTCTTTCTAGATTCTATTGAAAGTAATCACTTCCTTCTGGCACACATTCCTCAAATGAATGAATCCTACAATCCTGGGAGGCCATTCAAAATGGCCATCACCACTTCTGCATTCTTCACTTCTTCTTTTACCACTTCAATTTGTTCTTTGATTTGAGAGACTCTTATGACTGCATGGTCTCTTCATTCTGGATCTTCACATCCTTCATCTGGTTTCTTTAGGTCATATTCTGATTTTTGTTCTTCCCTTCAAATAGCTTGAAATTCTGGAACAGCTTTGCTTGCCATAGGTAGTGCTCTATAATGCACATGTGCAAGCCTTCTATGCCAAGGATGATTTGGATTTACTGTGTCATGGATCAAGGCTTGTTCTGGATGGCCCTTCAATTTGTATAAGCCTCCTTCTTGTTCTCCAATCACTACCGCATCATCGATAGTCTTTCCTTGAGTCCCGTCATATGTTTGGAAGCCCCACTATCTATGAGTCAATCATCACTTCCATGAGTAATGTTACCTATGAGAGATGATATCAGAACATATTCATCCTCTCTTGAAGAATCTTCACTTTCATATCTGGAACTCTTTCTAGATGGTTCATCATCCTCTGCAGCATGAGCATGATGTCTTCTTTGGCCTTGACCAAGTTCTTCTTGTGAAAGGCTTCTAACCTCGTCTCCCTCTGAAACTGGAACCTCTATACTCATGTAGGTGTCCAATCCATTTTCTTCAGAGAGATCAAATACTTCCAGGCTTGGAAGTTGTCAACTTCCCCAAGCTTGTCACCAAGCTGATGTGATATATCATATTGAAATGAGAACCTCAAATGGAAATATCAAAGGATTAGATCTTACCGATTTGAGGTGTCCGTCCTTGTCCTGGAGTTTGCTGATCTAGGGTTTGTCACATAAACCCTAATTTTCAAAACTTGGAATCTTTCAAAACTAATTGGATAGATAGATATATCTCTTCAAATGGATCTGTCCAATGTACTCCTTTTCTGAAAACAGTGGAGGGAAGCTCCTGGAACAGGAAGCCCTAGATTTCCAATTTCTTCTGCAGAATTCCTCTTACTGTTTCTTTTATATATCCAAATTTACTGATCCTCTGTGTCTGAAATTTTTCAATGACGTAACCTCCCATGTCCCTGATCCAACACCACAGGTTTCATCAGAATTGGTTTCACCATTTGGGATTTATTATCCTTTTCCCAAGGTGACCTGTTACAGAACTGTTCAGAACAGCGAAGTTGTACGGCATGCCACGTGTCACTGGTTCATCTTCTGAGTCTAATATTCAGACCACCTAAATTAAATTCCATGCAATTTTTTTAACATCTTTAAAAATTCCATTTGGACCTCTGTAGCCCAAGATATTTCAATTCTCCCCAGGTGTCCTGTTTATGGATGATTTCTGGAAGAGGTTGGAACCCTAACTTTGAGAGATCTTATCTCCCAGAATACAGCGAATCGGAGGCTTATTTTTGGAAAAAGTGTTCATCAGGATTGTATATTCGGCCCCTGCAATTTTCAGCTTTTGAGACTTCGCCAATCTCGGAATATAGCGACTGTACCAAAACTTAGCAGTTTTAGTATTTAGGGTTTCTCCTAGCTTAGGGTCAAACTAGGGTTTGACTTTCCTGGAGTTTCACCCAACCAAATTTCTTGATCCAGGTCTCTAAACTTCGGTTTTGATGAGGAGAACAATCCTATGCTGGTATCACTCAAAAATTCCTCTTCTATAGAAAGCCCTAATTTCCACATCAAAACTGAAAATGCTTGAAATTGAATTCCGCATCGACAGAAAGATGCACCCTTCAATGGAGAGTCATCCTAGCATACTTTTGCTGAAAATCTGTGAAGGAAGATCCACAAAATAGGAATCCCTAGTTCCTGTAGCTCCACAATGTCTTCTTCTTAGATTAGCTCTGATACCATGTTAGTTTTTCAACATTTAACCTAGCATTATGTTAGGATCTTTTCACTAAGAGAATAACAAGCACAGCAATAACATAAGCACATCACAAGAGACAAGAGACACAAAGAGTTTTGATCGGGGAAACCATAAATGGAGAAAACCCCGCAACTTCCTCTAAGATAGTATCACCACAAGATGTAAAAACCCAAAACAGAAAGATGCACTCCAACAGCAATAGTCTTCTTGTCCCAGTATATTTCCTTCTCCACTAGTGCGCCACACTTGAGAGAGCAAGTGATGTATTTCACAAGTGATAAATAGAGAGACTCTCACTCTCTATTTATATTCATCCATTCACTTGAATTGCATTTTCACACGTAGGATCAACCTAACAATTACTACTCGAGCCTACACCTTAATTAGTGTATAATAACTCAAGTGCCCCGAAACTGTGGGGACTTACCTAATGACTTGATATGACTTGTTTACATTATTAATCTTCCCGATCGGAACATCGGGGTATGATCACATGACTCAAATACATAATAGGAACATCCCAGAATAAACATCGGGTTACAATACATAAGATACATAGAAGAATACATTCCGAAGTTACATATACATCAACAAAACTCACAGATGGGTGGGAGAATAAATTTTCAACAAAGTTCAAGATAAAGGATCTTGGTATCTAGTAACCTGAGATGGATACATAGAATATCAGTAGAATAATATGCCACCTGTCACTCCAGTATAGAATGTTTTGATACACAGAGTATAAAATGTAGAGGGAAGATGAAGCTCCACTTCAGGGGGAGTGACTGCAGAATATTTATGAGTTCGACATGGTATGATAGGATGGACAACTTCCTGATGAACTAAGGCTTTACCAAGAGTAAAGTGGGTTCAAACCTTCAAGGTTGAATGCAGAAGACTGGGATATGTCGATGACCTAACATGATGAACTCATTGTATATGCGAAGATTAAGTACTAAGGACAGAAATATCACCTTAGGATGTTTGGGATTAGGTATGATCTCATGAAGAGGATGAGTACATTACAACATGCTCATCATGTAGTGAAGCAATGCGGCTTCGTAAAGTATGTTGTGGAAATATTAAGAATATTTGATATGTTGGATTGTAAATCCATGGACACACCCATACATACCAACCTGAAGATATTATCTGATGAATCATCAGAGTTAGTGGATGTGACTCAATACAGACATATTATTGGGTCACTGATGTATCTGACGAATACAAGGCCAAATATATGCTTTGATGTGAACACCTTGAGTCAGTATCTAGTTAAACCTAGACGGGTTCACCTGATAGCTATAAGCATGTTATAAGGTACCTGAAAGGTATGACATAATTTGGACTATACTATGATAGAGATCATGACTACAAATTGTATGGATATACAAATTCAGATTGGGAAAGAAATGCCATAGACAGAAAGGGAACCTCGGGTGGATGTTACTGTTTGGGATCCGCCATGATATCATGGTTTAGTAAGAAACAATCCAGTGTTGCTCTCAGTACGGCTGAAGTAGAGTACATAGAAAATTGCTCCGCTATTTGAAAATTCATATGGCTTTAGAAATTGATGACATGTCTATTTGATCTGGAGTTGGATACCACAATGATTCTATGTGACAACCAGAGTTGCAGAAAGATGATAGAGAATCCTTTGTTCCATGTTAAATCAAAGCACATAGAAATCTGATATTTTACATAAGGGATATGGTACAGAAGGGAGCTATAAAACTCCAGTATGTGAGTACTGATGAGTAAGTTGCTGATGTGTTGACCAAGCTTCCGTAAGAATCTTGGTGTAGTTTGAAAATACTTTCCTCGTAAAGAGGAACAATGACGATGATACAGAGTTTCCTCGCAAGGAGAAACAATGATGATGATACAGACTTTCCTTGCAAGGAGGAACGGTAATGATGACACAGACTTTCCTCGCAAGGAGGAACAATGGTGATATGGACCCTTCTTGAAAAGGAGAAACAAGTCGTAGATATAGACTCTCTTCAGAAAGGAAGAACAAGTCATAAGAGGAAATTTGGGGTCTAAAATTGTCCTTATAAGAAAATGCGCCAACAATAAGTTCTTGTGAATTGGAATTCAAGAACCAATAGAATTCCAATAAAATGAGTCAACCATAATGGTTGAATTGACATATTTGTCATAAAAAAAAACTACTTTTTTTGTTTGTATTTTCGACATATCTCCCTCTATTTTTACTCAAATTTCAATTGAGAGAGCTCATTGGATGCAGAATTTGATTCCGAATCCAAAGAGTACCCATGATGCATACTTTTGATGGACCCCACTACCCTAAAAACAACAAATACCTGAAAAATGAGATGATGACATCATCATCACATGTTTTCAGGTATTTCTTGTTTTTTGGGTAGCTAGGTCCATCAAACATATGTAGCATGGGTACTCGTTAGATGCGGAATCAAATTCCACATCCAATGAGATCTCTCGATCAAAATTTGAGTAAAAACACAGGGAGATATGTTAAAAATACGAACACAAAAGTAGTTTTTTTCTTTTTTCCTCCAAAATTAATAAATATTATTTTATTATTTTCCTTAGGAGGCCCATTTTAGACCTCAAAATTCCTCTAATGCAAATATATAGACTCTCTTCGAAAAGGAATAACAAGTCAAAGACATGGACTCTCTTTGAAAAAGAGGAATAGGTCGAAGATATGGACTCTCCTTCGAAAGGAAGAACAAGTCGAAGATATGAACCCTCCTCGGACAATGGGGGAGCAGGTTGATGGTATAGATTCTCCATGGAAAGGGGGAGTGATGATGATACTGTCATTGATGACAGTGATGCTCCAGTATGAAAGATGACAAGTGTGCTTGAAGATGCTGATGAGGTCCGACATTCACTTGTGGACGATTATCCTCTCTTGAGGATGGTCTTGTGGGAAGACAACATTTCTCCTGAGAGTGGTCCTTACTAGCTGAAGATGGTCCTGCAGACATTACACTTGCATGGACAGTGTACCGACATTAATATGTAGATTTAGTAGAATAACACTCACTTGAGAGTGGTCCTAGCTTTAATGCTAATGATTCTCTACGATGAGTCCTCACAGACGCTAGATCTTTAGTAGAAGATGTTACTCTCGCATGGAGAGTGTACCATAGAATAACACTTGATTGCAAGTGGTCCTATAATTAATGCTAAGGATGCTCTATGATGAGTCCTCACGGATGCTAGATCTGCAGTAGTAGATGTTACTCTTGCATGGAGAGTGTACCTACATTTATATGTAGATTCCATAGAATAACACTCGCTTAGGAGTGGTCCTAGCTTTAGTGCTAAGGATTCTCTATGATGAGTTATTGCAGATGCCATAGTCTAACACTTGCATGGAGTGGTCCTATCTATATGTTGAGGATTTCCTACGATGATTCCTTACAGACTCTAGATCTGCAGTGACAGATGTTAGTCTCGCATGGAGAGTGTACCATAGAATAGAACTCACTTGCAAGTGGTCCTACATTTAGTGCTGAGGAATTTCTATGATGAGTCCTCGTGGATGCCATAGAATAAAGCTCGCTTGGGATTGGTCCTAGATTTAGTGTGGAGGGTGCTCTATGATGAGTCCTTATGGATGACAGGTCTTGCATTCATGTGCAGATGAGATCTACATTCAGTTGTAGAGGATTCAGCTGGTCGATACTATGGACCCTCCTCATTAAGGGGGAGTAGGCTGATGGAGGATTGCATAATCCTTGGACCTATGCCCTAAAGTGATAGGGATTGATAATCCTACAAATAGATCATGTGTATTTCAGGTAGTGTTGTGACAAAGGATTAATAAGATTGAAGTGTTGTGGCAAAGGATCGATAAGATCGAAGTGCTACTACAAAGGATTGAGAAGATCGAAGTGCTGCTACAAAGGATCAAGAATATTGAATTGTTACTGCAAAGGATAAAGAAGATCAAAGTTTCAACGTAAAGGATCAAGTGATCGTGTGCTACAGAAGATAAAGACTTAGTGTTGTAGAAGACAATGTTTCAGTACTGAAGGCATTGAAGAGTAATTGTTCCAATTACTAATGTGAAATATTCCTATGACGTATAGATGTATCGCCTTGATAATGTTGCATATGCGCTGTCTCTCATTAATCCTATAGTTGATGATGATGTTGTTAGTAGAATACCCTTCTCGTTAAGGGGGAGTGCTGAAATATTGTAACTTCAAAGGATATTCTAAATGTATTTTACTGATGTACCCCAAGGGAGATGTATTATTCATTCGTTGGGATGTTACTATTGTATTTGTTCATCATAGAGTCATGAGGTAAATCCTCCATTGTAATTCAGGTCAATAGTACCCTAATGAATATAATATAATATTGTATTGAGTATTCCTAAGTGAATTTGACCCAGTCAGTTAAGTGGGGCCAACTTGTTAGGTTAAAAGTCAAGTGACAAAAAGAGTATAAATAGAGGAATTTTGTTCCTCATTTGAACACACAGTCACTTGTGTATAGTGCATAGGAGAGAACGATATATATATCTGCTAGGAGAAGGCACACCTGTTTGGGGTCTTGTCCTGTACATTTGATAGATCTTATACAAAGTAATTTTTGTTGGGTTTTCTCCCCCATGAGGGTTTCCTAGGATAAATATTTGTGTTCTTTTGTAGGATTGTACTTGTCTATCTTTCAGTGATCCTTTTGCATATGGTTATGATTTTATAATGCTAAATTCTATCAGATTTTGTATAACCATTAAAAACTTAACACTCTTTGGGGTGCTAGTGAGAAAAAATGCTTGTCATAGCTTCAAAAGTGGAGGACAATGGTGAATAGGATGACCCATTTTGTCACACAATAAATAGGGATAAAAACATTAAATTTGGAACATTGGTTGCAACTTAGGTGGAGGAGGACCAAGAATAGGTGTGGGATTTCCCTTGATGATCTATTTATGGTATATAGGACACTTATTTTTATAACCATGTTGTTTTGGTTTATGCTTTGTTGTTTTTTGTGGTTCTAAGGTAATAGGAAAACTTTCACCAGAAAAGGATGCAGGTGAAACCCAAACTAGTGGGTCTTTCAATAGGTGAGTTGAATTAGGGAGGAAAGTACCAAACACCTTACCTAATCGTTAACCCTATAAATTTGAGAGTGGCCATGACAGTAGTTCCAAATATACTTCATGGTGGGAAAAGGAAAATAATGTATAGAAATGAATGCTCTAAATATATTTTATCTACTCTAGTAGGGGAACATTGGATTAATGATTCTATATTTTAAGGAATTGACAATGATGGAGAGGAAATAAATTATTCCTTGATAGTTTAGAAAATAAGGTTGGATTCAAGTGAAGGTGTCTCATTTGCAAGTTGCAATGCATCACATGATGAAACTGTGCAAGTGTAAGAAAATTCCAAACAATGGTTCAAGGGTGGAAGGCCATTGTAAACATCAAGTAAGAAAGAGTCCTTGAAAATGTAAAGGGAAATGTCCATAAATATTGGGAATGAGGAAATGTTGACAATTTTGGGAAATATATTTTTTGAGTTGGAAGTGATATTTTGTTCACATTACTAAAGTTGATAAATGGTGACAACTTTCCCCTCATGAGAGAATTTCATTGTGTGGAATATTAAGGATGCAACTGGTTTTATTGAATACGGGTAACTATGACCCACCAAGACATTGTAATCGAGTGGGAAGTCCAACACTTCATTTTGAATCAAGAAAGTCTTTCCTTTGAGTAAATGGGAATATTTTATACATAGTAAAAGCCTATGGGTTGGAAAGGGTGACCATGATAGGAATGGAAGGTGATGGTAGATGGGGTTAACTCCAATGATCCTCTTTTATTCCAAACAAATGAGGTAGAACACAAGTGGATGTGCTTTCATCTATAATGCAATGATAAACAAGAAGGTTTTGAATGGTGACATGGATTTTGAAAGATACTAATGGGGGATGTTAACATGGAAATAAGAGATATGGTCAAGTCATTAATAATATTATAGTTTTGGGTGGATCTTGGATGGGGATTGTGTGTAGTTTGCTTGAAAAGAATTTTAGGCACATGAGAATGAGGATCGATATTGGTCAAGTTTTATGCAAGGGATCACATAATAGTATTTTTATTTCCTTTGTTTCAGTGGCTTTAGGGTTGGCCATTCCATATGCATGAGAGAAAATTTGGAGGTGAATATCATTCGATGCAACCATGTATATGACCTATTTGGTAGGATCACCATTGGGAAAGGGGTTAGAGGACAAGTTGGTTAGAGCATCCTAGTCATTATCCACTATTTTTTGTTGGGATAATGGATTTACTAAAACCTTGGGTTGTTATAGAGGATCATTTCCTAGTGTCTGGTTGGGTTTTAAGAGGCCACACATAACTTTCATCCTTCGAAACTCATGTATCTCTAGGTAATGATGTGTATTATTTCCATGGACCCTATAAAGGGAACATCAAAAGTTAGTATTGATATGAGTATTAATTATTTTCTTAGGTTGATTGTTGTTGCCTCAACATTGTTTAGTTGACTAAGATAATTTTCCAGTTATTCGTGAATTTAATTTGGGTTGGTAGGAGTGTTATAACCATTGTTTTTATCCTTATTATTCTTTCCCTTGTTATATTGTTGTTGAGGGGACTAGTTAGAATCTCAGTTTTGTTGAGAGGGAGAAGGTTGGGCCAAATTGATGTTCACGGTGAGAGTAAGTTTATTAAGGACCGTAGGTCCCTAGTAAGATGGAGGAACTTGTAGCACATCTTGAGTGAAGGGAGTATACTAGTTAGAAGGAATATTACCTCCATAATTAGTAAGTGGTGGGGTGTATAAGGTATTGGCCCTTAAGTTATCATTGTAATGTGGATTTTATAACCTTAGGGACAAATGGTCCTCCATAGGATGTGTTTGGTCCTTCGTAATGATCACCATAGAGAATAGTGTTGTGGTTGAGAGACATATGTCAAAAATAGTTGGAAGCATGAACCATTAACTCAATAATGTTGTCAATAGCATAAGATTCCATGCACAAATGATTCATGAGACATATGCTAAAGAGCACATGGAATGACAAAATTAATATATCGTGACTTGGTATATATAAGATCAAATTGTTGATATTTTTGGATGCCTTATTCTTCATTCTATGACATGGTATTAGATACGTTTTTTGTGATGGTACGAGGGAGGGGAGTCAAGAACTAATCCATGAGAATTGGATTCTCAAGGTCAATTTGGAAAAGTTTGTGTCATCAACACCACTCTTAGATGTGATCCACAATATGTGTGGAAATGATATGATTACACATGGTAAGAAGTTTGACTCCAATATCATGATGGAAAAGTAAATGAAAGAAGGTAAAGAATATAATTGCAATGGATGAAAAGGTGGTGTGACCACATGAGGGTAATTCAACATACCATTTGGTGGTGAGTCATATGACTGTTCATTGAAATAACCTAAGTCAGATAGATTATTTTGTGATTCTATTATAGAAAAATTACAAATGAAAAGTTAGTACATGGTTAGAGGTATCCTCACCAGCTTTTCATTCAAACTTGGGAATTTTTAAGCAATATGGTAAGAATGGGTGGCCAAGTTGCATCATGAAGGATGGGGTGGTTGATAAGTTTGGAAAGTTTGAGAAGATTAGTTAAAGGTGTAGGTGAGGGTGGAGGTGGTGTACCTCCAACTACTCTACCACCTATGATTCTTTCCTAAATATTGTGAATGATATGTCTAGCCAAAAATAATAACGTGGTGCAAGAGAGATTCTTGAGGATAGGAAGAGCTCACAATGGTGGATTGTATTCAACGTTTTTGAATTATATAAGAGTTGATGCTAGAAGAGTATTAATATTGTAGTAACAAAGTGAAATGATATGCCAAAAATTGATGAAATCACACCTCTAATGACTTTAGCATGGTTCAATCAAGTCATACTAGGAGAAATGTGTCTTTCTAACTGAGTTTTCATGGGGGATGGCAAACTTCATCAAGGATGCACCCAAGTGGAGGTAGAAAGAGATAGTTATAGTGAGCTAACCCAAGGTTATGCAATCTAGAATATGGTGCATTATCTATCTCAAGTATCATTAACAATCAAATGACCAAATAATATTTATAAAGTGTCTAAAAATGGGTAGTAAGTTGTGTCTTCATGATGGAATATTGAGGGGAACAATTGCTAGTAAAGTGTCCACTTTCAAAAAGGACACATAGGATGAATCCCATCATTAAAACCCTAAAAGTAAGGAATCAATATAAGTAATGTGCCAACTAATTAATGTCCATTAACATGCATTAACACACTATCCAAGTGAGAAGAGGGATCTCAAAACTTATTCAACTTGAACTAGTGCTTGATTCATTATGATATGCACTTTCTCGACAAAAAAATATTTCTTATTAAAAGGATTATGCTCAACATAATTAAATTTTAGTTTGAAATGTAAGGGTGAATTTGGAGTGTTCATCCAATATCCCTATTTCCAAATTTTTATGCCAAGATAATTGTGAGAGTTTATCTAACCAACTAATGAAGTTAATTTTATGTAAGCATGCTGGTATTAATGTCTCAATGGTGGTATGAATTGATTCAATAGTTCTTAGTTGTGTGCATGTGTAATGTATTATTGCTAAACATGATAAGGTTTAGAAGTAAGGAGGATAAGGAGGATAAAAGGAAACTTAGGTATCTAATTTTCATTTTCCTAGATTGTAACATATATTTCCTTATGTTTTTTATCCACTAAATTGATCTAACTCATTAGCTTTGCATAACATCATTCTGAATTTCATTTTTTCTTGTAAATTTTTTTTTTGGATATAATTGCTGAATTTATTATGACAGTTTGAAATAATTCTCTATTGGATAGGTTCCAACCATGATGCATCTAATTTAATCATTAAATGTTGATACTACACCAATTAAAATTATAAATAAATTGAACAAGAAGAATTAATAGATTACCTCATTAATCAAGTTGATATAACAGTCCAATAAAATCCTCCTCTACAACATTCTAGTTTAGTATGCTCAAACTAAGCTTTACCTCCCATCCAACTAGAAGTAGCGTATTTAGTTGTAATTACCTATGACTTATTTCTTTTACTATTTCATAAATATTTAGTTATACATTGATATGGATTTTTTTATAACTTGTTTAATACTGGACAAGGGATATGGCTTGATATTGTAATTAGTAAATTTTGATTTGCATGGAATAAACAAGTCATTGGTTTGTAAAAGAAGAAGAGACTTGGGATGCCCCACTAAAACGAGCCATGGTATCTAGAGTTGAATGTTGGAAACATTATTTACCCTTGATAAAATTTAATGTTGTTAACCTTCTCAAATAAAATAGGAAAGAAACCAAGAACTTAAGAAGTAGTTGTGTTGGCTAGAAATAATTAAAAGAAATTCAATAATAGAAAAGAAACAACTTTTTTCGATAAAAGGGGCATTGAGAGAACTAGAAGGCGGGGGGGAGAAAAAAAAAATTGAGGGCTTGTGATAAGGGTCTAGTTAAGTTGAAAAAAGAAAGAAACTACTCTCTATGTAAATGCAAATTAGCACCTTCGAGTGATGTATGTTATAGGTAGTTGGATCAAGGTCAACTTCGTTGACTAATAACAAATCCTAGTAATTCACAGCAGTAGCCTCTTTCTTTCTAGCCCTAGTAACTTCTTCTTCCTCAACTATGCGCTACAACTGAGTGTGAGTGAGTGTGTGATAAATAGAGAGACTCACTCTCTATTTATACTAATTCTCAACTTGACAATAACCTACTAGGTCCGACTTCTCTAGGAGAGTCTAATAACCCTAGTGCCCCGGAACTATGGGGACTTTAACCCTTGATCAATAGGAGGGTTACCCACCACTACTTGACATAAATTGTTTACATTATAGAACCTCCTGATAGGAACATAGGGGCATGACATGGCTCAAGTACATTACATACACATCTCGGAATAAACATCGGGGTACAATACATAAGATATACAGATGAATACATTTCGAAGTTACAAATACATTAACACTCCCTATTAACTAGGAAGGTATTCTCTCAACACAATTTATCAGCACAATTCTTCTTCTCTGTATCATCTGGATCATCATTGAGTCCTTGTCATCTTCAATTCATCTTTATCTTCGGATCTGGATCATCACTGGAATATCATCACTAGAACATCATCACTGGACCTGGATCATCACTGGATCTGGATCATCACTGCTGGATCATCATCATGGGTGCTATCTCATGATTCTTATCTTCATAAGAATTTCTATAGAGCCAACCCTTTTTCATGCTGGTTGTAGGCCTAGCCTCCAGGTAGGTCTTCTTCAGTGCTTATATCTGACACTAAGTCAGAATGGCCTGCCCAGCACTTATATCTGACCATGAGAGGAACACATACAACACCATGTTAGAAAGGCATGCCCAACACTCACATCTAACCATGCAGGAACACATCCTACAACCCTGTCAGAAAGGCTCTACGCTTACATCTGACCATGGGGGGAACACATCCCGCAACCATGTCAGAAGGGATCTGCACTTACATATGACCATGGAGAGAACACTTCCTGCAACCATGTCAAAAGGGCTCTGTACTTACATCTGACCATGGGGAGAACACATCCTGGAACCATGTCAGAAGGGCTCTGCACTTACATCTGACGATGGGGGGAACACATCCCACAACCGTGTCAAAAGGGCTCTGCACTTACATCTGACCATGGGGGGGACACATCCCGCAACCATGTCAGAAGGGCTATGCACTTACATCTGACCATGGGACATCTCGCAGCCATGTTAGAAGGGATCTGCACTTACAACTAACCATGGGGGGAACACATCCCGCAACCATGTTAGAAGGGATCTGCACTTACATCTAAACATGGGGGAAAACATCCCACAACCATGTCAAAAGGGATCTGCACTTACATCTGACCATGGGGGGAACACATCACGCAACCATATCAAAAGGGCTCTCAACCCCAGGTTGAGGATTCCTGGCAACTGACCAGGTGCCTCCATTCTCCCAGAGAATGGAATTCAACACTTATATTTGATCATGTAGGAACCAATCCTACAGTCACATCAGAATGGATCAGCACTCACATATGACATGGAAGGAACCAATCCTCTCACCATGACAGAATGGCTCAGCGCTTACATCTGACCATGGAAGGAACCAATCCTCTCGCCATGTCAGAATGGCTCATGGAATCATCACTTCCCCTTGTAAGGAACCTCAATCTGGAGAACACCAAACTTCTCCCTGAAGTACTCAAACTTCACTCTGGCTAATGGCTTCATCAACACATCAGCTATATGTTCGTCTGTCGCAACATACTGGAGCTTCACCGCTCCTCTCTGCACCATATCCCTGATATAGTGATACTTGATATTGATATGCTTCGACTTATCATGGAACATCGGGTTCTCTGACAACTTCACAGAGCTCTGGTTGTCTCAATATATACAAGTAGCATCTAACTGGAGATCAAATAAATCAGATAGTAGCTTCCTCAGCCATATTTCCTCACAACTAGCTGAATAGGCTGCAACATACTCTGCTTCAGCTGTACTCAGTGCCACACAAGATTGCTTCCTGCTAAACCAAGAGATCACACCTGATCCCATATTGAAGCAACACCCTGAAGTGCTCTTCCTATCGATGGCACTTCCTGCCCAATCCAAATCAACATAACCCTCTAGGGTAATCTTCTGATTCACCTCATACTTGAGCCCATAATCAACTGTACCCTTCAGGTACCTCAGAATATGCTTTGCAGCAATCAAGTGAACATGTCTCAGATCTGTCAGGAATTGGCTCAAGGTGTTCATAGCAAAGCAAATATCTAGTCTCATTTTTGTCAGGTACATCAAGGACCCAATCATCTAATGATACATAATAGAATCAACCGCTTCTGATGAAGCATCACTCAATAGCTTTAGGTTCGATGCCATAGGTGTGGTCATGGCCTTGCAGTCCATCATCTTGAATCTCTTCAAGATCTCTACTGTATATTTCCCTTGTCCCAGGGAAATTCCATCTGCATTATGCCACACCTCCATGCCTAGAAAAAAATGCATCATACCCAAGTCCTTCATCTCGAACTCGGTAGAAAGCTTCCTCTTTGTATTAGCAATCAACCCATCCATACCTGTTACAAAGAGATCATCTACATACAGTAGGAGCATCATTGGGTTGCCATCTTCAACCTTGTAGTAAAGGTTGGAATCTGCTTTACTCTTGGCAAATACCAAACTGGATAGAAATCTGTCAATTCTACCGTACCATTTCCTGGGTGCCTGTTTCAAACCGTACAGGGATTTCTTCAATCTACACACATGAGACTCCCTGTCATGTGTCTCAAAACTGAGTGGTTTCTCCACATATGCTTCTTCTTCTACTACACCATTCAAGAAAGTAGCCTTGACATCCATCTGGTGTATCTTCCATTTCATCACTGTAGCCAGAGAAGATACTGATATGATGGAAGTGTATCTGGCTACAGGTGCAAAAGTTTCTTCATAATCTATTCCTTCTTTTTGGGAGAAGCCACGGGCCACAAATCTTGCTTTATGTTTTTCTATGCTACCATCTGCAGCATGCTTGATCTTGTATATCCATTTGGAAGTTACAACAGACTTCCCTTCTGGTCTTGGGATAACATCCCAAATATCATTCTTCATGATCGATTGATACTCTTCTATCATAGCATCCTTCCATTCTTTCCGTTCTGCTGCTTCTTCATAATTGGAAGGTTCTTTATTGATGAAATCACATAATAAGGCTACATAACCAGAGTAGGACCTAGTTCTTTTTTTTCTCTGTGATTCTCTTTTGGAGCCCCATATCTTTCCGCACCTTGAATAGCTTCTCGTACCCAAACAGGTTTCCTCTTATGAGAATTCTTCTCTTGAGGTGGATCTACATGTTCTTGAGGTTCTTCTATTTCCCGATCTTATTCTTGATATTCTTCGTTCATGGTTGTGTCATGAATTTTGGGTGCTTCTGTTTCTTCAGGTTCTTCAGCAGGTCTCTTTCTGGATTTGTTGTAAGCCGAGTCTTCGTCAAATGTTACATCCCTGCTGATATCGATCTTCTTGAATCCTGGGAAGTATATTCTGTAAGCCTTCGAGCTTTCAGAGTATCCCACAAATATACCCTTCTTTATGAAAGGATCTAAATTTGTCCTCTTTTCTTTCTGAATGTGTATGTACACTGGATAGCTGAATATTCTGAGATGGTTGACTTCTAGTTTCTTACCAAAGAAGACTTCTTCAGGTGTATTTTTCTGTAGTATTCTGTGTGGAGTATGGTTCTGTACATACACTGCTGTTCTAGTAGCTTCTTCCCATAGATGCATGGGAAGATCTTGATCATGAAGCATAGCCCTTGCAGCTTCCATGATCATTATATTCTTCCTTTCTGCAACCCCATTCTGTTGTGGATTATATGGAGTAGTTAACTCCCTCTTAATCCCTGAATCTTTGCATAATGATTTGAATTCATTTGAAGTGAATTCTCCACCATTTTCTAATCGAAAGGTCTTGATCTTCTTCTCTGTGTGGTTCTCGATCAAGGATTTGAATTCCTTGAACTTGTTGAATACTTAATCTTTGTTCTTCATGAAGTAAATCCATGTCTTCCTAGAAAAAATCATCAATAAAAGAAACATAGTATACATACCCTCTTAATGAACTTGATGACATTGGACCGCATACATCGGAGTGAATGCTTTCCAAGATTCCTTTTTCCTTGCTCTCACTACTTGGATTTCTTCTTTGTGTTCTTTCCTTTTGCACATCCTTTGTAGACTCCATCATGTTTTTCCTAAATTTCTGGAAGACCTTCAACAGCTTTGCTTGCAAGTGGTAGTGCTTTGTAATGCACATGTGCAATACTTCTATGCCAAAGCTCATTTGGATCTATTGTGTCATGGACAAAGGTTTGTTCTGGATGGCCCTTCAATTTGTATAGACCTCCCTCTTGTTCCCCAATCACTACTGCATCATCAAAAGTCTTTCCCTTTGTCCACATGAGAACTTGTCCATCTACAAATGCAACCCTCATGACTTTTGCATCTAATGCAGATGTGGAGAGGAGGTTCTTCTTTAGTCCTGGTACAAAAAATACATCTTGCATCTTCATAGACTTTCCAGAGTCTAGCTTATAGGAGGATTCCCCACTACCTTTTATTGGATACTGGTAGTCATCCCCAAGTTTCACCTTGTGAGGTGAGTCATATTTAGATATCTTCACAAAGGATTCTTTGAATCCCGTCATATCTTTGGAAGCACCACTGTCTATAATCCAATCATTGATTCCATGTGAGATAGTTCCCGTGAGAGCGGAGATCATCACATATTATTCATCACTAGAATAATCATCACTTTCTTGTATGAATCTCTTTGTGGAAGGTTCATCATCCTCTGCAGCATGAGCATGATGTCTTCTCTTGTTTCCCTTCTTCTTATGGGAGTTAGTCTTGTTTCTAGGACAGTCTTTGGCAAAGTGTCCTCTTTCATCTCATGTATAGCATCTTAGTTTAGATAAATATTTTCTAGTGTTATCTCTTTGGTGGAGGTTCTTACTTCTGGGGTGATGAGAGCTTCTTCTTCTTTTCTTGGAGTGAACTATGAGAGCTTGATCTTCACTTCCCATCTTTTCTTCTTGAGCTGCTATCTGAGCTTCTTCTTGAGAGAATTCTTCCCATAGTCTATTGAACTTGACTAACTTCTTTCTTGCACATATTCCTTGAATAAAGGAGTCCAATGATCTAGGGATACCATTCAAGGTGGTCATTACAATCTCTGCATTTTCCACTTCTTCATCTATTGCTTCCAGCTATTTCTTGATCTGAGAGACCCTTGTAAAGTAGGACTGGATGGTCTCTGCATTTTGGATCTTTACATTCTTCAGTTGGTTTCTCAGAGTCATCTTCCGGTTTATGTTCTTCTCTTCAAACAATTTGGTTAGGGAATAAAACATAGCTTTAGGTGTCTTTAGGGAGGCCACCTATGGTATGAGCTGATCCTTGATTGAATCAGAAATAATCCTCTTTTCCATAACCAAATTCTTCTTGTGTAAGGCCTTAGCCTCATCTCCCTCTGGAACTGGAACCTCCTCGTTGATATAGGAGTCCAGCTCATTTTCTTCTACGACTAGGGAGATCCTATACTTCCAGGCTTGGAAGTTATCAGCTCCCTCAAGATTTTCATCAAGCTTGGTATGATGAGACATATTAACTAAGAACCTCAAATGGAAATACAAAAGATTTAGATCTTACCAGGTCAAGATGTCGGATCTGGATTTGGAGCTGAATTTCTGCAATGCTGGTTCAGGAGCAGATTAGGGTTTGAATTTTCTGGATTTATATCCAACCAAATGATTTGATCTTGATCTCTAAACTTCAATTTTGAGGAGGAGATCAATCCAGGCCTGGTCTCACTAAAAAAATCCACTTCTGTGGAAATCCCTAATTTTCGGTAGCAGTGTCAGGTCCAAAACTGAAAAAGATTAGAATTGGATTCTGCTTCAATAGAAAGATGCACCCTATGGAGGAGAGTTAGTCCAAACTTCTTTTGTTGAAAAACTATGGAGAGAAATCCACAAAGTAGGAATCCCTAGTTTCTGTAGCTGCACAGTGTCTTCTTCTCAGGTTAGCTCTGATACCATGTTAGATTTTTAATGTTAAGCTAGCATTATATTAGGATCTTTAACTGAGAGAATAAAAAGCACATCAATCAAACACAAGAGACAATGAACACAATGTTTTTCCTTGGGGTAACCATAAATGGAGAAAACCCCACAACTTCCTCAGAGATAGAATCATCACCAAAAGTAAAACCCCAAAACAGTAAGATGATCTCCCGACAGTAGTAGCCTCTTTCTTCCTAGCCCCAATAACTTCTTCTTCCTCAGCTATGCACTACAATTGAGTGTGAGTGAATGTGTGATAAATAGAGAGACCCAATCTCTATTTATACTAATTCCCGACTTGACAATAACCTACTAGGTCCGACTTCTCTAGGAGAGTCTAATAACCCTAGTGCCTCGGAACTACGGGGACTTTAATCCTTGATCAACTGGAGGGTTACCCACCATGACTTGACATGAATTTTTTACATTATAGAAACTCCCAATAGGAACATCGGGGCATGACATGACTCAATTACATTACAGGCACATCCCGGAATAAACATCGGGGTACAATACATAAGATATACGAATGAATACATTCCGAAGTTACAAATACATTAACATGAAAAGAATATGAACAATCACAAGAATACACTAAATACTTTGTAAATAAAATAAAATTCCTCTAAACATAATTTCTTCAAAGGTTAAATTAGCAAGGGAATCTTGGATAAAAATTAGCACATATTTGAAAATGTCATCTTATTTTTAAATATACCAGTTCTAACGAGCAAAAATGATAAGACCAAATCCTTAGCTAAAGGTTTCCTTTATTACGCTTCAACATAATCACTAAAAATGG
>LPNX010868572.1:86576-114141 GCA_001517045.1 Pseudotsuga menziesii
AACATTAGTCATTAATAATACCATTCATCAACACATAACACCATACACAGTGCACAAGAGAGTTTACCTGGAATGCTTTTCTTATAATATAATTGGATTACAATATTACATTCATAGGAAGCACCAAATTCTAATTTATGAGCACCAACTCAAAGGAGGCTACAACCCCCTAGATTTACCATCTCCAACAAGAAGGAAACACCCACTCCTTATATACTCTAGCACCCACTGGAATAAGGCTACAACCACCTGATCTAAAGGATCCAACCTGTAGAGAGGAATCCAATCCTCAATGAGCTCCAACTCACCCTATCACCACCCTACTACCTTGATATGGGTAAGAGTAACAGTATATAACTATCACTAACATTTCCACTGTCATTGAGTCCTTCTTGAACAATCCCTAGAAAAAATCATCCATAGATTCAATCTCTTCATTGGCTGCTTCAATCCCTTGACATCATTATCATATTCAAATACTAGGTCATTACAAGATAGGTACCCTAGCTCATGTATTTTCCAACCCTTGCCAAGATATAGGAACAAGATATAAACTCTAGTCATGTGCCATGTCCTTAACCAAAAGAAACCCTATATAATCACAAATCCCTTACAACAAGCTTTCCAATGAGATAAGAAGTTTGTGATTTTGGTATCATATGAGAATTTTATGCAAGTTTCCATCAATATTTTTCACTTGATCCTACTATTGAATTTCACTTAACTCTGCTTGTACCTTCGATATCCTTTATTGTACCTGTGGATTAGATATGCTCTCCAACTTGAATGATTCAAATGAAATATTTCAACCTTTATTTATACATGCCAATTTAATTTAGGTTATAAGGTCTTCCCTAACCAAATTCTATCCTCATGTTAGGTCGGCCCTAACCAAATTCTGGCCTAGTACAAAGAAAACTCCATTTCTCTTCAACCATGGGGAGTTAGGATTTGTGCCACATATCACCAAAAAATCCTTGGAATATCCTATATGATTATGAAAATGTTCTTTCATTTGAGATACCTTTGTGGAAAAAAAATATCCTTTTGTCTTTAGCATCATTCTCATGAGACTCCCACTAGCTTTGTATTCATGGCCTCTTTCTTTACTTCTTCAATGAGATTTGAATTATATTCTTGACCACTTCATGTCTTCATCAAGGGGATTATTTACACTTGAAATCATCATGGTTATGTGGACACATTATCATCACTTTATGGGCTTCTTCACTTGCTCTATTTGTGTGCAACTCAAAGTGGGCATGTGGAAACAACCACATGTTATCTCATCTCGTGGGGCCATGTTTAATATCTATGTCATAAGGCGACCAATTTGGATTTATATAAACTTATGATTGGATGTTGCATAAATGAAAAACTTATCAACAAACTCCCCCTTTTTCATTGATGACAACCATCATACTCCGCTTGTCATCATGATCATGTTCTTTCTCTCACCCATCGACATCAATTTAAAAGGGTGAGTCTTTCTCTTGAGCCTGATCCTACTGCCATTTCCACTATCAACATTCCTTCTCTTTGGGGATGCTCCCCCTGTGAATCTTTTGATTTTCTTCTCCAAACTTTTGTAACCTTTTTGTCAAGTAGATCTTTCCATGTTTCTACAATCTTTTGTCATGTGTCCATAGTCATGACATTTGAAGCATTCAACACTGTGATTCACCATGCTTCTACAATATCTTACCAAGTGTCCATAATTGTGGCAATTGTAACATTCAACATTGTAGTTCAAGTGGAAAACTCTATTTTTTTCTTGATCACTTCCTCCATAAGCTTTGCAATCTATATCCATATGCCCAAAATTATCGCAATAGAAACAGTTACCAAGAAAGATGCGTATATACCTAGGTGTAGAATATCTACTTGATGGTGCAACATCTCTGTATCCATCTTTCTCTAGGAATTTCTTATTAATTATTATTTTTTAGTATTTTCCTTGATGGTATTTTCTAAGAATGTCTGCATAAATCTTATCCTTCTCTTCATTTTTCGTTTTTGGTAGCTTTAAACACTCCTCTTCAACTTTCTTTGCTGGTGGTATGGATGTTTCACCTTCTTCAACATTTTTTTGTTCATGATAACCCAAACCTGTCTTATCATATGGTGATATTTGGAAACTAAGGATGTCATCTGGGACCATTGTGCTCTTCTCAAACTTCAATTTTGTGGTCACTATATTCTCTAATTCCTTCCATAGAGAAACAATCTCAAACTCTCTTACTTCAAAAAATTCTTCCTTCTCCTTTAGTTGACTTGTTAGGGTTTCTTCAATTCTCTTTGCTTCTTCCACTTGAATTATTATACCAACAATAGTCTATTTAGTCTCTTCATTGTATTCATGATTTTCCATTTGTTTTCCTCTAGTAGGTCCTCTAGCAACACATTATTTTTGTTGATATTCTTGCTTTCATCTCAAGCAAATATTAGTTGTCTTTCAAAATAATATTCTTCTTCTTTGTATTTTGATCCTTCAATATATTTGTATTCATTTTCATCCTTATTGTCATCTTGTATCACGTGAGAAGTTGATACCTTTTTGGGTTTTTTCTCCCCATCATCTACTTCCTCTTTTGGTGGCTGTTACTTTTCATCATCTTCATATTTTGTGTTACAGTCCCCTTTATTAGCTGAGTTTCTTTCACCTTTTGCATATAGTTCTTTATTTATTTCAATGAATTCCTCAATTGAGTAAATATTTTGTAGCTTGTATCAAATCTCTTTATCTGATGTACACTTTCCTACCTTGATTTTCACAAAATATGATAATACTTGTAGAATTGCGTCAATTTCCATTACATTGATTGGTGGTCTTTATGAGCAATGTATCTTGAAAATACTGAGAACTAAACATCATAATCAAGATATTTTAGATAATCCTCCATTATTCTCTTTCAGTAGGAAAAGTTTAAACATTTAAATGGTGGAGATTTGAAGATATTTTGAAAAAAACTTGAATAACGATGTATGATTCAAGGATCTACCTTCCATTAGTTAAACCGATTACGAAGGAATTATACTTTTATACCAATTGTTGGAAATACCATCAATCCTAGGGGGGGTGAGTCAATATTGAGTGATTTTTACCATTTAAAAACATGAAGCACGTCATGTAACATTAATAATTAAAAATACTATTGATCAACACATGAAACCATACAGAGTGCATACAATATTTTATATGGAATGATTTTCTTATACTATAATAAGATTACAATATTACATTCTAGGAAGCATCAAATTTTTATTTATGAGCACCAACTCAAAGGAGGATACAACCCCCTAGTTTTACCATATCCAACTAGAAGTAAGAACCCAATGGAATGAGGCTATCCATAGGATCCAACCTATAGAGAGGAATCCAATCCTCACTGATCTCCAACTCACCCTAGCATCACCCACCACCCTGATATGAGTAAGAGGATCAATATGGCATTGTCTTCACTATCACTGAGTTCTTATTGAACAAACCATAGATATAATCATCCACATAATTCATCTATTCCTTTTCTCCTTTAATCCCTTGAAATCATCATCATCTTCAAACCCTAGGCCATTCCAAGAGAGGAACCCTAGTTCATGCCTTTTCCAACCTTTACCAAGTTATAGAAATAGGAGAGAAACCCTAGTCATGCACCATTTACTTCACCAAAATAAACATTAGATCATGTCATCACATATCCCTTATAACAATCTTTCTAAGGAGCTAATAATTTTGTGATTTTGATATCATATGAGAAAGTTATGCAAGTTTCTTTCAATCTTGTTCACTTGATCATTCTCTAGAATTTCACTGAGCTCTTCTTGTACCTTCGATATACTTTCTTGTACTTGCACATTAGAGATGCTCTCTAACTTGATGATTCAAATGAAATGTTTCAACCTTTATTTATACATGTCCAAGTCACTTTTAAATTTAAATTATGTTAGGTCTACCCTAACCAAATTATATCCTCATGTCAGGTTGGCCCTAACCAAATTTTGGCCTAGTACAAATAAAACTTAGTTTCTCCTCAACCATGAGGAGTTAGTAATCGTGCAACCTATCACTGGAAATATATTGAAATACTCTATATTATTACATAATTTTTTCTTTTAATTGGTCTACCTTTGTGGGGATGAGAATTCCCCTTTTTTCTTTAACATCATTCTCATGAGACTCTTCTTGGATTTGTCTCCATGGCCTCTTACTTTACTTCTTCAATAGGGTTTGACTTGTATTCTTGATCACTTCTTGTATTCATAAAGGGGATTCTTTACAATTCACATCATCATGTTTATGTGGACACATCATCATCACTTCAGGGTATTCTTCACTTGCTCCATTTGTGTGCAACTCAAAGTGGGCATGTGGAAACAACCACATGTTATCTCACCCCGTGAGGGCCATGCTTAATAGCTACACCATAAGGGGACTAATTTGGATTTATATACACTTATTCTTGGATGTTGACATCAATTTCAACCTTATTCAACACATACACACACAATAACTCACACACTCTACAAAATATTTATTCTCTCTCTCTCTATTTCATTGTAATAAAATGAGAGTCGAGACTAAATAGATAAACCAAATCAACCTTTATCTTCACCTAAATTATTAACTATGTTTGTAAAAGGGGAAACATAGACTATTTCATTTTATTCCATTTCCATGCAACATTAAGTAGGGTAAAACCCTATCGTTGCGTGCTCATCTGATTAGGATTTAGTCATATTAATATTATGACAAGATTATCAAAATAACCTCTCATGTCACATCCTTAATACACAATTAGTTAACTAAGTAAATTAATTCAAGGGAGCAAGTCACCCCAAAATTACTAGTAACAAGAGTAAATCCAAATTGAAATAAGAAATTAAGTCTTTCTAGTATGGTAAAATAATTACCTGTAAATATTGCATTCAAAAACATGCAAGATGATATTGACAAATAATAACTAGAATGAAAGTTTAAATGTAAACATTACAATTATCTATATACCATAGATTTTCATAGTACCTAGTAACTGTTATCTCTTTTTAGAAGCAATGAAAAGAAACCCTCACAACTATCATTTAGATATACAAAAGAGTATATAGTATAAACTATATAAATCTCAACAGAGGGAAAATTATAACGAATAAGCCAGTATGAGCTCAAGACATACAAAGAAAATTGTTAAATTAAAGTAGTGAACATAGTTATACTTAGAATTTCAAGAAGAACAATAGAGTAATCCAGTAGAGGGTATTAATACCTTATAATAATTACAAAAAATTATCAAATTTAAATTTCCCTGTAAAAGTTATAGACATTTTTCCAGGTATGGAAATTTTACTCTAAACAACTAATCGGTTGTTGAAAATCCTATAGAGTCTCCTTCGACTATGTTTAAAACATTTCCTTTGCTAAGTGATTTATTACATGATAAAACATACCTATTAATAAGCCACACACCAAGTTTTGAAGATGAAATTTCCTGGAGAGATAGTGAATTTCCCATTTGAAATAACATAGGAAAATGATGAGGTTAGGATTGTAATATCTAATGATTTAACAAAATAGGAATATACTAATGAATCATGCATTGTAATAAAAAGAGTGATTGGCCTCATCAATAAACTCACCATCATAGGGAAGCTTCCAGTTAAAATTGGTTTCTAAATCCCAAGTTGTCGAGAAGAAAATATATCATGGTTAAGCAAAGAAAAAGGGGTCAGTCAATCTAGTAAAATAAATGAACATGGAAATGTAGAGAATTCTTTTATTTATTATTGTAATCAAGAATCCAACAGACATAAACCTAAGAGTAAAATGCTAAGGCTAAGAATCAAACAGAACCTTGAAGATAAGCTTAATAGGTTCTCATAATTAACATATATGATCTAGGGTTAGATTTCAAAATTTTATACTTGTTGTATATGCTTTGGTAAATGATGTAATATGTGACACACCTATAATAGAAAAGAAAACATCACATTTTGTTGATGTTGAGAAACAAGTGAAGACTTTCGTAAGAGAAAATCGAAGGGAAGCACTTCTCTTTAATGAATCCTCATGGATTCAATATTATCAATGCACAATGAGTTGTGAGATTTACCAAAAGGTAACTAATGAGGGTACCCATCCACCATAGAAAACAAATTCTGCCAAAAAATCGAAGTGTTGCGGACTGAGTGTAATACGAATGATAAACATTGTTGAAGGGAATTCAAGACTTAAAACATAACCATTTAGTACACCGTTTAATGCGAAATTTTCTCCTAATTCCTAAAGAGATTTCTAACCTCATTGAATGATTGATAATTCATATGAACAGGTGTTGTTACTAACATAAAATATGGCCAATCTGTATTTAGTACTAATGAGGACTTAATTAATAATGACAATGAAATATCTATTAAACCATGAGCCTATTCCCACAAATATCGCTTGAACATTGAATGAAATAAACTAGAACATATATCTTTGAGTCAAGAGAGTAGTGGATACGTTTCATATAAAAACAATATAGATGACATGCCTCTCTATAGTTTCATGCTTGTATAAACTCAATGTCTGGCCTTAGGGTATTGCAATATAAACATAGTCTTAACTCCAGTAATGTATAAATTAACTTGAGGGTTTCTCCCCATGATAAATGGTAAGGCTTGCAACCTTAAGTGCACAAAACATACAAGTGGTAAGTACCCGAAAGGACATTGTTAAGGTCCTTGTTATTATTTCAAAAAAATTACCTTGAGACTATTAAAAAAATAAAATCCATAGAACCCTAGGTACATATTCACAATAACAACTTGAATTATGGTATACATACACATAACCATATATATATATATATATATATATATATATGTGGTGGGGGGGGGACCCTTAGGGGGGTAATGCTCTACGGCTAGGAAGCAATACGGAGTAAAACAGTGCGAAGCGAAGAAAAGAAGGAAATGAGATAAAGTTTTTAACGTTTTTATGTTTTATGTTCTAAAGTATTTCGCACAAAATCGTGATTGATGAAGTAGATTATGACTCTACCACACCAGAAAGACATATTTTTACACACTCTTCACAAGTGGTGAAATATCAACATGAAGTGTTGTCCGCTCCCGCACTTGAGAAACTAAGGCCCGGTCTTTCAAGTAGGAAGGAGGATTCAACAATAATAACAATTAAAGGTGGCGAGATAGAGGGAAGAAGACATACATGAGCCGAAGCTACAAAAAACGCAACATCCTTAACAGTAGATAAGGATATTTTGTTAATAGAAATACTTGACTATCTTTTTCTAGCTTTGGTTGAACGGTTTTGCGAAAAAATAGTCGATGAAGCTGCTCTCCGGAGGTGGATGGAGGAAAATTGGAGTCCCCATCTACAACTGTTACCAGTGTTCCATATTATTTTGCGAGGGTGGATTATGTTTCGTGTCAAGACCGAGGAAGAGAGATAGATACTGTCAAGAAAAAATTGGCAATGGGGCCCTTGAGGGTTAATTCTCAATAATTGGAGTGTGGATTTTGAAGCCACCAGGGAACCCCAGAATGTGCAAAAAATATGGTCCATTTTGCTAGGAATCCCCATGATGTTTTGGAAAAATGAGATACTATAGGCAATAGGAGATACAATCAGTAAATTCGTATCCCTGGAGGAAGAATGGGAGCAGAAGGTGGACAGGAGGTGTGCAGGAGGTGTGCCAAAATTCTAATCGAAGTACATTTACATCATGGGATGTTTGAGGAAATTCAGCTGGAGCTTCATGGGAGCTGGTGGTGATAGAGGTTGGACTATTGGAAAATCCCATTTCGATGCTTCTCCTGCAGATAGGTTGGCCACATTGTGTGGGACTATGGAAACCTAGAACGAAGGCCTCAATAGTATTGGAAATAGTGGGATAAAAAGTCTACACATAACGGAGAAAGGAGTGAAGCTATAACACCTCGGTTTTGACCCCATTTGCATTAAATGTATATGATGTATATATTGTAATTAATCGTGGTGTGGAGCTACAAGAAAAAGACCCACCATGGATTATCGTTGTATGTTTCAGCAATTAAATCGGTCCCAATGGTATTTTGTGCTAGCCAGGCACATTATGATTTTTAAATCATCATGTAAATATGCAATTAATTAAAAACCCACAACCAGCTATGTCAATGCAACAATAATGAGAAGGGGCATGATTTCCTAAGGATAAGGGGGGGGATGTTTAACCCTTGGGAGGAATTGGGGACCAGCCATGTGTCACTAGATGAACCCATCTAGCTGTCAGCCACCTCTTTTGTCTTATTCACCCTCTTCCCTTGTCTCATTCACCAACCAAATTAATTCACCAAAAGTTGGTTGGGAAATTATGACCTTGGGGAAATGTCTGCATGGGCAGTCGTCAGTGATTGGCAGGACTGTCAGTCCTTTGGCCACACACATGCCCAAAAGGAAGATCGCTTTCATTTCCTCATGTGGGCAGGGAGAACCAGAATTCTACATTCACGCAGGCAGCTGGTTTGGTTTTACACACGCAGGAAGGCATTCACGTTTTGGTTTTTCCTTCACATTTTTGTCTTTGTGTCAGAATCCCTTTACGATTGGGGCCGCGTTCTTCATCTTACACAGGTTGGGAGATCGTTTTGTCTTCCCCATGAGTTTTGGGGTGATGTTGAGTCATTTTGGTCACGTGAGGGACATAAATGACTCTGAAATTCGAGTTGCTCAGCCTGATCCATTTAAACCAATTCCCATACCCGATTTGTACTTTGTGTTGTGTCTTCCTTCGATTCTAGAACCGAGATTGTTGTGTGTAACTAAGTGTTTTGTCTTTGAACTATGTTTGGGAGTGGAATTGGGGTTTGAGCATGCTTCATAAACCTAGTGTGTGTAGGAGCCTCACAAACAGAGCTAGAGGTCTGACTTTCTTCTCTACAACCCCTGAATAGAACTGTAAGGGAAGGCATAGCATGAGGGACTATGCAGCAAAGAAGGGGATGCTTCCTTGTGTTGGGTGTGTGTGGATGTTTTAGAATCCAGGGTAGCTCTGGTGCAGGTGTCCATATCTCCTTAATGATCTCACTAGCTTAGCATACAACCTTTATAGCTCCCTTATGGCCTAATAAACCCAACTATGTTGGCTTGGCTGAGTTGTGTATCCTTGGCTACGTGTGAGCCTGCTAGTTTCCCCTTATTCCTTGTGGAATCATGCCCAACTCGGGGGTGGTAGTGTTGCCGAGAGATCGATGAGCACACTAGCCTATGGTTGGGTGGAATGTTGTAGCGACGTAGATAGTTGCGGGAGAAGCTTCTGTTAAAGATAAGTATTTTCTTGTGCTTAAACCTTTGCAACTGTATTGTTTTATAAATTAACATGATGAATGCTTAATTGTGTGAATGGTATGTAAATGCTTCCGTTGTGTATTGCATTTTATCCATCTGTGAATGTTTTTATTTCATTGCATTATATATATGTTCATGGGTCTAGATTTCTTGGGTGCTTAGTTAGCATGTCCATTCATGTCCTCTTCGTTAGTCGAAGGGTTAGGGATGTGACAAAAGAAATGACAAAAGGTGGCAAGCAAAGAACTACCACGATGGAAGAAGGGTTACCTATGCTTCCAGGTAAGCTGGTACCCCGTCCTGAAATTTATCTATTTGTCTATACTACAAACACGTCGAGCCATGAATAGTCTTCTTCTAGGACAATTGTCCCACATGCTGAAAGTGAGGTGATAACTCCTATTAAGGAAACAAATTCTATCCCAATGCAGCCCAAAACACTTTTCTTGCATGTAGGAAATGAGGTGGTAACACTGGTTAAGGAAACTAAGGACACTTGTATTAGCCCGGATAAGGAGGGAGAAAAGGTGGCATCTCCAAAGGACCCCCCTTCGTGGATTAGGAATAAAATATATAATACATGGTCTAAAGTGTCAGCCAAGAGAGACCAAGTGCCGTTTGGAGGATTAGCAGCCGATAAGTTTCCTATGGTCACCGTAGGAAGGAAATATCACATTGCGATAGTTGAATTCCAAGATGAGGTGGATGTGAAGAATGGTAAGCATGCAATGCTTGGCAGGGTCCTTAGAGCAGGGAAGGCCCAGGTTAGGGTTACCTAATGCTGGTTCTATCCTTCAACATGAGGGGGTTGGGGAGATCCCCAAAAATAAAATCTCTCAAAAGAATAGTCGCTAATCTCAAACCTGCAATCATTTTCCTCAAGGAAACGATGATGGAGGGTGAAAAAGATAAGGAAGTTTTGGAACCGTGGCTCAAGGGATGGAGCTTCGGTTACATAAGTTCGGAAGGTCATACGGGGGGTTTGATAACTGCCTGGAATTATGAATTTGAGGAAGTGGTAGTGGCGAAGCACAACACAGTGCTTAGAACATTTCTCAAGGGGAAAGCCAATGGGGAATCATACGATATGTATAATGTCTATGGACCTTATCAAGAAATAAAATGGTTTTGGGAATCCTTCTTCTCTTCAATAATGTTGGTGCCAAAGAACGTGATACTTGGAGAGGACCTAAATCTAAATTTATCTAAAAAAGAAAACTAGGGTCCTTTAGCTCGTCATGAATGCCTGGGTGCATTCTTTGTTTTTCTCTTTGAATCCAAATATTTGGTGGACCTTCAACCACTGAAGCTAACCCAAAATTGGAGGAACAACATATGCAGAGATTAGGTCATATCCAAGAGGTTAGACATATTTTTGCTTTCAGGGTCTTTGAAATTTAAAACGTGGGTAGAGGTAGGAGGTTTATCTGACCATCTTCCAATTCTCCTACAAATTCAAAGCCTAGAGTCTAAGTCATCTACCTCATTCAAATTTAACCCTGCATGGTTGATGGAGGAAGATAACCAAAATTTGGTAGGAGATACATGGACCCCATTGGTGGTCACTCCCAATGTCACCTTCATGAAACAACTGTCGAAAAACTTGCAAAGATTAAAGAAGGTGATACAAACATGGGCTAGGGCTTACTCGGCCAACCAACAGAAACAACTCAAAGAATTTGAACCTTTTTTAAATAAGATTTATAGTCAAAGCAACTCCGAAATTTTCACAGAGTAAGAATTGAAAGAATTCAGGGAAAATGAACTAAAAAGAGAAGAGTTGTTGGGTAGGGAGGAAGAACTATTAAGATTACAGAGAAGAGCTATATGGATCAAGGAAGGGGACAACAATACAATTTGTTTTCACAATTTCTCCAATCATAGAAGGAATTTGAACACAATTTAGACAATAAAGGATATGAATGGGGTAATGGTCAGTTCCTTCAAAGAAAAAACGGAGGCTGGGGAGAGGTTTTTCAAAAATATTTTCAAGGAGCTAAAGGGCTGTAATATTCAGGAAATTCTTAAGGTCATTAGCCTGTTTCTAAGACTAATGAATGAAGAAATGAACAATTTCTTGAAGGAGGAGGTTACATAGGAGGAGATGGAGAAAACGGTACACTCCTTCGAAAAAGGTAAGAACCCTGGATCAGATGGTTTTACCATTGAATTTTTTCATGGTTTTTTTTACTGTGTTAAAGAAGATTTGTTAAAGGTTGTGCAAGAGTCTCAAAGGGTAAAGAAGCTTTTGGGAGCCCTGAACTCCACTTTTTTGGCTCTCATCCCTAAGAATCAAAACCCCTCCTCATTTGAAGAATTTAGGTTAATTTCATGTTGCAATGTGGTTTATAAGATAATTGCGAAGACTATAGCTCAGAGACTGAAGCCAATTTTAAGTGAAATCATAACAGAGGAATAGTTTGGATTCCTGTTCAATCGTCAAATCCATGATGTGGTGTCCCTTTCATAGGAAACAATCCATACCATAAAGCGGTGCAAGAGCAAATCCTTTGCCTTAAAATTAGATCTCTCCAAATCTTATGACAGGGTGAATTAGACCTTTCTAAGGCTAGTAATGATTCAAATTAGGATGGATTTAGAGACAATCAATTGGATAATGGGACATGTTCAGTTGACTTCCTTTGTAGTACTGATGAATGGCTCACCCTCCAACTTTTTCAGGTCTACAAAAGGACTCAGACAGGGGTTCCTACTTTCCCCCTTTTTATAGCTGTTGATAGCAGATTCCCTATGAATAATTATCCATCAAGCTAAAAGGGCAGGATCCTATAAAGGAGTAATGGTGAATAATTTAGAAGAACTATATTACATTTTGTTTGTGGATGATTTGATCATGATGGGCGAAGGAACCTGGGAAAACCTTAAAGAAGCAGAAAAGATACTGGACTTATATAAGAAGGCTACATGAATGCATATTAATGTAGAGAAGTCCATTCTCTCCGAAAATGGCTTCCTATAAGAGGTGAGGGAAAGGCTAAGTATGGAATTCCCTTAATAAAACCAATGGATGAAGGGTTTAAATACCTAGGGTTTGTACTCAAACCTAATGCTTACTCCTTTAAAGAGTGTATGTGGTTATACAAAAAAATGAAGGACATATTAGGTGCTGGACTTATAACTTCTTATTTAGGGGAGGGAGGTTGGTTCTCCTCAAGGTAGTCCTTCAAAGTATCCTGGTTTACTGAGCTACAATTGCTTACATTCCGAAGGGTATCTTACAGAAACTAAGGAAAAATTTCTTCTCTTTATTATGGTCTTCCAATAAACACTCAGAATGAATCCCTCTAGCTAAGTGGAAATTGCTAGCTAGTCCTAAATGTTTGGGTGGATGGGGCATCAAGAACCCCTTTATATTCTGTCAATATCTGGCTACAAAAACTTTGTGGAGCCTTAGCAAGAATCCTAGTTCCTAGTGGGAGAAGGTATTAACTTCCAAATACTATCCCAATGGGTCTATCCAAGATTGGATTAGGAAACAAGATAAATATTTCAAAAATGGGTCTATAGATTGGAAATCTCTGGTGCTATCCTGCCCTCAAGTAAGGAACTGGTTGTCCTGGTCGATAGGAAATGGGAGAGAAGTTCAGGTTGGAGAATACCCATGGACATGAGTAGGGGATAATAATAAACTGTCAGAATCCCTAGTTACAAAACTAAGAATTTTAGGGATCTATAAACTAAACCAAGCTTTCTCTATTTCACTGCAGAGGGAAACTCTCTAGAAGAATTCAGAGGATCTAGGTCTAGAGGAAGGACTTATGGAAGAATGGAACAATTTTTTTTCTTTTCTCAAGTCTTGTTTTATTCATATAGAGGAGGAATAAAAATATAATTTGGTCTGGACTAAAAATCCCGTTAATGGGGATTTCACGGCTAAAATAGGCTACAAGACTTGGTCTTTGGAATAGTATCAGGGAGAGAAGTTGGATTGGTGGAAGCAATTGTGGAAGTTCGAAGGCCCCCTAAAGGCCAAAATAACTTTGTGGATGACTCTTAACAACAATATCTTAACCTGGGATAACTTGCAGAAGAGAGGATGGATTGGTCCAAGTTGATGTGCACTTTGTCACTTAGATGAGGAAAGTGGTTTTCATTTGTTTAATTTATGTTCTTATGAAGAATATGTATGGAAGGAAACGTGTAAGGAACTAAAGTATCAAGGGATGTCAGGGGTCTCTCTTGAACATAAGGCCAAATCTTGGTAGGATGAAAGATCGATATGTTTATATAGTGCTTTCCCATCCCTTTTCTCATATGGAATTTGGTGGGAGAGAAACACCGTTATTTTTAATAATAAATTGATTCTTCCTAAAGTAACAACAGATCTTGTGGTACAGTGGACCAGGGAGCATAAATCCAAATAAAAAGAGCCAAAAATAAGAGTTCTTATTCCTCCAGAGATAAATAAAGCTGTTCCATGGGATTTCTTCGACGGTGCAAGCCAAGGAGACCCTCCCCTGGGAGGTTCAGGAGGAGTGATATACTTCTCAGACAAACATAAGTTTCAAGCAAAGTTTGCTCCTGGAAATTGCACCAATAACAAGGTAAGCATCCTTTCATTTGGTCCTAAACCTGGCTATAAACAAAAATATAACATAGTTGCAAGTTTTGGGGGACTCCAAAATGGTGGTTGATTGGGTAAACAGGAAGATTCAAATCAATGCTCCTCACTTACAACAACTGCTGCAAGCAATCAGAATGCTATTGGATTCTTCACAGGTTTCAGAATTGCTCATATATAGAGAGAGCTGAACATGGAAGCATATGGTCTATCTAAGCTAGCTTTGCTACTTGATCCAAGTAACCTAGAGACATAGGAAATAACAGTGAATTAGAATCAATTTGTAGGATGGAAAGATGGTTTTTTCAATTAATTATAACGAATATGTATATATGATACAGGACTATGGGTCTGAAAAGATGAGACATAATATTTTGACGAGACATTAAGGGTCTAGCTCTGATCTAGAAATTGTATTTTTTGATATACTAAAATTCCAGTTCTTTGTGGATGTAATGAGAGTTCCTCAGGAACAGTCTATGGTCACTCTTTATTTATAGTGACAGATATTTTACTATTGGAATATATATATATATATATATATATATATATATATATATATAGATAGATANAAGGGTTTGTCCTTAAGGAGAAAGTATTTAAAAAAGATTGAATTGAGGTACATTACATTGGATCCATAGCTCTAGGAAACCTAATAGTTTCATATCCCTCTACGCCTGTAGTCTTAACAACAACAACAACAACAAACTAGACTTGGAAAAATTGCTTGGGAAATATCAAAATTTTCCAATCCAACCCCTCCATTTTAAATTTAGTTTTTCCTACTAATCCCCATATTTCTTCCAAATCTCTCCTATTTTTTCCCAAAATAATTGTCCCCCTTCCTTCTTCCCCTAAAATCCTCAATAAGCACATCCCACTTCCTTTTCGCTTCATAATACATATTTTCCCCCTTTCTAGGAAGGGATAGAATAATAATAAATAGTGCAATATTATCCTTGACTTCAATTGAACTAACATTTCACCCAAATGATGAAATAGAATCTAATTATTTGAACTTTAGTAAAATATTATGAATCATATGTTATGCTAATGAAATGAAACCAAATTCATATCCAAAATGAAATGCACTTTGCTTTTCTATTTAAATGTAACATGATTTTAGATCAAAATGTTAACTAATTCCATATGCATTAATTAAATAATCATAATTTATTAGTAAATCTATATTTGAACTAATACTAGTGCACATGTGCAACATAGCTATGTGTAGTTAGTGCATACATATGTTGTGTGTGTACTAATGATAATAAATCACATCCTCTAATGCATAGTTCCTATATTATCTCCTCCAAACATCTAAGATAACAATCAATAATCATAGCATCTAATAATCTCATTAACTAGATGACAAGAATATGATACAAATTGCACAACATATCAAGATAATCACACATGAATAAAGAAAGAATTTTAACAGACACAAGTAACCAAGTTTTTATAACTAACGCCAAAATTCATTATAATTAATCTCTATCATCCTTCCTCCTAACCTAATTCCACATTCTAGATCATATCCTTCCTCTATGGAATATATCGCAGTGTCAACTGTATTGACATAACCCCAGATAGATCCCATAACTGAAAATTGTCAATTATATTGACCAACCTTCCCTAGTAGGCGATCGGTAGTTGTCATCACACAACTTGGGGAGCATGACTTAACACAACCCTTCACAACTCCAAGTTTTGGAGGATAATGATGGGGAATACCTCGACCCCTCCTAATAGAACTAGGGTCAACATATTATTAATTTCCATACTATGTTACTTTTGTTGTTATTAGAACCATGTTGCTGAACAACCAATTTGAGAAATTGTGCTTCCTAAAAATCCTACACTTATGTATCTCAAACCAATAATATTCTCAAAATAATGCTTTACTAGCATAACATTACTCTTTCAAAATCCACAACATATGTTTCTCCTTAATATCATAATTATCTGGCAACCACTTCGCCCATTTAACAAGTGGGTTAGTTACCAGATACAAGATCATGCATAAGGATCCATACTTTTGTTAAAGTGTAGAAACCTTGAAAAATATTACTAATTATCAAATTTTGATCCATAAAATGTTTGGTGATATTTTTTAAAAAATATTTAAATTTATAAGGATTTTATATAGTTTTTGGACAATTTTGGGGATTTTTAGAGTAAAACATTTTAATCCTATGGAATTTGAGTGAATCGTATGAAAAAAAATGGAAAATGGAAAATATTTATTTGGAAAAAAACCTCAAAATTTATCCCATGGGCTAAATTTCGCCCCTAAACTTTTCCCTAATTAGAATGCTTAAAAATTATAGTAAGATATCATCACTCGTAGCATCATACTTTCTTACCTTCAAAAAGATGCATAAAGTCACACTATCCAAGAATGTTTACATATCACACGACCAATATGTCATCATCACAACTATATACTTATTCAGCCTCACATGAAGTAATCAATGGAATTATAAAATACTTGGAACTAGTAATTGATGATACTTTTTCATTCAACAATTAACTACCAAGAATGTTTAGGGTTTTCTAACCTCACTTTGGAGAAAAAAGGTCAATTCCATTCAGTCCTAAGGTCACAAATCATTAGTACCTTAGTATCATTAAGCTAATTTTAATCCACAATAACTAATAGTACTATAAATATTTACTAAATTAGGATAACTATGAACATTTAAAGTGTTTTCATGACTATATTTCCTAGGATATAGATGTTATCTATTACATTTATAGTTTTCTTTTAATCTAACACACTTTCAAGGGATTCTAGTGCTTGGTCATGTCCTTATCAGTTAAGAGTGTTATCATTAATCTATGTATTTTTTTTGTAAGTAAGGATTTTTATTATATAAAAAGGGTCATATTACAACATAGAAAAACAAGCCATTTTCATGTCATGAACACATTTACCTGAATCTCTGGCCATAATACTTAAAAAAAAAACTACTGACTATTCCAAAACATAACCTTGACATTCTATTCACTACACAATACATATCCAGTTCCATACTAACCTTACGATAAAGAACAACCTGACACTTAACATGTCTCCTTTGCAGAGTTCTTGTTACCATACATAAAACACTTAACATACCAAAAATCAGAGACCTTGGTAAACTAAACAACCCTAAAACACAGACCCCTAAGATAGAATAAGGAAGGTTTTGAATGCAACCATGGTGGCTTCTACCCATAGGAGGATGCTGATCTTTTGGAAGATGTTGAGTTGAGGGAACCCGAATGCCAATACCCTGCAAAATGGATTCCATCTTCAAGTTCAAGACTTTGGAATCCTCCTTCATCTCCTTCTTCCATTTTCTCGAATGATCCTAGCCATCGCTTTTCTCCTGCATTTTCCACATCGTACGTCCCATCAGTTTTTTCATAACCCATAAAAGAGCAATAGTTCGATCATAGAGACTAAGTATTCATGCATTGGTTCCCGAATCCAAAATCCAATATTCAACTTATGATTCCTCTAAAGGTTTCCCTATCCAGCTCCTACCAAAGCTTATGTTCATCCACATTGATCCTCTGCTGGATGCTCATAGGTAAGCCTAGTTTAAACATGCGGGATTCCCACAAGCTTTTCCTCTGATCCTGGGTCACCAGAAAACTCCCTTCCTCTCGCGTCATTTCCTTCTTTCTTCGACCTCATCTCGCTACCATGATGTCTTCCTCATTCTTGCTATGGTTAGATTCCATTATCCTTATAACCAAAACTCCTTCACCCATAGTAAAGACTAAGTGCATGCAAAGTTGGGTTTTTCTTTCACGTCTTTTTTTGCCACATTTCCATCCTCTATATATAAACTTACCATTCTGGGCCATGATGAAACTCATACCTTCCATAATAACCAGCTTATGCTTTATGGTCCTCTGGGGATAGTTCCCATTCCCTCGACTGGATCTACCACCTCCCTCATTCATTACAATCCTCTTGTCTATTCATTTTAAAATACCGTGAAGGTGTTGGGATAACAAGAGATTTGATACATGACCGCCCTTCCCACGAGTATGCGGCTAGCTAACTAGGAACTATCCTCGTCATGTGGCTGGTTTTTATCCCTCCCATTGTACTTCCCCTTATCTTTCATGAACTCACATCATGTCATGATTCATTATATCAGTACACCTGTCCTGAGATATCATGTCCATCACATCCACCTAGTCCTTCACCTTAATTTTCTTTGGGAACTTAGTCCCTATATTTTCCAAACTTTTTTCCACCTTATTTCCATTCCTTCTTACATGGGTGAAGGTGACAACCATCCTAGGTTCCATGACTTCCGCCAACCGCTCCATTCTTCCCTCAATTATTCATTATTATACCACCTTTGTGCTTGATTTTCCTTGGTGGATCTTATTTCCATATGTATGACCAACCAAGAATCCCCTTCCACAATTAGCGGAGTCCAACTATGCTTGTTATGCACTTGTATACCCTACAAAAGGCCTTCAAACTTTCCCGCATTGTTGGATTCTATACCCATGAAGCCTAATTTGAAACCTTGCATTCTTCCCTGGTGGTCTCTAACTATGAATTTATATCCCTCTGAACTAGGATAACCCTTCGAAGCTCTATCAAAGTTAAGCTTGAAAAATTGTGAGGAGGGAGGAGACCATATGTTTGCATTTGCAATTGTTCAGATGGCTTCGTTTGTTCTACCGAAACAATGAGGCCCAAAAATGAACAAAGCCTTCAATATGGAAGACTTAGAGTCAATTGCTTCCCAGTACAAATTATCCCATGCTTTCATTCTCATTGTTTCTATCATCTCACTCCATAGGTTGTTCCATAGCATGTCTTCATTATTGAATTTTCCCCAAAATGTCCTTGTATTTTGTTCCCTCGATATCTTCCAGAGAACAAAGTGCGGAAAAGTCTCCCAAATGCGGTTGATAATAGGATTTTGGAATGGGTTGTTCGACCACACAGAGAGGGTCTATTTTGGGCATTGTATGATTTTGTCAGATCTTCTGAAGGCCATGGACTCTCGGTCCTATAAACCAAGGATGAACAAGAATGCCTCTAGGAGGTGGTCCATTGTTTATTCTTCATTCTTAGACATACAACACCGGTAAGGATCTTGCATTCCTATTTTTGTAAGATTCTCTCCTGTAAGAATTCACTGTTTGATAACAAGCCAACTGAAAACATATATTTTGGGCTAGAATCTTACCTTCCATAGCTTCTGCCATTTTTGATCCATAGTTTGGTTATCATACCCCTCCCACATGTCATAGGATTCCTTGATGGTGAATGAACCTTTTGGTATGAATTCCCAGTGGAGTTTGTCCTCCCACAAGTGAATCTTGATTCTTCTGTTGTTTAAGGCTTCTTCAATTCGGTTCGCTTCCTCTTCTGGGCCACATCTTTCCAACCATTCTCTATTAACCCACACCCTAAAATCATGTTATTCTTCTCGATTCACCCACAGGTCCTTGACATTAGTTATTCCTTGATTGATACATTCCCTTATGAGTTGGGGAATTTCGACGATTCTTTCTAATGGTGGAATTTGCTTCCAAGAATCCTTCCACATCAAGGCCGTTTGAACGTTTTTGAATTCCCTGAATCTATTTTCCTAGACCAACTACCCTCCTTTCTTAGTTGTTTTCCAAATGTGAGACCCTATGATTTCTTCTGAAAATCGGATAAGGTTTTCCTTTTCCCACTCCTTTGCATATTTTTTATGCCACACCTTCACCTATAGTTCCTAGTTATAGGTAACTCATTTGTACCATAGCTTGTCTCCACTTACATGATTCTCCTTCTCAAGATCATGAAGGTTCAATATACCCTAATTCTTGGGGGAACATATCGTCTCCTAGTTCACCAAATCCCATTTCCATTGTTCATTGTCCCCACTCCATAAAAAATTTCGCTTCATATTCCTGATTTATTTCAGAATCGATGTCGGGGATGCAAGGGTGGAGAACAAATAGATAGGCATAGCCTGAAGAAATTCTTTCACCAGAACCATCCTCCTTACAAAGTTTAGCGAACTCATGGTCCGATTTGTTAGACATTTCCTCATTTTATCCAGCAGTTCCCACCAGGACTCTTTCCTCACTATTGAATCAACTAGCAGGGATCCTAAATATTTGGAAGGAAGGGATCTCACTTTAAAGCCCCAAAATCAACATATGTTGCATGTTGTGATCCTAGGGGTGTTAGAGAAGAAAACCCTAGACCTTTTTCATTAACATATAGACCTGATGCTTTACCAAAATTTTCCAATAACAACTTGAGATTCCTGGGTTCTTGGACAGAGGGGTGACCCATCAACATGGTTTTGTCAACAAATTGCTGGTGAATTTTTTTGTTTGCTCTTGGGTGGATTAGAATCCCCTGTAATTATTGACTTCTCTATATCGACTTAATCATTCTTCCCAATATTTCTTCCATTATGATGAATAAGAAGGGTGATAATGGATCTCCCTGTCTTATGCCCCTTGTGGGTTTTATCAAACTCAAAGGGACTCCTTTAATGCAGATGGAGAAGAAGGTTGTTGATATAAGACTCATGATCCATTCGATCCAATTCTCATTAAAGCCAAAGATTTAAGTATTTCTCTCATAAAATTTTAGTTGAGTTTATCATAGGCTTTCACTATATCGAGTTTAACAATCAACCCAGGGATTTTCTCAATTTTGAGTGAGTGGAGCACTTCATGAACCAAGATGATACCATCCATTATTTGTAGACCTTCAACAAACCTTGATTATTTCAGAGAGATCAAGGAAGGAAAAATTGGCTTGAGTCTATTAGCAATAACCTTGGTTACAATATTATAGATGGCATTTCACAGACTTATAAGTATAAATTTATCAGGAGAGTATGATCCTTCAATTTTAAGAATGAGGGTGAGGAAAGTGGCGTAGAAATATGCAAGTATTTTTCTTGATGCCCGAGAGTTATCCATGATATGCACACTTAATTCTTGATGAGATCCAAAAGGTGATGAAAGATGTTTACTATGAAGAAATCAGGTCCCAGAGCTTTACCATCCGCGCTTTGGTTAATGGCCTCTTCCACTTCTAGGAGAGTGATTCATTTCATCAACATGTCATTTCGTTCCTCAGTAACAAGAGAAGGGATGTGCTGGGTTATTTGGTCAATTTCTCTTCTTTTATCCAGCCATGGATCAGTCATGATTTCCTGAAAGTGATGCCTTAACATCTCCTCAATTTTCTCTCCCAGTTATACCCTTTCTCAGTTGGAATTAATCGAAAGAATTCGATTATGCGATCGGAAGACCGATATTTGAAAAAACTTTGTATTTATTTCCTCATCCTTGACCCAACTAACTCTCATTTTTTGTTGCCAAAGTATTTCCTCGTGCCGCTCTTGTTCCTGAATCTTGTTGCACAAGCTTGCCTCTTCTTCCTAAAGCTCAATAGTGTACCATGCATTCATACCCTTGTTCTATATTTCCTCTAGCCTAGTTTCAAGGATTTTTTTTATTTGTAAAGATATTTATGAACTCCTCCTTATTCCATTTCTTGATATTTTCTTTAAGACCTTTTAATTTATTTTTAAGCTTGTACATGCTGTGGCCTTATCCCTCGTTTAGGTCTTCCCACCACTGCCTAATCTTCTCTTTGAAGTCCAGGTGTCCTAACAAAAATTGTTCAAATATGAAGGGTTTTTTGCATTGTGAACCTAGTCCACTCCACCATAATTCCATGGGCCAATGATCCGACCCCATGGTCAGAAGAAATGAAGTATGTAATTCACTACTTGATTCCATTATTGACTCAGAAACTAAGAAGCGGTCTAGGAGAGAGGCTATATGCCTATCTCCCCTCATTTTGTTATTCTAGGTGAACCTCCCTTGTCCTAGGATTAAATAAACCGGTCTAAGATCTTCAATAGTATCTCTAAATAGCTCACATTATTGTTTCAACCTTCGTCTTCCTCCTTTCTTTTCCTCAAGTGATGTAATGAGATTGAAGTCTCCACCTAAAATCCAATGCCTCCCCTTTGTCCATTTGTGAATGCTTATGATGGATTGAATGAAATACATTTTATCTCAGGGATTGTGAGGCCCATAAACATTGGTTATGATTCCCAAAACTGAAAAACCAATAACCCTAAATCATGTTGAAATGAATTGATGGTTCCTAGTGAACCCATATAGGATCACTTTGTTGGGGTCCCATAAAATCCATAGGCCTCCTGCAAACCCCCTTGCATATATACCCATTCCTTCACTCCCTTTCCAATTTTTCTTGCTTATTTCCTGAAGCTGATTCATTGGGAATTTGGTTTCTTGTAGGAAAACAATGACCGGGTTGGTCTTCTGTATCTTTTTTCTTATATTTTTTTCTTTTTAGGTCTATTTAGCCCTCTTATATTCCAGGTTACTATCTTCATTGAGAAGTATTAGGAAATGGATATTATAATCCTAAAGAAGCCTTAATGGTAGGATACTAACCTGATTCGACCTACTTCAGACCAACTTCCATTATACAGTGTTTTTTTGAGTTCCTCCCTGTCTTCTTTCTTGTTTCTTCATGATTTCTCTTGTGATCCTTGCAGGATCTTGGGCTTACTCCTAGCTGACTTATTTCCCTTTCTTTGATGATTGCCTCCTTTAGTAAAACAACTTGTTCTTAAGGGACATATCCTTTCTAGACATTAGCACAAGATTTTTCAATTCCTTCCATATCCATATCCTTTGCTTCATCCCCCATGTCCCTTTCAAGATGTTCGTTAGCTCTTCCTTCTGTCACACTATCTATTGTATTTACATGGTCATCATTATACTATGTTGGTGATAGTCTCGTTGCTGTCCCTTGTGAGATGGTTCGGGTATTTCTGCTGGTTTTTCTTCTAGGGATTAAAATTGATTGGATACATAGATATTTTTGTTAACCTTCATGTTTTCCTGCTTTCTCCCTCCTCTTTTGCGAGATGAAACCTAGTAAACCCCTGGTCCCTTTTTTCCTCCTCTTTTTTGGGTGTCAGTTTTAGAGTGTTCAAGAGACAATCTCTAAACAAATGTCTGTATTCATGGCATCTGCGACACCGGAACAAGATTTTATCATAGTCTAGGGTTTGAGCCCAGTCTTCATCTTCCCATGACATAATAATGACTTATGGAAATTCTTTGGTCATATCCATATATACACATATTATATCATATGCCATGTATCTCTAAGCCTTGGTTTGCTCAGATATTTTGTTGAACGTCCCTAAGTTATTAACCAGATATTCCATAATTTCATAGTCCCAGTATTCACCTAGGAGAGAGTAAAGATGAATCCAGACCAATACAACTTTCATATCCTCCTTGTCTAGGAAAATTTTTCTCCATCCATGGTCTTAGGAACAAGCGTTTCAAATAAAAGAAGTATGGGCCTCCATCCAGAACTTTGTTTCTATCTTCCATGTTTAGAAAAGAGATGATGAAAAAAATATTTGGACACCAATTGGAGATCATAGTGCCCCTGGGGTTTCCAGGTTGAGTTTATACACCAAACTAGGGCTTTTTTCGATCCTTACATTCCCACAAACTTCCCTATTAGTGCATGACCATGCATATATTTGATTCGATCTCTGAGTTTACTCAATCTGATCTGCATCGAAGGTATTAGGGCCGCTTTGGGAAAGTACTGACCTAGCGTTCGCTCTTTTGATTATACTCCCACTTTTGGATCTTGATTGGCTTGACTCTCTCCTCCCATTTCATCCAGAGGGATTGAAATACCCCCGATATGCAATCCCCCCGATGGTACCACTGGGTAGGCCTTAGCGCCTCCCCCCATTCTTGGCTCCATGACCTCCGTTAGTCCTTTCGCCTTCTTATTTCAGCGATATTTCCTCTCCCTCCAAACTTCATCTATAGACAAATCAAATGACCCTCACTATTCTAGGTCTTAATCTCAAGATCATAAAACATTTACTATCTCATAGTTATCATACCATACCCTTGTATTGTTCGTGTGCATCAACATCATATATAGGAAAGATCTAGGCTATATATATATATATGTATGTATGTATGTATGTATGTATTATACCACATCACACACTCTAACCACATCACATGATATCAATATGAACTTAAATACATTCTCATACATAACACACTATAGTTGTTGCATAAGATGTCAATATGAACACAATTACATCCGCTTTACTTCATAACATCATCCTTATCATCACATTTGGTATTTTTTCATAAGTAACATAAATTTCATTACTAATTGATGATCAATTGCTTTGATCCTACAATAGGGATTTTAATGCCCCTTTTTTTTGTTTTCTAGTTTGTCTATGATTTGAGAGACTAGACTATGGTATAAGAAACTACAACCTAGGGGATTTTAATCCATTAAAAACCACTAAGGTATTGCACCCAACTTGGGATTTTAAGTGTCTCCTCCCAGCTACCTTGCGGATTTCGAGCTTGGGTCGCCATGCAAGATGAGGCTTGCTAAAACCAACTATGCTAGCAATATTTGAAAGGCATTTTAATACATTTACTTTATAGTGAGATCTATTAATACTTTAAATTATGAAATCCAACATTCTCTTTATTTAAATAATGTTGGGTTAAATAATATGTCTTTGAGAATGTAATTTAAATGTCACTGAGTAAATTTCATTTTGTCGTTAATAGTTTACAAGTTTGACTCAAACTTATTTTCCACCTTAAGGTTTCGTTCAAGCATGAAAGTTATAAAGACAATGATTTCTTAAAATTTATATTATATTTTTATATAATAATATAACTAAATTCAATCCAAAATCATGCTTGTTGTATCATTACATTATTTCTATCATGATTTCCTATATATGCAACAACACATTAATCCTACCATTTCATATGAATCTCCACTTTATATGTCTTAATCATTTTCCTTGGTGTACCATTACTAGACATAATTTTGCAACCCAATTTATATATTCAAACTTACATATATAGTGCTATCATTCACTTAATCATATATCTATCTTGAGAAACACACAATACCACTCATTACCTTGCTTATAGTACAAGTGATCAATTTTGCCACGGCAAAATGTGGCAATATCCACAGAAAAGCATGGATATTGCCACGTCTAAGTGTTTTTTTTCCCGTGGAAACAATTCCGTCGCAATAGAGACGACCCCTAATTTGCGTCGCAAGAGCGACAATGTTCTATATTTCATTAGATGTCTAAGCCGTCCCTATATCCACGCCTAGCCGTCTCTGTATCCATGCCTGGCTGTCTCTGTATCCATGCCTGTCCGTATCTGTATCCACGCCAGGCCATCGCTGTATCCACGCCGAGCCGTCGCTGTATCCACGGCTGTGAAATTTTTAAAAAAATTGCCGTCGCTGTATCCACGGCTATAACTGTTTAAAAAAAAAATAGAAATGCCATAAGACCAATTCAATGTGGAAGTAGGTCATAATCCTTACATAATTAGTATACCCCCCTCACATGCATACATACATCTCGCACATCTTTATCTCATGCTTCATTACAATTTATCTCGCACATCTTCATTACATGCTTCATTACCATGGTTTAAACTTTAAACAACGACCCATAACCTCAACATCTAAATGTTAAGCTGGTTTGGTCAGTGGTCACTTGTCACTAATATATAAAGTGACCCTTATTCAAATATTTAAGTCTGCTAAACATTGGAGTGTAACACAAAAATAATACTCATATTTTTCAACCATATAAATTGGTGGTCACGTGCCAGTCAATGCTTCACACATGCTGTGGGATATGTTTTTTTTGTGCAAAGTGAGTAAAGTCCTTCAGATATCTTCCCTACCTCTTCATGTCTCTAGAACTATAAAAACTTATCTCTGACAACATTCTCCACAGAGGTTCCAAAGTATGGACATCCAAAGGTCCACAGTATTTCATCCACAGAGATTTCATCTATCTTTGACAACCAACACCAACCAAATTTGTCATCCAGTTGTCAAATTTCAACCAAAGGTCCATAGTATTTACACCTCGCTGGCTCTGATACCAGATGAAATGCCTAAGAGAGGTTTCTAAGACATTTAAACCGTGCACAACTTATCTTATATGGTAAAAAGAAATACTTTACTATCAGTTGCTCATGAAGTTACAGGCACTATGTCCTCATTGGTGGAATATATTTGGGCTCCTTGGCCTCATTGTGATAAGAGGAAGCTATAGTTCAAAAAAACAAACAGTTTGTTGATGACACTATCTATAATCATGGCAAAAATATTTAAAAAGTTTCTAGACCTTTTTGTCGTGGTCTCCAAAGGAAAACTAGTATGAAATCCAAAAAACTTGGCATTGACGTCGATGGCTGTAAATTAAAGCAGGATATCAACAATCCTTTACTTCAGTTATGAAGCTAAATGGGGAGTAATTGCATAACCTGGAATTTCAATTGCTGTAGAGAAAGGTTACCTTTCAAGGACTGGCCTCCAGTTTTAGAAAAGTTTAGAAGGAAAATTCAACATTCAAGAGACCCAACAGCTAAGCCCTAATGTACAAATGGTACTCGTAAAATCAATGCTATCATGTTTCTGCACTCTCATGTCTCCACAAGAAGTGTTACTTGAAATGGGGAAACTAATCATATTTCTTCTGTTGATATAAGGGAGGAAACAAAGGGAAAAAATCACCTTGATCATTGATGGCTTGGGAAAAAGCAAAACTTCCATATCTAGTTGGGGTTTTGGGATAAAATACTCCATATCGATTCAGGATCCTGGGATAAGAGATTCTTTCCTATCCAACATTGTTATGGGAGCTAAATTCTTATGGAAATCAGGTTTCTGGAAAAACAACATGGTGGAAGGAATTACGCTGGAAAATATATTTTAAAGAGGCAGAAAGAAATAGGATCGTTTTGCAAGACCCTCCCCTATGGATGTTCCTAAACCTGTAAGACAATCCTAAGGGCATTCACCCTTATCAAGACTCACTCTTTCAGGTCACCCATGAATGAGAAAACAAACAAAATATGGAGGAACTCCATTATGTGCCCTAAGCGGAGGGGCATAAAATAATGGTGTTCATGCTCTTGCCGATATTTCTCTTTGGAGTGAAGATGAGAAACCAGTTTGGAGAGGAAGGAAGTAGCCTTCAAATATTCCCCTTCATTTAATAAAGCACTGGAAGTAAATGACCCTAACCCTGAAAGATTCAGCCCCAACCGCTTTAAGAAGAACATGGAGGTTTGGAAAACACAACAAGACTACACTGTAAAGCAAGGGTACGTTACTATTTTGAAGCAGTCTACTCCTGGGGATCCCATGTGTTTTCATTATATAGGACAAAGACTCCATTATGTCCCCTAAGAGGAGGGACTCCATGTGCTTACAAAATATGGAGGGACTCCATTATGTCCCCTAAGAGGAGGGGCAGAAAATAATGGTGTTCACACTCTTCCTGATATTTCTCTTTGGAGTGAAGATCAGAAACCAATTTGGAGAGGAAGGAAGTAGCCTTCAAATCTTCCTCTTCATTTGATAAAGCACTCGAAGGAAATGAACCTAACCCTGAAAGGTTCAACCCCAACCGCTTTTAGAAGAACATGGAGGTTTGGAAAACACAACAGGACAATACACTGTAAAGCAAGGGTACGTTACTATTTTGAAGCAGTCTACTCCTGGGGATCCCATGTGC
>LPNX010868572.1:122982-257880 GCA_001517045.1 Pseudotsuga menziesii
TTTATTTATATGAATTTTTCACAATTATGATTGGTAACATGTTACTAAAAAAGGGATAGAAAATTGCAAAAAGATCGGTAATTATATGGGGATATTCATTGGATGTATATTGTGTATCTTAGAAACATCTTAAGTCTCTATAATTGTCCATGGTGGTACGTTGTATAATCTAGTAATATGACAAGTCAATAAAAGTACATTATTTTTTGTTGTCTTGTTTGTGTAGTTTATTTGCTTCGATTTGAAAATTTATGTGGTCATAATGCTTGCAAATATATATTTTTCATTTCTAGGTTTTTTTCTTGTTGTTTGACAACAAAAGGATTCCAATAAATGTTAATGTCAAAAAATAATGTCCTATAGTCGGTGTGCAATTGTGGAGGTAGGAAATTCATCATGAAAGAGCTTATTGAAGCAACACCTCCTTTAACTCCACAAGTCTAAAAAATGAGAAGCATGATCATCCGTGAGCTTGTGACTTTACTCATGGCTATATTTAGATATTTATTGAATTCGTAGTATCCCCTTTGAACTAGTTAAACTTTTCCATAAATAGATAAATAAAAAATTATAATAGATATTTAAACCTAAGCTCTTCATGTGATTTAAACTTGTTATGGCTAGATTATATACTACATGGATTCTTATCACCACTACACAAAATAACTATCACAATTTTCATTTTCTATGCCAAAAAGATAGCCTTCATACTAATTATTTCCCAATAACTAACTAAAATCATGTATATACCTTTACATTTGGGTAACACTAACCAAAAGAGGACATTGATCACCAATATGACCACATTACTTCGAGATGAATGGAGCTACCTAAGTGTGGTTTGTGGGTTGTGGAGAATCTAAATCATCCTTTCGAACTTGTTGACTTGGTGCTTCCGCTGAATGTACATTGATAATAATGTGAGATTTGGGAACACTATTATTAATAAAGCATTTTCTTGATATTATTTATGCTTTGTTTGAGATCGATTCAAGCTTCTTCACCTCTCGCTAGGAAAATTGACTTTTACGTCCTAGTGTTTGGTGAATGAAGGCCCTCAATTATCTAAACATGAAGAGCACCATCATATTTGTGGTTTTCCTTAATATGTTGTTGTATGATTTGACCAAGCATTGCAATTCCTACCCCCTATCTTCCAGGCATGGATACAGCGACGGCTAGGCATGGATACAGTGACGGCTAAGAGTCCAGGCATGGATACAACGATGGCTAAGAGTCCAGGCATGGATACAGCGACGGCTAGGCGTGGATACAGCGACGCATCGTTCCTGTTACATCGGATTTTACACCAAAAAGTAAGAAACGTGGAAAACCTCCGTGGAAAAATCCGCGCTTTTGTACTAGTGACACAAGATTACCACACGATATTATCACTTATAATTGAATCCATTATTACACTCCTCATTTGTATTATTGTTTCTCATTAACCTTGTTATAAATCCACTTACTTATCATTCTTTCTTGTTTCAATGTAGGTTTGAATTTAATATATTTTGAATTATATATCTCGGCATAAGCCTATACCATGAAAATACAATTGTGCTTCTTTTCTCACACTCTATGTTACAACCACTCTTAACTAATTACTATTTATTTATCTTCAATGCCTATTATCATCTATTGCCATTTATTATTCCTTAGCCTTCTCATGAAATTTAATACTTATACTCATCTTGTTATATAAGTCTCACTACAATTCCACTTAAATATGCCATCATTATACATGCCATATTGCTAGTATACTCTGTATCATGCATTTTTTATTGCATGCCTATTGTGTGTGTGTGCTTCATTACCTTGATTTGTTTATTTACTTGTAACCCTGCTTTCCTCTTTTTCTTTTGAGAAATCCTCATATTTATATTATTTTTCTTGTTTTTCATGGCATCAGAGATCGGTGATCACTACATCTGCGAAACACCCCCCTTGTATTTCATGAAGAATGTGGGAAGGACGGATTTTGTTGCTACAAAGGTGGCTCAAAAAGAGCATCAAATATGCCCATTTAAGAGCTCAATATGCCACTTACAAGGATTGAACCTAGGTGGGGAGGGTAACAATCATTCCTCCCAACCACCCAAGCGACTTCCAATAACTTAAAGCCTCATTATATTATGTCACCTCATACTTATTGTTCACTTCTTGTATTTTACCTAATCCACATATTACTTATTCCTATGTGATGATAAATTTTTATATTTCCACACTTACTTAGATTGTTTATTTACTTTCACCAACCATATTGACCTTATACTTTCATGTTCACCATAACGATTATATTGTATTTAATATATTAACTTTGTTACTTAAATTCATATAAGCTCACTCATGCCATCTCATCAATGGCACAACAATCTCCATTCTTTCATACTTCACTTCCATTCACCTTGTAATATTTAAATCCTTGTCCTCTACTTGATAATATTTTATTTTCAAGTTATAACAACCACAGACATGCAATATTCACCACTTATGAACTCTATCCTTTTCCTACACCTATCTAGTGTTGTAAGAAATGTAACTTTGTAAGATATTCTATTGTACTTTTATTGTATTCCTCCTTCAGATATGTTATTCTTCCATTCAGATATGTCCTTGATGTAATTGGTGATGTAAAATTCATGAGGTAAAACCTCCATTATAAGTTGGGGAAATAGTATTCACAAAAGTATTTTATAAATGTTATTTTGAGTATTCCTATGTAGGTCGACCGAAATTAGAGAACCCGGTTGACCTAGTTAGGTAATTAATTCACTCGTCTGATGAATATAAATAAGTGAGGCACCTCTATCATTTACACACACTTCTGACTCGAGCATTGCGCAAGAGAGACAGAGAGAGAGAGAGAGAGAGAGAGAGAGAGAGAGAGAGAGAGAGTATACTAAAAAAAGGGAGCTTCTATTCTCGTTCTTGGGGTTTTTCACTACATTTTTTTGAATTCTATATCGAGGAAGGTTTGTTGGGTTTTCTCCCCCATGAGGGTTTCCCAGGATAAATCTCTGTGTTTTTGTGTGTGGATGTACTTGTCTTTATTTCAATGGTCCTTTGCTTATGGTTACAATGATAAATGTTTTTAGATCTTGTATAACCATCAAAACTATAACATGGTATTAGAGCCACCCTGAAAGAAGTCTTTGTGCAACTAATACACTGTTACAACTACAGCGACTAGAGATTAGGGTTTCATGCTTGAAAATCTTAGAAGGAAAAATCTAGTTATTTTGGTATTTTCATTATAAATCGAATTTGGTAAATTCTCAGGATATGAAACTTTCACAGTCCAAATAAAAAATATTTCTTTACCTTGTGTGCAATTTTCAACCTCATATTCGATGTACTTTAGGAGATATTATTCCTCCAAATCAAGGTTCCAACCTCTTCCATAATTCAGTCTTAAACATGTGACCTAGGGAGAATTGATATATCTGAGGCTAGGAAGGTCCAAATCAAATTTATCAAGGTGTTTCATATAGGGAATGTAATTTAGTTTTATTGGTGCAAGTTTCATAATTCGAAGTTGAAACAATGACATGTGGCAGTCCGTACAAGTTCGCTATACTGAACCAGTCCTAAAACATGTAACCTTGGGAAAGTTATCATAAGTTCCACTTAGGGAATCCAATTTTTCTCAAACCTGTGGGGTTGGAAAGACAAAATATTAGGATATCTCATGATGAAGTTTCAGAACTGTTATCACCTATGCTAAATTTTTGGATATTTCTACATTAGGAATCTGCACTAATCCCCCTTCAAAAGCTTGGACCAGTGAAAAAATGAGGGCTAGGGTAAAAAAAAATCATATCTTATGACCTAGAGGTATGCAGGAAATGGTTTGAAGTTGCTTGGGAGGATTATTCCTAAGCCTGAATGTATAAACAATACAAAATCCTTCGGAGTGACCTTGGAAATGAGCCTGAGATGAAAATATGATCAAGGATAGGTATTGGAAAGAATGGATGGTGGAGACCTGTTGGCCTGATTTTCTGACCTAGGCCAACAAGGAGATTATGGCTGCACAATCAGCTTAAAGCAGCTTCCGGTGTGTTTGGAATAGCAAAACATCGCAGGTTATGGTCCTACTACCAACTGAATTTTTCTCTTAGGGAGAAACTAAAATTCAGTAAAAGTCTATCCTAAAATTATTTCTATCTAAATAAACCTTAAAATTAGTTTTCAACTACCTAAGTTACCCTACACTTGCTTTCTTAAGGAAAGTCTTCAATTTTTGAAGTTTTTATATTTAATATTCTAAATATAAAAGACTATTAAATATATTCTAATTTTACACAATTTCTATTTAACAACTGTTAAATATAAACTATGCTATAATAATAATAACTAGACTATCCTAACTATCCTATCTCAGCTGAGAGCAATTTGAGTATTTATATTAATTATTAATTAATATAATGATGAACAAAATGATAAATAAGTCAGATCTAAATGACAATATTTAAACCATACATTCTAAATCATTCTGTTATAAATTACCTTGACAGAGAAATGGAAATAAGCAATTACTTCAAATTTTCTGAAAAAAAAGTTTAAATTAATTAACAACTAATGAACAACATTAAATATTTGAAAAGACATATAATGTTCAAAATGAAATCATTGTAAACATACAAATGAGATCAAACAGACATAAATATGTATATCATTATATCTTAAATTTTCAGTAGAAACACTGATTAATTCAGTCACAATAACATACTAATTCAAATATAATATTGCGTAGACAAAGTGTAATACTGATTAATAAACACAAGCATAACCAAGTATACTGCATCAATATTAAAATAGAAGATTATATACTGAAATATAAAGAGTATCCAAAATAATACCGATCACGATATAAACTTGGAGATTTCCAGTCAGATCCCATTTCCAAAGATAAAACTTCAGCCAAGAACAAAACTAGTATCAAAATAATATTTCGAATATCTTTCTCTTCAATCACGTTCGTCCCTTTATCTCATAAAAATTACTAGCTTATATAATACTACTAGTCTTTCGATTCAGTTTTTCCATAAATGCTCCATGCAATATTATAGGAGTCCTATCACTATCGAAGAGCATCGACTCTCTTCAATAGACACTTGTCACTAGAAGATAACAATAAAAACAACTAGCCTGAAACATTTGCTGGTTTAAAGGAACTGGCATATTCGTGGTTGTGTTGTAATTCCAGTCTTCAATAAACATCCACGTCTTCCAACTGAAATCCCGAATATTCGAAACATCCTGAGACTGTAAAGGATAGCGATGACATGCCCACCTATTTTAAACAAACAAAAGAATCTTATTAAAAACCAATTTTAATAGAAATAACAAAAGAAACAATAATTTATATGTGTGCCTGTAAAATCTGCGATTTTACAGGCATGCACAAAAAATCTTTTATTACATGTTGACAGATAGACAAACCATATAACTGGAAATGGAAATAATCATCAGGTTCTATTTTGTAAATCGACCACTCTTCTGGCTTCGACTAGTTTGGCTTTGAGCCTGATGATCACTAGCTTTTGCTTTTCTACTTGTTCAAGTAAATGTTGATTTGTACCTATCATTGATTTTTTTGCCTTCTTGTATTGGTTCTTTTTGATGTTCACTTCCTTCCACCTGTTAATCCAGTTTAACAAATCTTCCCCAAACGTCTTATTTTCCACCTCTATCAAAGCTGCATTAGCTTGACACTGTTTAAGTTCATTTTTCAATTCTATAATTTTAGTCTCGTATACCCTGTCTAGGACCTGTTGGAGAGTTTCCTCCTCTTTGTCATGGCACGAGTCATCTGCTTGAGAAGAATCATGATTACCTATGTCTTGAATAGGTGACGAAAAACTCATTAAAGATGGCTCGGGACCTGAACCATAGGCGTCCATACATGATGGAGCAGCTTCTGCCTTACCCAACTCAGTACTATCTTTAGTTAATTTTTCATTATTATTCTCTGTACGCGTAGGTTCAATCAAATGAGTAGTTTCAGGAACCAACAATGGAGCATCGTCCTCAAGATGGACAATCACTGGCTGAGTACTCTGTTGAGTAGCCATAGAAACAGAGGCTGTAGGTGTATTATTCATGCTTCTAGTAATTCTCCTCATACAAACAAACACAATATTTTTTGATTCAAAACCCCCTCTGTCATAGCAAACATACGCTAGTTGTTCTAGTTTATGCATGGACTCATCGCCATGTTTATGAGGAGTATTTAGCTTAGAGGGGTTTTTATAATCAACAGCATTAACATCTTTGTTTTTGGTTAATTTGTCCCCTGTCCTTGCAGGTGTACTACAACGTTTGTCAGATGGGGATTGGTTCAAGGTTGTTTCAGAGTAACAGGGGGCTACATTTCCGACCCCATCACCACTGATATCAGTATTTATGGGTGGATTGGCTTCCTGAAGCTATTTATCTTTTGATTCAACCTCATGAACATTACTAACTTCGGATTTTACAGTAGCCTTTCATTTCCTACGGGTCTTTGGGGGAGGGTTTGGCCAATATTGAGTCGGCCCTAATTGACATTCAATCAAAAACTCATCCCACGATTTACCATTAAGAGACAGTTGATGTTGTATTATAATTTTGACTAAACCAGGATGAAATAGACTTCTATCAGGATTACCGAAACTTTGAACTGAATGCGACATTTTTTTCAGACTTTGCAATAGGTAAAACAACAGGTTAATTTTACACCCTTTCAATGCTAATAGTAGTCGCAGGTGATAATAATGCAGGCGAGAAAACCGTCCATCACATGATATATACCTGACCAAGATCTAATAGAATGCTCGCCATTCTGGGTTCAGAAACTTAACCGAAACCCCGATTTTCAATTTTGCATTAGCTGGTAACGGCAATAGCAAGGATTGACACTTCTTCTTATTCACTTTCCCACCTTTAAACCATCGCTCTCTAGTTTGTGGAATCTTTGTATCCTCTGCGATTTTGTCCTCGTCAGTGATAAACTTGAAATCCCCAATCTGTGCCACATTTTCCTTCAAACTCAAAGCAAACAGTTTGGTAACCTCCATGTTATGGCCACTAAAGCACTTGAAGAACTGACCCCATCCAACCTTTTCAAATAGCAGGGCAACTTTCTCATTGGCTTCAATAAGCTTTGACCCTGAGATTTCAAAACGACTAAGCAGAGCCATGGCTTCCTCACCACTATCCTGATTACGAAATGAAATGAATGGAGTCATGAAGAGGGAAGGGATAGGCACCCAGGTGTAAGACATGATGCGAAATGTCAAATCCTCACATGTTTCATACCTGACAGAGATAAGGGCTCTAAGTTTGGCCATTTTAATTGAATTTAGAGATGATGAACACTACAGCTAGTGTTCTGCTATGATAAATGCATGACTAGCCACGACTAACTGTAAATCTTAACCAATTCTACATATCAGGGATCGTTTGATTGATGAATCGTAAATCAAGACATTGATTACACACATTTTGGCATGATGAGCTCGTACAGCGTTACGAAATGGGATGGTTATCAGTCATATACAACATTAAATCCTACTGATATGATTCATTAATACGTTCACAACTGTCAATTAAATGAGAGGTGTTAGCCAAATCTTCATGCCAACGCAGCGATCCAAGCAACAGGTGTTATTTATTTGACATATGGGTCATGTATCCTCATAACAACAGTCAATTAATGATCTCCTCTAGATTATATGTGAAAGGTGGTCGCATTTATTAACATGATGATATGGTGTAAAAACAGTAAACCCTAATGTTTTTGTGTCACACCCCCAGTTTTGACCCCGTTGCATTAAATGTACATGATGTATATATTGTAAATGATCACGGTGTGGAGCTAAAGGCCAAGGCCCCACCATTGATCAGTTATGCTATGTTTTGGATTCAAATTTGTCACCGATGGTATATCGGGGCATGCAGCATATATTATGCTTGTCATCATGTAAATATGCATCTATAATTAATTAAATGAACCCGACCAGCTACAATCGCGGCAACTAAAATGAGAAAGGGGCATGATTTTCACAAGGATAAGGATGTGGGGGAATTTGTCAAACCTTGGCCAATGGGGTAAAATACCCATGTGTCTTCTTTCTTTACTTTACCCAACCACTTTCATTGAAGAATTGTTGTTGGTGGTTGAGGCAGTTAATTATTTTGGGAGTGGGGTGATAGGACTGTCAGTCCTCACCCACACGCACACTCCACCACAACGGTTGACTTCACAATGGGAAAAACCACCATCCACACTCACGCAGATCTTCCCTCTCTCTCCATGGTAGTGCTGAAGCTCTCACACACTTCTGATCTGCATTCTCCATTGCATGTCGTTTTGTTCATCCTCACGCAGGAGTAGAGGTCTGTTCATTCCTCACAGGGTCTGATGGTTTTTCCACGCACAGGATTCTTTCTTGTTTTGGTCTCACACACTTCCTATCCGCGTCCTCTTTGTAAGCTGCTCTCACTCACAAAGGAGGGGAATTCGTGTTCATCCTCACGCACAGGAATTTCCTGGTTTTACCCACGTGGTTTTCTTCTGCGGATTTGTGCATAGTGTGGCCATATCCTTTCCTCACGGGCTGGTGCATGGGGTCTGCGTTGTTTGTTGCTCACGCACAGGTTGGGATACTGTAATTTATTTCCCAGCATGGTCTGTGTATGTTTTCCCGGTGATTTTGTTGCCCAGGACGGGCTGTGGTTTTTCCCCTGTTGTGATTGTGTTGTTGTTACGTTGGAACGGTTGGGATTCACTTAGGAATTGTTTTGCCTGCGTAAGCTGTGATAGCTAATTGATTGCATGCGTGCAATGGTTGGTCTTCAGACTGTGTAAGGAGCAGGGATGTTGGCTTGGTTTTCTTGATAAACCTGGTGCTGGAAACCACACAGACAGAGCTAGAGGGCTGGCTTTCTTCTCCACAACCCCTGAATAGCACCGGAAGGGAATGCAGGGCCTGAGGGACTGTGTAGCAGAGAAGGGACTGATTCCTTGTGTTGGGTGTGTGTGGGTGTCTTAGAATTCAGGCTAGTTTTGGTGTAGGTGTTCCTAGCTCTGTAATGAGCTCACCAGCTTAGCATTTAGCCTTTCCCCAACTCCTGGAGGGCCTGATAAACCCAACTGTGTTGGATTGGCTATGTTTTGTGTACCCCTGGCTATGTGTAAGCCTGCTTGTTCCCTTATTCCTTGGAGAATCATGCCCAGCTCGGGGGTGGCAGCGTTGCTGAGAGATTAAGGAGCACGCTGGCCTATGGTTGGGTGGAACGTTGCAGCGACGTAGCTGGTTGCGGAACGAATTCATCATAAGATAAGTAATCTTGTCCATTTTACTTCAGCAACCATAATTTCTGTCAATGAAAATGATGAACATGTTAAATGAATGCTTGAAGGAATGCACGTTAATTCCGCTGTGCAAGACATATAATTGTAGCTGTGAATGTTGAGTAATTGCATATGTGCATGATAAATATTTGTGTGTGCATATTCTAGTTCAAAGTCTCGTTTAAGCATTCTGTTTCAGCAATTTTTATGCATGTACATGTTCATGGGTGGTTAGCCGGGTGGTCAAAGCTTGGGTCATGTCTCCTTTGCCAGTCAGAGGCATGGGGACGTGACATTTTGCAATACAACCAACTAATGATCCGATTCAACACTTAAGATATGTATATACATAAAGTCTCATTTTGAAATATAGTTTTACAACTTTACAAAATCCCATCCATTAATATCCCAAATTGAATTTGATATGATACAAAGCTATAAAACTATGACATATGAAGATTTCATAATGATACTCATTTATTTGCTTTTTCACTAGCTATATATACACATGTTTTACAAAATAATGATATGATATTAAGTTACATATGGGATGTGAACTTTTAGGTTTAATAAGAATTTTAATTTAATAATTCACCTTTAGTTCTAGAGATTTTAAGAACTTATAATATCTTATCAATAACCAGCTTCAAACGAATTCAAAATGTGTTTTCGTTGAACCCCAATTAGCATACTATCCCTTTAAATTTTTTTAAATCAACATATACAATCAGATAGATTAATTAATGATAGGATTTATTATATAAAGATTTATGAAACTGACAGCTGCTAATTATCAAGTTTATGAAAATGTTTTCATAAGCTTCTAATATGTCAATTGACTCTTCTACAATTGAGAGTACCTTCAGAATCGAAGATTCTGAAGGCACTCTTTTATAATCTTTAATAGGTAAATTATAAAAGAGACCCGATCTCCCTTCATCTTAATGAAAAATGAAGGGGTTGTTGCTGACTGCCAACAAATGGCAACGACCTGGGAGAACCAGTAATCTCTGCTCATACAACTTATAAATGATATAGACAAAATCTTAAAACTTATTAAAAACAATAAAAAATTCTTTATCTAAATAAAAACCATTATTTTTATTCATATTCATAAGTATAACTCATAAATATGTCATCTTTTGAAACAGAGATTTAGTTAGGGATAAACTTAAAAATATCCTGATCGAAAGAAAGTACTTCATAGTAAAAATAACGTGCACCATCAGTATAGGATATAGAAATCTACTTTTCCGAAAACTTTCCAGAATCTGTTCCATAAACATAATAATTTTCTTTTTGTTTTCTTTTCTTTTATTTTTCTTTAAACAATAATTCTAACTGAAGACTACTATCTAGGTATGGTGTCCCAATGTGATAGTATCATTCAAGAGAGCTGTCTGGAATAAGCAAGTCGGCTCGTGATGAGACCTCTTGTCTTTTGATTTTTTTTTAAACCAAAAGCCATCACCCTGGTGATCAGAAATGAAGTTATCCTAGACAGCACTGATGATCATGATTAGGTCAGCTCGTGATGAGACCTCCTATTCTTTAATCAAAATTATGTTTTCTTTACTAACTTTGAAGTTTTTTAATTTTATAAAACAAGATATCATTACCCAGCATGGTGACCAAATGGTAATGTCAGTCATTAATATCACCAAAAAATGAATCAGCTGGCTCGTGATGAGACCCCTTATATTTTGGTTTTTTAAACCAAAAGCCATTACTAATTTCCTAATAATGTCATACTAGTGATATTTGTGATTCTGTTCAGACCGGCTTATTACTAAGACCTTCTGTCTCTCATTTTAGCATTTTATTTATTGGAACAATTTCTAAAAGGTTTTCAGATGGTAAATACTTTTGAAGACTGATGGTAGAGATCTGTAAGAGTTTTTTCAAAGTACAAGTTTTGAAAAATACATTTAATAAGCTATCCCAACTTTTATAAGAAACAGAAAGGTGAGGAATAATCTGAGCAACACTTAAAAATAAAATAATGGTAGGTCTTTTATAGATTTAAGAAATCTTGATCATCTTGAACGAATTTTTCAAAGATTTCAGTCTATTATCATTATTTTCCAAGCTCATGAGCAAACTGACTCTTTTTCAACTAGAAGATTTATTTATTTATATTTATTTCTTGAGTTGACATTTAAAAATTACTGACTGATTATATAGAAAAATTTGACAGTCTGAAATATTTGACTAACAGAATTAAAACTTGCTGTAATAATAGAATGATGTTTAAAGTTATATAAGTTTTATGAATTCATCATCATCCTTAATTTCTATGAACTATAATTCAGTTTATATATAAAAATATAAATTTATTTACAAACAGCAAACAAATTATATACATTTTAAGACAAAAATATTAACAGAAATATTTTTTCAGGATCAGTCCATTCACTGAGAATGTTTCGAACTGACCTTCAAGTTTTTGTAATCGAAAGGTACTTGGACCTATATTCTCAGCAATAACAAAGGGACCTAGCCAAAGCTTCTGAAACTTAGTATGATCTCCTTTGTCTTCATGAACTTTATCCCATTTTAAAACTAAGTCTCCCACCTGAAATTCTCGATTGGAACTGAAGGATTGGTCGAACCAAGACTTCACAATTTGTTGATGTTTTGTAAAGTGTTGTTTTGACTTTTCTCTTTCTTCCTCAAGATTTAACAAAGTATTAATTCTCTTTTCCATTGCTGGACAATTTTCATCTTGAATAGACTGAGCTAATTGTAATGAAGGTAAAAATAAATTTGGTGGTAAAATAGCTTCAGTTCCATATACTAAGAAGAAGGGTGAGTTAGCTATCGTAGCTTTAGGAGTTACTCTATCTGCCCAAAGGGCATTGACTAATTCTGTATGCCAATCTCGATGTTGAACTGAAATAGTTCTTTTGAGAATTTTCAATAAATTTTTGTTTGTTGATTTAGCCAAACCATTTCCATGAGGATGGTAGTTAGCTGAATACCTGATTCTTATTCCCTTTTCTAAAGCAAATTGAGTTAACTCAACTGATGAAAAATATGAAGCATTATCAAAGACGAGGGAATCTGGAATACCAAATCTTGTTATAATAAAGAATTCTAAAAATAATATAACCTGATTGGTATTTACAACCCTTAATGGTGCAGCTTCTGCCCAACGAGTAAAATAATCAGTTGCAGTTATTATATATTTGTGTTGCTTCGATGAGGGAGGATTTATTGGCCCTACTATATCAATACCCCATTGCTGAAAGGGTCTTTCTACTGAAACAGGTTGTAAAGGAAAAGCCGGTTTCTTAACCCTTCCTGCAGCAAGTTGACACTCCCGACATTTTCTAACAAAAGCATAGGAATATCGAAACAAGGTAGGCCAATAATAGCCAGCCCTAAGAATTTTATGCGTGGTAGTTTCTCCACCAAAATGACCTCCTGTTGGTCCAGAATGTAACTCCTTCAGAATTGTTTCTGTTTCATCTTTGTCTAGACATTGAAGGAATACTCCGTCTAAATTTCTTCAGAAAAGGACATTATCAATTAATAAATAAGGAGTAGATTTCAATCTGAGTGCTCTTTTCTTCCTTGGTTCTAGGTAATTAGGAGCAGTTCCTCTCTCCAAAATTACTCTGATGTCTATATACCAGGAATCTTGTGGTGGAGGATAGAAATAAATTTCTCTGGTAAGTAAAACCTCATCAATTACAGTTTCATCTTTACCATTAGGTATATGAGCAGCTTTAGCAGCTAATTTACATAATCCTTGACCTTTGACTATCATTGAGGGTTTGATTTCTAAGTCATACTCTTGAAGGGCTGTCATCCAAGGTGCTCTCTTCTCACCTAAATCCTTTTGCACTAACAGGTTTCTGACTGAGGAATAAGGGACTATTATTTTCGTTTTAGATTTCAATAAATATGGACGAAAATATTTAACAACTTTAAAAACAACAAAAGCTTGCTTATCAACTTCATGGTAATTAAGTTTAGCACCTTTGAAATTTGAACTCATGAAGGAGATAGGTACCTTGTTATTTTGCTGATTTAATTGGGTTAAAATTGCTGCATATAAAATATTAGAAGCAAAAGTATACAATATGAAATATTTGTTAAAATCTGGACTTAGGAGGTTAGGAGCTTCTGAAATGGCCTCTAAAATTTTCTGAAATGACTCTTTTTCAGTTTGTCCCCAATTAAAAATAGCGTCTTTCTTAATCATTTTCTGCAAAGGACGAATGACTTCGGAGAAACTGGGAATGAATCTTCTAACAAAATTTATTTTACCGAGAAATGATTGCATTGCTTTCTTGCTAGAAGGGTATGTTATTTTTTAAATGGCTTGGGTTCGTGCAGGGTCAATCATGATTCCATGCTTTGAAACTACACAACCTAATAGAATACCTTCTGAAACAACAAATATTGTTTTTTTAGGATTTAAGGATATTCCAAATTTTCTACATCGTACAAATACCTTTCTAAGATGATTAAGATGATCAGGTCGATGTTTAGAATATACAGTAACATCATCCAAATAGACAACGACTGAATGGTTAATTAAGCCTCTAAAAGCAATATCCATTGCTCGTTGAAAAGTTGCTCCAGCATTGATTAAACCAAAGGGCATCTTGCGGTAAGCATATGTTCCCCATGGAGTTCTAAAGGTTGTTTTAAATTGATCATCTGGGGATACTAATATTTGATTGTACCCTGAGAAACCATCAAGGAGTGACAGTATCTCAGACCCAGATACCTTTTGAAGAATTTGTTCCATGGGAGGAACTGGGTAATTATCCTTTTCAGAAGCCTTATTCAGATTTCTAAAATCTACACATAACCTGATATCTCCGTTTTTCTTCCTGACTGGAACTAGGTTGGCTACCCATTGTGTATGTCTGATGGGAAAAATAATCTTGGCAGTTAACAATTTATTTAGCTCCTTCTTAATTGTCGGTTCTAGTGACGGGTGATATTTCCTTAGCTTTTGTTGAAAAGGTTTTGACTCCTGCTTAATTGGAATTATGTGTTGCATGACTTGTGTGTTAAAGGTTTTCAGATCTTCATATGTCCATGCAAAGACATCCTTCCATTCTTTAAACAGTTTTAAAAAATGTTGTTTTTTCTACGGGATTACAATATATTCCTAGATTTATAGTTTGGGGATTTAGTTCAGTTCCTAAATTTATGGTTTCGTACCTCATTTGAGAGCTATTAGTTTTACAATTAGGAATAGATCTAAATTTATCTTGCATATCAAAGAACTTTTGTAATCTTAATACTGAATTAGGGACCGGTTTTACCTTTTCAAAAGCTTTTTCAACTGAATAGAAATCATTTATTACCGAAAAATCCTGCAGATTTTCGTCATGAGTCACTTCATCCATGGCTGAATATTTAAAGATATCCTCATTCATCAGAAAATTCAGCACCTGCACATCATTATCAAATACACACCAGTTAAAAATATTATCTGGTATGGAAGGCCTAAAAATCAATTCAACTTAAAAGAAATCTAATGTAAGATTTTTTGACGGAATTAACTTTGATGCTACATTCGCCAATAAATCTGCTTCCTGATTTTGACTTCTTGGAACAGAAATTATGTTAAATGCATCAAAATGTGAAATAAGGTTCCATACCTCTTGTTGATAACTTTGTAAATGTTTGGATAGGTAGTGAATGGAGTTACGGACCTGTCTGACAATGATTTCAGAGTCACCGTATGCAATTAATACTTTGATATCCATATCAATCGCTTTTTTCAAACCCTGTATTAAAGCTTCATATTCCACAGTATTGTTTGTACAATTAAATTCCATCCTACAAGCTATACATGTTTTACTTCCCTGAGGGTCTACCAGAAGATAACCAGCTCCCGCTCCTTCTTTAGCACCATCAAAATATAGAGTCCAAGTAGAACTATTAACAACTACTTTGCTTTCTATGATATATACAATATTAATATTATCTACATCATTAATAATTTCCTTGAACGAAGAGTTAGGAGAAATAGATGTCACATTGCTAAAATCTAATTGCTTTCTATTTTCAGAAAAGGTAGAAGTTTCAGCTTTAAAATTACCAAACCCCAATTCATACATGTAATTTCCCATAATGCAATCTGAGAATAAAACAGGTTCGCTAGGATCATGTAGTTTTGTGACAGTATGTTTCATATATCTTTCTCTGTTGATCTTTATCTGATTTGACTTTTCGTTCTTAGGTAACCATAATATTGACTAGTCCATGGCAAAGAATCCATTCAATTGTTGAGACCAATCCCTACTTAAAAATAGCCCATATGCATCAGGAATATCTGCAACAACAATATCTATAATTTGATAAACCGAAGGGTTACAAGCAATCCTGACTAAAACATCTTTCATCTCTCCTACAACCTTTACATTTGTCCTGTCCAATTGAGTTATTTGTGAATTTGATGGAACATATTTCCCATTCAACCTTTTGCATACTGATAAAGGCATCACATTGGAGGATGCTCCGGAGTCTACCATGCAATTATGAACATTCCTATTGAAAATCTCAAAGGTAAGTAAGAATGGAGGTGTGGTTGATTTAGAATTCTTACCTATTAGCGAGGCTTTGTCAGCCATTGCTTTTCCTTTATCAGTTGCTGTTGAATCATTATTAGAACTATTTGCAGCAACATTTTGTTTTGCATTAGGAATAATTGAACTCATAGCTAAATTTATAACATGACTGTTAGGCATTGGGTAAATTTGAAGAAGATCGTACATACTGATGTTTGCACGTGTCTTCTTTAAATCCTCAATTATATCATATTGTAAATCTAATTTTGGAGCATTTTGAATGGGTTGGGTAATTTTATTTGTTTGAGTCTGCTTGCCGGATTGAGTTTGTTTATTAGGCTATGAATTATTGTTGTCATGAGTATAACTTGATGAAGCTCCTGGAGTGTTTGAAAATGTTCTACTACGAGTATTATAGGCATGTTGTCCTGTAGGTGGGATTTTACTCTCATATTCCTTTACAAGACTATCCCAGAAATGACCATTAACTTGTTGAGGTTCCTCTGATTCTTCCTCATTTTCCAATTCTTCTTCTTCTTCATTCTCTATTATTTCTTGATTAGAAGGAGTCTCCGATAAAGATAAAACAGCTCGAATTGTATTAAAAATTTCTTCATTTGTTGCTATGTCAGGTGGTGTATTTGTTTTATTAGCTGTATTCGGATTTTGTCTGAACTGATTTCTGAAATATCCCCTAGAAGAGGAAGCTTCAGAATTGGTTTTCTTTAATACTACAACTTCATTGGTTAATGCCCGAATAGCATTTTGCAGTTGTTCTACATCAAATGCTTTATCTTTTTCTGAATTAAGTTTTTCAATCTTCCTACGAGGAAAGGTATTAGATTTCCCACTTCTATCTAGTTCATAGGACATAGAATCCTTCTCGACTTTAATGGCTTCCTGAAAAGTTTCTACTAATGTTGTTTTCCCAGCTCTCTTAACAAACATCTCGGAATATTTTGGTAAGGCTGAAGTATAATTTTCGATAATTATATCCTCGGGTGGTTGAGAAGCAACTAGAATTTTATTTTTTAATGTTAGAAACCTCTGGTTAAAATATTTAATTCTTTCTTTAGACTCCATTTTAATTCGAGATAATTCTAGGGCTAAAAGAGAAGGTTTTTTATCTTCCCCAAATTTATCTAAAAAAGATTTATTAAATTCACCCCAATTTGTGATTGATCCCTGTACTAACGAGAAGTACCAGGTAGAGGCACTTCCTTCAAAAGTTAGAGGAAACAATCAACAAATGACATCTTCATGCTGAACGTTCAAGGTTTGAACAACTAACATGAATTTGTCTACATGCACCTCGGCCGGTTCCTTATCATCTGGGTTAAACTTAGGAAGAAGTTTATCTGAGTGTTTAGGTAAAGGGTGTTGTATACCAGGGACAGCTATAGCAGCTGTTCTCAGCCAAGGGAGTTGTGGATTAGGTGGGTTAGGTGGATGAGTTGGAGGATTACCTCGTCCTCCCATAGGTACGTTTCCTGCCATAGGACTTATCTCAGAACCTGAAGAACTCCTTGAATTGGATGATCTTGGACTATCGGGTGGTGATTCAGGAGGAGAAGGTGGCTGGTCAAAATCGCCTTTTGCAGTTAGTCTTCTAGCAGTGTTTGTTTGAGTAATTTGTCTCTGATGACTTCTAGTTTGATAACGTGGAGTGCTATCAACTTCTTGCAAACCTTGAGTAACTATGTTCAATTACGGATTACGTCGTTGTTTCCTAGGTAGACCATAATCTATCGGAGATACACCAAGTTGATTGGCATATGCTCTTGTAAGAATATGTCGTGATTCTTCCAAAGTTTGATTACTTTGTTCAGTAGTAATTGGAGATGTGATATGATCACGTTCAAGGATACTCCTAACAGTTTCTATAAACGATGATTTTCTGACCTCTGGAGGATGTTGGCTGGTTGAAAATTTCTCATTAGTCTTACTTGCCATTAATCATTAACAGGCCCTCCTTCTAGCACCATTTATTGGCCTGATTTTCTGACCTAGGCCAACAAGGAGATTATGCCCACACAATCAGCTTAAAGCAACTTTCAGTGTGTTTGGAATAGCAAAACCTCGCAGGTTATGGTCCTGCTACCAACTGAATTTTTCTCTTAGGGAGAAACTAAAATTCAGTAAAAGTCTATCCTAAAATTATTTCTATCTAAATAAACCTTAAAATTAGTTTTCAACTACCTAAGTTATCCTACACTTGCTTTCTTAAGGAAAGTCTTCGATTTTTGAAGTTTTTATATTTAATATTCTAAATATAAAAGACTATTAAATATATTCTAATTTTACACAATTTCTATTTAACAACTGTTAAATCTAAACCATGCTATAATAATAATAACTAGACTATCCTAACTATCCTATCTCAGCTGAGAGCGATTTGAGTATTTATATTAATTATTAATTAATATAATGATGAACAAAATGATAAATAAGTCAGATCTAAATGACAATATTTAAACCATACATTCTAAATCATTCTGCTGTAAATTACCTTGACAGAGAAATGGAAATATGCAATTACTTCAAATTTTCTGAAAAAAGTTTAAATTAATTAACAACTAATGAACAACATTAAATATTTGAAAAGAAATATAATGTTCAAAATGAAATCATTGTAAACATACAAATGAGATAAAACAGACATAAATATGTATATCATTATATCGTAAATTTTCAGTAGAAACACTAATTAATTCAGTCACAATAACATACTAATTCAAATACAATATTGCGTAGACAAAGTGTAATACTGATTAATAAACACAAGCATAACCAAGTATACTGCATCAATGTTAAAATAGAAGATTATATACTGAAATATAAAGAATATCCAAAATAATACTGATCACGATATCAACTTGGAGATTTCCAGTCAGATCCCATTTCCAAAGATAAAACTTCAGCCAGGAACAAAACTAGTATCAAAATAATATTTCGAATATCTTTCTCTTCAGTCACTTTCGTCCATTTATCTCATAAAAATTACTAGCTTATATAATACTACTAGTCTTTCGATTCGGTTTTTCCATAAATGCTGCATGCAATATTATAGGAGTCCTATCACTATCAAAGAGCATCAACTCTCTTCAATAGACACTTGTCACTAGAAGATAACAATAAAAACAACTAGCATAAAACATTTGCTGGTTTAAAGGAACTGGCATATTCGTGGCTGTGTTGTAATTCCAGTCTTCAATAAACATCCGCGTCTTCCAACTGAAATCCCGAATATTCGAAACGTCCTCAGACTGTAAAGGATAGCGATGACATGCCCACCTGTTTTAAATAAACAAAAGAATCTTATTAAAAACCAATTTAAATAGAAATAACAAAAGAAACCATAATTTATATGTGTGCCTGTAAAATTTGCGATTTTACAGGCATGCACAAAAAATATTTTATTACTTGTTGACAGATAGAAAAACCATATAACTGGAAATGGAAATAATCATCAGGTTCTATTTTGTAAATCGACCACTCTTCTGGCTTTGGCTAGTTTGGCTTTGAGCCTGATGATCACTAGCTTTTGCCTTTCTACTTGTTCAAGTAAATGTTGATGTGTACCTATCATTGATTTTTTTGCCTTCTTGTATTGGTTCTTTTTGATGTTCACTTCCTTCCACATGTTAATCCAGTTTAACAACTCTTCCCTCAACGTCTTATTTTCCACCTCTATCAGCGCTGCATTAGCTTGACACTGTTTAAGTTCATTTTTCAATTCTATACTTTTAGTCTCGTATACCCTGTCCAGGACCTGTTGGAGAGTTTCCTCCTCTTTGTCATGACATGAGTCATCCGCTTGAGAAGAATCATGATTACCTATGTCTTGACCAGGTGACGGAAAAGTCATAAAAGATGGCTCGGGACCTGAACCATAGGCGTCCATACACGATGGAGCAACTTCTGCCTTACCCAACTCAATTATGTTTTTAGTCAATTTTTCATTATTATTCTCTGTACGCGTAGGTTCAACCAAATGAGTAGTTTCGGGAACCAACAATGGAGCATCGTCCTCAAGATGGACAATCACTGGCTGAGTACTCTGTTGAGTAGCCATAGAAACAGAGGATGTAGGTGTATTATTCATGCTTCTAGTAATTCTCCTCGTAAAAATAAACACAAGATTTTTTGATTCAAAACCCCCTCTATCACAGCAAACCTGCGCTAGTTGTTCTAGTTTATGCATGGACTCATCGCCATGTTTATGAGGAGTATTTATCTTAGAGGGGTTTTTATAATCAACAGCATTAACATCTTCGTTTTTGGTTAATTTGTCCCCTGTCCTTGCAGGTGTACTACAACGTTTTTCAGATGGGGATTGGTTCAAGGTTGTTTCAAAGTAACAGGGGGCTACGTTTCCGACCCCATCACCACTAATATCAGTATTTATGGGTGGATTGGCTTCCTAAAGCTCTTTATATTTTGATTCAACCTCATGAACATTACTAACTTCGGATTTTACAGTAGCCTTTCGTTTCCTACGGGTCTTCGGGGGAGGGTTTGGCCAATATTGAGTCAGCCCTAATTGACATTCAATCAAAAACTCATCCCACGATTTACCATTAAGAGACAGTTGATGTTGTATTATAATTTTGACTAAACCATGATGAAATAGACTTCTATCAAGATTACCGAAACTTTGAACTGAATGCCACATTTTTTTCAGACTTTGCAATAGGTAAAACGATAGGTTAAGTTTACAGCCTTTTAATGCTAACAGTAGTCATAGGTGATAATAATGCAAGTGAGAAAACCGTCCATCACATGATACATACCTGACCAAAATCTCATAGAATGCTCACCATTCTGGCTTCAGAAACTTAACCGAAACCCCGATTTTCAGTTTTGCATTAGCTGGTAATGGCAACAGCAAGGATTGACACTTCTTCTTATTCAATTTCCCACCTTTAAACGATCGCTCTCCAGTTTGTGGAAGCTTTGTAGCCTCTGCGATTTTTTCCTCGTCCATGATAAACTTGAAATCCCCAATCTGTGCCACGTTTTCCTTCAAACTCAAAGCAAATAGTTTGGTAAACTCCATGTTATGGCCACTAAAGCACCTAAAGAACTGACCCCATCCAACCTTTTCAAATAGCAGGGCAACTTTCTCATCGGCTTCAATAAGCTCTGACCCTGAGATTTCAAAACGACTAAGCGGAGTCATGGCTTCCTCACCACTATCCTGATTACGAAATGAAATGAATGGAGTCATGAAGAGGGAAGGGATAGGCACCCAGGTGTAAGACATGATGCGAAATGTCAAATCCTCACATGTTTCATACTTGACAGAGATGAGGGCTCTAAGTTTGGCCATTTTAATCGAATTTAGAGATGATGAACACTACAGCTAGTGTTCTGCTATGATAAATGCATGACTAGCCATGACTAACTGTAAATATTAACCAATTCTACATATCAGGGATCGTTCGATTGATGAATCGTAAATCAAGACATTGATTACACACATTTTGGCATGATGAGCTCATACAGTGTTACGAAATGGGATGGTTATCAGTCATATACAACATTAAATCCTACTGATATGATTCATTAATACATTCACAGCTGTCAATTAAACGAGAGGTGTTAGCCAAATCTTCATGCCAACGCAGCGATCCAAGAAACATGTGTTATTTATTTGACATACGGGTCATGTATCCTCATAACAATAGTCAATTAATGATCTCATCCATATTATACGTGAAAGGTGGTCGCGTTTATTAACATGACGATATGGTGTAAAAACAGCAAACCCTAATGTTTTTGCAATACAACTAACTAATGATCCGATTCAACACTTAAGCTATGTATATACATAAAGTCTCATTTTGAAATATAGTTTTACAACTTTACAAAATTCCATCCATGAATATCCCAAATCGAATTTGATAGGATACAAAGCTATAAAACTATGACATATGAAGATTTCATAATGATACTCATTTATTTGCTTTTTCACTAGCTATATATACACAAGTTTTACAAAATAATGATATGATATTAAGTTACATATGGGATGTGAAATTTTAGGTTTAATAAGAATTTTAATTTAATAATTCACCTTTAGTTCTAGAGATTTTAAGAACTTATAATATCTTATCAATAACCATCTTCAAACGAATTCAAAATGTGTTTTTGTTGAACCCCAATTAGCATACTATCCCTTTAAATTTCTTAAATCAACATATACAATCAGATAGATTAATTAATGAGAGGATTGATTATATAAAGATTTATGAAACTGACAGCTGCTAATTATCAAGTTTATGAAAATGTTTTCATAAGCTTCTAATATGTCACTTGACTCTTCTACAATTGAGAGTACCTTCAGAATCGAAGATTCTGAAGGCACTCTTTTATAATCTTTAATAGGTAAATTATAAAAGAGAGATGATCTCCCTTCATCTTAATGAAAAATGAAGGGGTTGTTGCTGACTGCCAACAAGAACCAACCCAAAAAAGAGATCAAAGGGCCAAAAATAATTTTCGCCAAAGGAAAATAGGGAGCGAAAGTGCGACAGAGGTAAAAATTTGGTTATGAAAGTGGAATCCCGACTTTCGCCTTCTGCGATCCGAGATCCGATGGCTCAGAACGTTTCTGCCTAAGATCAACGATGCAGAAAGGTGCAAAGGGAAGAAAATGGAAACCTAAGGTTTATGGGTATAAAAGGTTAATATTCCACTTTTCACGATACTCTAAATCGACGGCCCAGAGTGCTTCTGCTAAAAATTGATGGCATGGAAAGAAAACTGCAGAAGCGAAAAGGAGGAAGTGGAAAAATGCAAAGAAGTTTGATCTTGAAAGTTAGAATCCTGATTTTCGCTTTCCCCGATCATGATACGATAGACCAGAGCGCGTCCACAAAGATCAACGGTCCAGAAAAGAGCAGAGGGACAGAGATTGAAAGTAAAAAAACATAAGAATTTTCTCGTGAAAGGGTTGAACTTTTGCTTTGCATAATTCGCAAGATCGACGGATGGGAGAATTTTCACCCAAGATCAACGGTTCAGAAAGGAGAAGAAAGGAGGCATTCAAAAGCATAAGAGTTTGGTTGTAAAGGATAGAAGTTATACTTTCCATGATCCACAATATCTACAATCTAGGGAGCTTCCACATAGATCAATGGCTCGAAAAAGAACGAAAAGGGCAGAAATTATAAAACATAAATACAAGGAATTTGGTTGTGAAAAGTTGAATTCTCGCTTTCTACAATCCACTAAATCCAATGGTCAGGAAAATTGTCTTGCAGATCAACGGTGCAGAAGGTAAGAAGTGGGAAGCAAAAAGCCATGAGTGGAAAGATCAAAATCGAACTTCGCCAACAAATCCTGATTTTTGCCTTGCGCGATTTGCCAAATCTATGGCTCAGTGCGTTTTTGCACAGATCAACGACGCGGAAAGAAAAAATGGTGAAAAAGACAAAGAGGTTTGATCTTGAGAATTAGAATCCTGATTTTCAATTTTCTCGATCAGGATTCGACGGTTCAGAGAGCTCATGCATAGATCAACGGTGTAGAAAGAAAGGAGCGGAAGTGGAGAGGAAATATGAAGTCTTGGTTATGAAAAGTCGGGATCCCGTCTTCTGATTTCCACAACCTACAACTTGATATTAGAACAACGGCTGAAAAATTCATCCTAAAGAGTTCGATGCTATGGAAGAAGGGAACATGTGTATGAGTTAACTAGATTTCCTGATATGCAGAAAAAAGTAGACCTCTTAGCTTTCAACGGTACAGATCATCCCTAATCTCAGATCCACTGTGGGGATTGATCCTGGTTATCTAAGTTGCATGAAGAAAATAACTTTCCAAATCTACAGAATCATATAAAGGGCCTACGGGTTTTGACGGCTTAGATCAAGGTCGATCTAGATCTATGACATAGATAAATTTCGGTGATATGACATGCTCACGGAAATTAACTTTTCAAATTTGCAGAATGGCTTAAAGATGAGAATATTTCGATGGTTGAGATTTAAACAATATTAGATCTATGGTCATGGTGGATTCCACTGATCCAACTAGCATGGATAAATCAACCTTTCAGATATGCAAAATCTTAAATAGCCACATCATTGAATGGTCAGGATTTAAGCATGTAAAGATCAATGGTCCAGAAGCTTTTTCGCAGGTGAAGATGTAAACATGAAGAAAACTGTTCTAGAACATCGAAGGAGGTTCGAAGCCATCATTTTCATCTAGCAAGTGTGGTTTCTAGGTGTTCAGTTTCCCATTTTTGTCCATCATGTGTGTCCCAGCATGATTTCCTGTTTTGTTTTGTGATCATGGCGAATCCACTAGGTCAGAGGTTGTTAGGATTTTATGATCATTTGGGTTTGTCCCCATTTTTGTAACTCTTTTTTTCTATGTTTTGAGGTTGGTATCGGGAGCTTGTTTACACTAAAAATATACCCTCGGAAGAGGTAGAAAGGGTTTGAACTTTAATTCAGAAGCCTTAGCACTCGGGTTTTCTTGCTCTATTATTTTATTGGAAGCTTTAATGAAAAGTATGCTCTGAGTTTTCTGAGATTCATCAAGCTGTTTCCTATTCAGTATGTGTTTCCTGTATTTCATTTTCATGTATGTGTTTTCTGCCAATACATTTCTAGGTTGTGTGCAAGGAATTCATTTTGATAGTGCTCCTTCCATTAGAAATCATATTTGTTATGTGTTGGTAATGACTATAATATAATTCATCCACATATAGGTGCTCTGTTTCAGTTATTACTCCCTGTTATATTTTTTCTAAAGGTGTTCCCAGAGATTCATCCTTAGATAGATGCCTTTAGTTTTGATTGGGATCTCTCCTCATTTCCATTTGTCATCACTTCAAGATAATTTGACTGAACATAATAGCTGCGTTGCCTCAGATTTCATAGGAAAATCACCACTCATTATTGCTGTAATCCCCTTGAATATTTTCAGGCTGTGACTCCATTTTCCCAATGGTATTTCTTGTTTGTTTGTTTAGCCATTTTTAAATATGTAAATATCCTATTACTATCAAAATATAACCTTCTGACTACTTGTTTAAAACTAAATGTATATGTGAATAACCCTGTCACATAGAGAGATCCCTCTTTGACTATAAGGTTGGACTACATTCTAAATATTGGTTTGAAATGGTTACCCCTTTAATTGCCTACCGCAACCATAGGAAAATTATAGGGGGATAAAATCTTGGCACCGTTGATGGGGATAGTAATTATCTCCTTGGGAAACAACATTGTTTATCTCTGTGACCTGGTTGAGCAGCCAGTCATAGACACATACTGGTTGTACATGCTCTGGCGACTCCACAAAAATTTTGAAGGTGAATCCTCGGGGAAATGCTGGCAGCCAGAATAACCCACATGAGGAGAAATCCTGATGCAGAATCCTTCCAAGAAATATTTGATTTAGAAAGTTTGATCTGGAGGGCCAACAGGCTACAAAGGTTAGTTAGAAATATTTCCTTCCCTACTTAAGGTGTTCTGTTAGTGATATATTCGAACATTGTAATGAGGAGTTTGGACTAACCTTCCCTATAACTAAATCTGAGTCCAACTTCTCTAAGTTTGTTTCAGATACCTATGCATTTGATTTTACCCGCATTTCCTAGTCACCCCTGACCTTAGAGCCTCTAGGAGAGGATTTTCAACACCTTCCTGACCCAGACTACCCTCCGCTTACTATTGATTCAACCTTTCTAAATTCCAATTTAATAAGGCAATCTACTGCCACATGTTTTTCTCCCACTGCCTCAAAGCTGAATCAACCTTCATATTCCAACCTCACAACCCCTCACAGCTCTGCAGTTCCTCGCAACACACTAATTTTGTTTTTCATACCACCTTCTATCCCTCTTGGAAGCCCCATTGTAACCCCAAGGATGGCTATATTTCCCCCTTTACAACTCCCTGTTGTTCTTCATGACCTTCCCCTGCTTTATGGCCAAAGAATCATACAATTTAATGGGGAGAGGGGATACTCAGCTAAAGAACACTTGGAGTGGTTTTTAGACAGACAAATTTGGAGGAGGTAGACTACAATGATGTGAAAGTCAGGTTGTTGGACCAGTGTCTCACTGGGGAGGCTAGAAAATGGTTCACAAACCTTCCAGACCACTCCATCCTAAACTATCGAGCCTTTCATTAGGGGAATTTTGGGGTAAAAAATGGGTCTCAAAACAAAAAATGTACTATCAAAATACACTTTAAAAGAATCAATCACATTCTAGATGATGGCATCATCTATAATAGTTGAGGTGGCATTGGTTGAGTTAAGGATGTTTATTTGTCAAATTGTAAATGGCGAGTGAAAACACATAGTTAACTATATCAATGTTGTAGGTAAAATACTCATTATGATAATAGTACTCATAGATTACTTTTGAATATAATATAAATGTACTAAAGTATTTAGAAAGAAAAGTATTATTTATATTTCAATATAAAATAAATTACAAATACCAGAAAAAGTAAATTGTCTATTCAAAGAGGTGAATACCAATTCTTTATTTAAAATCAAAATCACTTAACATCTTATAATAGAAACAATTTAATGATTAATAGTTTTTGTTTTTTAAATACTTACTATATATAATAATCTATTATAATTATTATTTAAATATAAAAAATATATTTATTTATTTTATAAAAATAAAATATTATATTATAATAATTTATATATATACACTCATCCGGTTGAATTTTAATATTAATACTATTTTTTTTTTATAAATTTAGGTGTTATTCAAGGTTCATATTTTACTATCACTTTTTAACATTTGAAACACCTACATTTATACCAACATAAATTAGACACTTACATTCAAGTTACAAAACGAAATACATACATAAAACTTTAATCTAGCAATTTGAGTGAATTATTATATCATAATAAGATATTATATTATTATAATTTTTATTATATATAATAATAATGTTTATTACATATAATCTCATTTGCTTATCGTGGTATAAATTTATGTACTATTCCTTCATCCCAATTTTAACACTTTTTTTAACATTTTTTTTTAATGATGTTATTAATTATTGCATTAAAAACAATATGTGATATATATACTATATATCATAAGAAACTATTAAAAATGAGTTTACACGTGTTTTTGAAGGTGTATTAAAAAGCTGAAAAATAAATTTAAAAAATGTTATTTTTAATTTATAGTTTTGTATTTATATTTTAAAATTAATTTTTATTTTTAATATATATATAAAAATAAAAAATGACAATTTATTCATTTGAATTTAACTTTACGTTTAAAATTAAAAATTATAAATACATGGTTTAAAAACATATTTTGAATATTGAAAAAGTAACTTATGTTTCAAATTTTAAAATTAATATATTTTATTTTATGAGTACATTACTTTATAAGTACATTCATCATATTATATTCAAAAGTACTTTACTTTTAAACATATCAAAGATTATTTTTTTATTGGTTTTATTTTAGATATCTTTTCAATTTAACTTAACCATAGTTGCATTGGTTATAGTGTAAGAGATGAGTTGTAAATATACCTTCCCCACAAAATGCCTAACTTATAATATTTTATTATATCTCTTATGAGGCCCATTTTAGACCTCAAAATTTCCCTAATGAAAGATTCCTTTAGGGACAAATGGGCAGACCAGAAGAACCCTAAGTTGTATATGTCCCAATACCACTCCATGAGAAAAAATGAGAATTTGTCCAAGAGTTTTCTGATAGGTTTATGAAGGTATACAATTCCATCCCTGCCCAGTTCAAACCTCCCATTGGCTCTTCCCAAATCCAATACGCTGAAGCCTTCGATAGTGAGTTTACCTTGTGTCTAAGTGAAAGGAGATCAGTATCCTAGGCAGATATGATGAAAGACACCATAAAGGTGGAGGTAAACCTGACTGCTAAAAGAAAGCAGAAAAGAGATGAGGGAGAATGGAGAAAGGAGGAGGGAGAATAGAGAAGAGAGGAGGGAGAGTGGAGAAGAGATGAGGGAGAAGGGAGAAGAGAGGAAGGAGAAAGAGGATGGAGAAGAAAAGATAAAGATCATGAACAACCCTTTACCTCTAGCTCACAAGAGGCCAGAATAGACATGATGCTGAAAACCATAGAAAGGATGATGGAGAGACTCTTTATGGATGGTAGACCACCTCTTAGGGAAAATAAAGAGCAGCAGAACAGGAACCAGAATGGTGGAAGGCCAAAAATTCCTCATAACAAGCAAAGAGACCAGAGAATCCCTCCCGATACATCGGTTAGACCTCCATTTCAAGAAAATTATGTGGATCAGGATGGTGAAAATCTAGATCAAGACGAAATCCTTTAGCTGGACACTGAATCACCTTCCACCTTTCTAACCAAAGAAGAACATGATAAGGCTTGTCTTGAAAGGGGAGAGATTCCTGCTGGGGAAACAAACGACTTCAAGAGGGGATATCAACTTGCTGTCATGGAGGCGCAGAGACAGATTGGTCCGAGAAACAAAGATATCCCTGTAGTAAAAAATAAAGAGGTAGTAAACAAAGCCTCTACAAGCAAACCAAAGAGCATTCCACCCCCTAAGGACTCCTCCATGAATGTATCACATCCCAAAGGAAGGAGAAAAAGGAATATAATCCAAGGAGCTTAGATCAGGGGCGTACTTCTTTCATTCTGGAGGCTGAAATTGCAAAGATAAAAATCTTTATCCCTCTCACTAAATTGCTGAAAAATCCTGAATATCATTCCAAAATTTCCACAGTGGTAAAGCCTCCAAGAGAAGTTTCTGCAATGTCAGATTCCCTGAATCTCTAGGATGATAATACTACCTTCCTATTTGGACCCCGGGTAGAAGAGTCTTCTTATGAAGATACTCCCCCTTTCTATGCCACTTTGAATATTCATAATGCCATCTTACATAATGCCATGTATGATTCAAGAGCCTCTCACAATATGATGCCTAGGATAGTCATGGAGGAACTAGGATTGGAACTACCCAGAACATATAAAGACCTTTTCTCTTTTGATTACAACAAATTCAGGTGTCTATGAATGATCAAAGATATAGTCATCTCTCTAGCCTAAATGCCTGCCAAAAACATGGTCATGGATGTAGTTGTAGCTGGTATTCCTCCAAAATTTGGGATATTGTTGTCAAGATCTTGAGAATCCAAACTTAAAGGTGCCCTTCAAATGGATATGTCCTATGGTACTATCCATGCATTTGGAGTGTAGATAAGTCTCTTTAGGGAGCAAAAGTTAGCATACATAGTGACAAGTGCTGAAAGGATAAACAAACACCCCATTTATGCACTGGACATTGAGATGGGATCAACTATTTTCTTCACAGAAGGAGACAAAGACAGCTGCAGTTCACAGAACGCTGCCTTTGTACCCACTCAAGAGGATCTGGATGGAGTATGGGAGGTAATTTTTGATGGACCATCATGCAGAGAAGGGACATGAGCTGGAATTTGGGTGAGACTCCCAAAAGGGAGAACTTTGAAGTACTCCTACAGACTTGTTTTTGATTGTACAAAAAATGAGGCAAAGTATGAGGCAACAGTGTTATCCATTCAGATCCTGAAGTATTTTAAAGTTCATAGGGTAATTATAAATGGATATTCTGAGCTGTTCATTAAACAAATGATAGGTGAATATTAGGCCCGACACTCGAGAATGAGAAGTTACAGGAATGTTGCCTAGGACCTGATAACTTGTTTTGAAGAGTGCAATTTTAATATAATCCCTAGGTTACATAATTATATAGCGGACTCTATGGCCACTTCTGCTACTGATTTCAAGGTTCCCATGCACCCCAATGGAAAATATGAAATTGAGGTTAGGCACAGGCCCTGTGTCCCTGAAATGTCAAAAGTTGGCAAGTCTTTGAAGATGACAAGCAGATCCAGAAGTTCCTCACTCTCACTAGGGAGTTTGATGGACTAACTATTGATGAAGAAAATGAGCTTCTATAGGAGGCTTTCCCCACTCAAGAGCCCTTGGAAATCCATACTGTTTCTCCCAAAAAAATGCCCTGCGATGAGGATGTTACTCCTGTTGAAGATGCTGATAGCAACGAAATTGAGGAAGCTTGGAAGCCAGAGTTGTAGGAGGTTGATGGATAGCAGGAATATGTGAAAAATCATTGTGGAAAGGAAATCCTCCATCTTAAAAGTAACTCTATCCCCAGAGGTTTAGTTCCTTAAGAAAATATTTTTGATTCTAACGATGTTTCCAAGGAACCCCAGCTGGTCCCAAGTTGTGAAGATGTAGAATATGTTAACATTGGGACAGAAGAGAATCCCAAGATCATCAAGATATCAAGGACCCTCTCATCATAATCCAATAAAAAATACATCTAGTTGATGAAAGAATATTCAGATGTGTTTGCTTGGAGCTACAATGACCTGAAGGCTTATGATACAAGCACAATCCAGCATACCATACCACTCAAGAAGGATGAGGTTCCTTTGAAACAGAACCTGAGAAGGATGAATCCCAAACTGTTGCCCCTAATAGAAAAGGAGATTAAGAATTTATTTGAGGCCAAAATCATTGTGGGCCTCATATTCTCATGATGGGTGGGAAATCTTGTCCCTGTTAGGAAGAAGAATGGTGAAATAAGAATATGCATTGACTTTAGGAACTTGAATAGATTTTCTTTGAAGGGCCATTACCCACTTCCCAAAATGGACCATATCTTGTAGAGTGTAGTGGGTTCATAGAGGATCTCCACTATGGACAGCTTCTCAGGTTATAATAAGATCGTGGTGCACCCGGAGGATCAAGAGAAGACAACATTCACCACACCCTGGGGAACTTTCATGTATGCTAAAATTCCTTTTTGGCTCATGAATGCAGGGGAAAATTTCCAACGATCCATGGACATAGCCTTTGCTAATGAAAAGAACAAGATCTTGGTAATCTATTTGGATGACATCATTGTCTTTTTATAGTCTGATGAGGAGCACGTTGCTCACCTTCTGAGAATGTTTAAGAAATGCAGAAAGTTTGGCATCTCCCTGAATCCGAGGAAGTCTTTCTTTGCTATGAAAGAAGGGAAGATGTTGGGGAATATAATCTCCCAAGAAGGCATCAAGATAGATCCGAAGAGGGTTGAGGTGATCAAAAAAATTGAGCTCCCTCAAAATAAGGTGGAGGTTCAGTTCTTTCTAGGAAAGGTAATTTTTCTGAGGAGATTTATTGCTTCCTTTTCCGAAACAGTGAAATATATAACTGATATGCTGGGAAAGGATAAAGAAATCAAGTGGAATCCTGAATCCAAACAATATTTTGAATACATAAATAAGGTTATCTTTGAGGCACATGTAATTGCAAGCCTTGATTTCTCTAAAGATTTCTTCATATTTTCATTTTCCTTAGAGCACACAGTGGAAGAGGTATTGCTGCAGAAAAATCATGAGGGACATGAACAACCCATTGATTTTTACAGCAAGACCCTGAGAGATGCTCCCTTGAAGTATAATAAGCAAGATTATTCCCTAGTGTGGGCATTAAAGGATTTCTAAGTGTACATCCTGCATTCCCATATAATTTCCCATGCCCCCACCGGCGTTGTAAAGGATATTCTGACCCAACCTCATCCTAAGGGATGGAGGGGAAAGTGGATAGCAATCCTACTTGAGTATGATGTGGAGATCAAGCCCACAAAATTGATTAAAGGACAGGGACTAGCCAAGCTTATGTCCCAATCAAATTGTGATGCTCTCAACTCACACATGATTGTTGAATTTCCAGCATAAGAGCAGAATCCTCAGGGATAGCCAGGTCCCCCAGTAGGTGATAATTTGTTGTCATCCCCATGGTACACTGATATTATTTTTGTTTTACAACATCTATAGGCCCCATAGGGTATGGAAAAGACAAGGCCTATATTTCCCAAGAAGAAAGCATCTAGGTTCTGCATCTTAGAGGGAAAATTGTATTGGAAGGATCCAGGAGGAGTGTTGTCAAACTGTGTAGATGAGCAAGAGGAAAAGAGGCTCATTGAGGAATTCCATGCAGGAGAATGTGGAGGACTCCACTATTGGAAGGACACTGTAAACAAAATCATGAGGGAAGGGTTCTATGGACCCACCATATTCTTTGATACTCATAATAAAGTTTCTTCCTGCCACAAATGTCAGATCTTTGAGGGGAGAAGGAATTTGTTACCATTTCCTTTGAAACCCATACAAGTTGAATCCCCTTTCCAAAAATGGGGGCTATATTTCATCGGAGAAATAAATCCACATTCCTTAGGACATCACACATGGATCCTTACTTCTACTGACTACTTCACTAAATGGATTAAGGCCATCCCCATAAGACAAGATACTGAGACAGTGATCATGCAGTTTCTAGAGGAGCATATCCTGTCAATATTTGGGGTCCCTAGGAAGATAATCACTGATAATGATCCTACTTTCATGTCAAAGAAAATGGTTGAGTTTTGTTCCAAATATCACATATTGTTGGGACATTCCACATCCTACTACCCTCAAGGAAATAGGCTATAAGAATCTTCAAATAAGAGCCTCATGAGAATCATCAAGAAGCTATTGCAATATATCAAGAAGGCCTGACACACAAAGCTAATCCATGCTTTGTGGGATGACATAATTAGTGTGAAGAAGTCTATAGGCACCTCACCTTTCCAACTGGTTTATGGCTCTGAAGTGATTTTTCCCAGTTCCCTGAGTTTTCCAGTGATGAAATTGCTACATGAAGAGGGAACAGAGACACATCCAACCCAGAGGAGGATGCATCAGTTGATTGAACTACAACATCAGAGGGAGCAATTATTTGACAGAACCGAAAATTTTCAGGAAAAAATGAAAGAAATATTAGACAGTAAGACTAAGCCTGATGATTTCTAGTTGGGAGATGTATTGTTGTTGTGGGATGCACCACATGAGGACAAGGGAAAGCATAGAAATATTGATCACTTGTGGAAGTTCCCATATAAAATTGCAGCCTTCAGAGGAAAGAATGCCTATGTTTTGGATGAGATGGAGGGCGGTCTAGTATGTGGAGCTCCTGTAAATGGGAGGCTTATCAAACATTATTTTTTGTAAAAGTAAGTTCATCTCCATTGTCATTGTATATACCATTTTATTTTAACATTGGATGTGTGGATAGCCCCCATGTTAGACTTAAAGCCTGAGGTGAAGGAAGTAAGGTCTCCATCAGAGGTTTTCATTAATTTTTCTTTTTCAATTGAATTTGAAGCTGCAGGCATGTGGTCTACGTGGTTCTTTGCTACCTCACAGGGAGGATAGCATCCCTGAGTTGGAGATGTTTTTAGCAACTGTGCTAAATTTTGGATATTTCTACATAAGACATCTGCACTAATCCCCCTTCAAAGGCCTAGACAAGTGAAAAAATGAGGGGTAGGTTTAAAAAAATTTCATATATTATGACTTAGAGGTATGCAGGAAAGGGTTTGAAGTTTCTTGGGAGGCTTATTCCTAAGCTTGAATGTTGAAATAGTAAAAACTCCTTAGGTGTGACCTTGGAAATGAGCCTGAGATGAAAAATATGATTAAGGATATTTGCCAAGGATAGGCCAAGGATAGCTCCCAAGGATAACTGAGATGAAAAATATGATCAAGGATAGGCCTTGGAAAGAACGGATGGTGGAGATCCAACCCACAGAAGAGATCAAAGGGCCAAAACTAATTTATGCCAAAGGAAAATTGGGAGCGAAAGTACAGAGGAGGTAAAAATTTGGTTATGAAAGTGGAATCCTGACTTCCACCTTCCACGATCTGGGATTCGACATCTCAGAACATTTTTTCCTAAGATCAACGACATGAAAAGGTGAAAATGGTGAAAAATGGAAACCCAAAGTTTCCAAGTATAAAAGGTTAAGCTTCCACTTTTCAGGATCTGCTAGATCGATGGTCCAGAGCGCTTCCGCTAAAAATCAATGGCATGGAAAGAAAATGGCAGAAGTGGAAAGGTGAAAGCGAAAAAGGAAAAGACGTTCAATCTCTAAAGTTAGAATCCATATTTTCACTTTCTATGATTAGGATTCAACAACTTAGAGCATGTCTGGAAAGATCAACAGTCCGGAAAAGAATAGAGGGGCAGAGATTGGAATTTGAAAAACATAAGAATTTTCCTGTGAAAGGGTTGAAGATAGAATCCTACAAAGGATTAGAAGCTCATAGATGGGCATAGGAGAAACTTGCAACAAAGTTCAATATGGAGGATCTTGATATCCAGTGACCTTGACAGGTGACATAGATGGATACTTGTTAGCTGTAATATTTCTCCTCCTGTGGACAGCAAGGTGTTCCACTGGTCTAAATGGTTCAGATCCAGAACAAATAGAGGACAGAGGTTGAAGACTCTCCCTAGATGCCGTAGATACCTAGAATGTGATGCTTCGATCGTTACCCTGTGTACCTGCAATAAAGCTTCAACATGTGAACATATCGAAACCACCAGAATATAATCTACTAATCTATGTTAGTGACTAAGTAATCTAACAACATATATGTGAAATCAAACAACAACAATATATGTGGGACATAAATCAGCTTGCATTAAAGAAATATGAATAATTTTACAACCAAGCCTTAGTGTTGACATGCATCTCCATGAAACCAAGCATTCTCATCCCCAAAAGCTGCAACTCTAGCTCTCTATGCTCCCCCAAATGGTCTTGGGCCAAGTGATCAATCCAACAGCATAACAATTCCTTAAGAGTTATCCCCTCAACCATGGCTATGAGCTCATATTTATAAGGATTAAGGGATAGGGATGGTTGAGAGATTAGTGGGTGAGGTGGCCTCTAAGATCCTAGGATGAGGGATCTCGAGCTCAACTGAACCACAACAGTAGGGATAAGGGAGTACACGAGGCTTATCATATAGAAGCCTCGAGAAACTTCTCTTTTTCCCTTTTTACCCAGGGTACCGTGTTTCTCCTTAAATGACAGATCGGTTCTGGTGAGAAACACTTATGGACTAACGGCCATAAGCGGTGGCACCGCTTGTGGACAACAAGGGATAGGAGGTGTGAACAAGGTACTGCTTCTGGACAACTGAGGAAGTGCGATGCTGGGAATTTTCATGGAATATTGATAATAACCATGATTTTCCACTCCAAGAGCTGGGATTCAGGGCAAGTAGGTATGTCAAAGTTCTTATCACATGATGGTGACAGGATTTTGGTATAACAAGATGCCCCCCAAAGCATGAGTCTTAGAGGGATATGATAAACAAGAGATTTGAGAGAACAGGTCATCACCATGAGATGAAAATGTTGGCTCGATCGGAGCATGTCGTCAAGTAGGCATATGTAGTACATTAGTATGTTGACTCATAGACACAAGTAACCAAACTCATGGTTGCAGACCAATACAAGGAATATCCATGAGAGGAATAAATAAGCATGGCTACTAGAATACAACGTAGATCCATGTGATAGAGGACTCAAACTTAGACATAGCTACTAGACATACAATGTAGATCTATGTCATACAGACGCAAATTTGAGCATAGCCACGACCATACAAATGTGGATCCATGCTAGATATACAAAAATCCATCGCAACCTGGGGAAAAATCAATGAGCGCTTTTAGATAAATGCTCAGGGTCTTCGTCTCCTCTTCCACAAAGTATGATTATATCCATGTGATTACAACGATCCAAAGTCAAACATGGTAAAAACCACTTGATTACCGACCAATGATGTGAACCGTTAACAAGTGCGAGGGAGATCACCATTGATGTCAATGATTCCCAAGGTACCCTAGTACAATCTACTGAGTGTGAATAGATGTCCTGATGTCGAACACCCATTCGATTCTATTAATCAAAGGTCAATGATGTGAACCTATGTTGAGAGCGAGAGAATTTGTCATTAAGGAATACAGATCTCAACGTACCAAATATTGTTTCTAAGACTATTTCCTGGATGATGAGTTGATGTCGACATGAATAGTCTCATTGAAGGAGGGCCATGATGAGTCCCACATCGACGACACGAAAATCGAAACATAGTTTTGGAATGATGTGAATGTAGTAACCATATGACTGACTCAAAGATACTGACACAAAGACTGTGTAGACTGCATAGGTAAAACTTCTTCAAATCCTCTTTGAACATTGGGTAGCACGACAAAAAGACTTGGCAGCATGACTAAACGAGACAAACACACAATGCGACAGTGGACAATGCATTCTTTTGAAAGACTCAAAGGATTGACATGACTCATTAAAGTGGATCATCACAGAGATCAGCTGAATACCCAATTGACTGACATGATTGTACAGACAAGTGCCATGTTCAAAGGTAACGACAAACAACTGCCATTATTTACAAAATGATTCCCTTCCCATTTCCCCCATCATGGTTGATGAGTGCCTCTTTTTGGTTTTACGAGTTCAAAGTGGGTAACAAACACTCAATATAACTTGTCAGAAGAAAATTCCAAACTCATATGTTTTACGAACTTAATAGAGGAGGGGTTTGTTCCCAAAGTGGGTCTCTCAATGTTTAATTTAACGAGTCCACTGAAAGAAAACTCGGTATCGTTCATGTTTAGAGAGTCTGAACCAATACAAAGGGGTCCTTTTTCGTATGATTTAGTCTCTAAGGCCCGGAAAAGTGTAAAATCATACCTTAGAGAACTCTTCCAGTCATGATTGGCTAGAGTGTTCCTTTTTGCATAAATAGTCCTATCTAAACCAAAAAAGAGATAACCTACCATCGAACGGACGACTCTTCAAATACTTTAATGAGCGTGAAGAAGACAAGATCACTCGACGATCTTTTTGTATTTAGGGAGCCTGAAAAGAGTTTAAAGAGAACTCCGTGAGGTTTCTTTACACAATGTCATATTTTTTACGAGATTGGAAAGAATCGGAAATGGACTCGACGACCTTTTCATGTTTAAGGAGCCTGAAAAAGAGGTGAAAAGAGGAATCCATGATGCTTCTTTACACGATGTTGATTTTTTACGAGCCTGGAAAGAAACTTGAAATGGACTTGGAACTTTGATACTAGATTTTAACGAGCGTGACAAAGTATCGTAATAAATGCTCAATGACCTTTTCTGTTTTATGAAAGTGCTAAAAAGGCATAAACAAACTTTCAAAGCTTCTTACTAAAGTTATCTTATCCTATAAATGACTTAGAAACAAGTGTTAAATGCATTTAAGACTAGCAGTAAGGGATTACAACAGATAAACTTTGACTAAAATATGATTTTACATCAAAACTATAGTATGGCAGACCCAAAAAATGACTATATAAGTCATGTAAATAGTAAAAAACCATATCATTTCACTATTTACCTATAACAGAGAGCACTTGGAGCATTTTCTTAGCCAGATATTCCACAGCTGATACCGGGAGTTTCCACCGTCCATTTTCAACGTCGTCAGTTGTAGGTAACAGCTAAGACCTTTCTCTTTCATTTCATAGCATTTATTTTGAGATTTGGTGGGGTTTTGGGCCCATAGGGCAAGCCCTAAAACCTTAAAAGCAGGCATCGCGGCTACCCCTTGAGGGGAACGCGGTGCCACCTGAGAACTGCGCCAATAACACAGTGGATAGGTGGTGCCAGTGCCTCTCTCCAATGGTGCACAGGCGGTGCCGACTGTGGAGAACTTAAACTAATAGCATGGGAAATATAAATTCATTCCTTTGATTTTTAATGATTTGAGGATGATTCTAATGCATACCATTATTGTTTTTGGTAGGTGTAGGTGACTCAAAACATGGTGATATGGAAATAAAGAGCACATGACAATGACGATGCTGCTGCTAAGAGAAATGCGGGTTGCGTCGCCATATTATGGGACTGTGGGCTCCTGAAGTTTTTCTAGACCCCAAGCATGGTGTCACATGAGTGGTTACTGGAACACATACTGCAGATGTGGAATCCAGAGCAGCAGTACTTTGAGGTGGGGGCCCATATCCTTACGGTGGAAGTAGAGGACATCTACTTCTTGACAGGTCTCTCAAGATGGGGTGCCCCCATCTCACTGACAAGATCCTGTGGAGGTGATATTACCACTCGAGAGCTTATAGATCGACACTGTGCACCAGGGACAGGTACATCGGGGAAGAAGATCCCCATCAAAGCAGTGATGGAAAGGGCCCTACAGACCGTCTTATTTACCATGCAGAGGGTGGCCAGGAGTCAGGGTGTGCACCAAGCTTCTAGGGCATAAATGTTTTACGCCATATATGCCATGGCACCCATGGTGTTCAACTGGGCAGAAGTTATGCTTCCAATCTTCAAAGATCAGCTAACTAAGTGTCAGTAGGGAGAGCTAAAGAAATTTGGCTTTGGGTCCATTTTAGCCTGCTTCTTCTTCGAGCAGGTTCCACATATGAGACCATAGGTGGTCTTCTAAAGTCTGAGAGCATGGGACCCCTGTATGCTGAGGTGGCTCTAGGTCATGGCTCATACAAGAACAGGTAGGGGAAGGGTGAAGTTCAGTGACACATTCTTCAGATGGCTTTGAGATCAGATCCTCATGGTTGAGGATTATGCTTACATAGGCACGAACTTCACTGGAGATCCTGACCTACCACTCCCACCTGGCGGACAGTGGGGCGATATCGGTAAGAAGCAAGAAACCCTAAAATGGATGAAATGCTTTTATGTTTTTTAAAGTTTTATATTTTTTATGTTAAGTGACGAGACCTGTATATTCTCATGCAGATGTGGGAGTAGCGGGACCTGGAGGAGCATCTCCATTGGATAGGTGAGTGGGAGCCCGCTTTGTACCACAGGGTGATGATATCATCGAGGAGATAGAGGAAAACCTGGATAGTTTGACCTTGGACATCCCAGACGCTGACATTGATGACCTCCCGATGAGATATCAGAGATCCACAGCGGGAATACTGGGTCGATTCAGTAGGCTGCTACGTAGGGTAGCTCGAGCAGTGATGTGCTATCACGAGCACCACTAGTGTATGAGATATGTACTGAAAGTTGACAGCTTCAGGATTTTGTATGATGATTTTTCTTGAAAGCCTACGTGCTTCAGATGAGGTCTTGGGACCTATTTTTGTAAACTTTTTCGTATATATATATACAAACTTTTACACGGTGTTTATATGTTTCAAATGGAAAAATGTATTTTCTATGAGTTTTATGTGTCTTTGAATGTTTATTTACAATGTACCAAGTTTGATTTGATGTCATGAATGGGCGATATGCCAATATAGGATGTAATTAGCCAATGAATCAGCAACTACATTATGTTCCCTAGGGATATGCCTATAGGTAATAGTTTCAAATGAACTTTCTAGCAAATGTACTCTCCGAAAGAGGTGAAGGAGCACATGGTTTCTAATGGTGTAAACATGGTTTAAATGAAAAACCACGAGCTATGAGTCCATCAAGACTACTAGATCACGAACATCTTGGGAGGTAGCTTCAGTCAGAAGACCGATGACTGCTTCATTCTCGGCGATGTTATTAGTAGCAGGACCTATGCAAACCACTCCTGAACTAACCAAATATTCAGCTGGGGAATAGAGGACCCAAGCAGTCGAGGTGAGATTCAAGGTGTGGTGGAAAGCACCATCAGTGAAGCTGTAGAAATCCATCTGCATGACCAAAACATGGTATAAATAGATGCGAACACTAAAACTCAAAACCATCTTGAAAATACTAAAAGCACACTGAAAGTCAATCAATATACATATATACAAGATACTATCCAAGAAATACCTAGGCATAGTACCTTTTCAGGTACAACCCATTGCAAGGTTTCCCCAAAGGGATTCCATCATAATCAATGAGCTCATAAGCTCCTTTCTCTAACACCTTAGAAATAACGAAAGGTCCATACCACATGGACTCGAACTTACCCTTCCCTGGTTTGTCATATCTCTGGTCATAAGTCAATACTAGGTCACCCTCATTAAAGGCACGAGGCTGGAGGGATTTATCATACATCACCTTGATGTGTTTCTTATGTGACTCATTAGCCAAGGCAGCATCTCCGTGAGTCTCATTAAGGTTACTCAAGTACAAAAATCTTTCTTCCTATACGGAAGTGTCTGGGAGAAGTTCGATGGCAAGTTGTAAAGATGGAATTTGACATTGGATTGGCAAGACAGCTTCAAGTCCATAGACAAGGTGGAATGGCATGAAACCAGTAGCTATTTTCACAAAATTCTGATAAGCCCAAAGAGCGAAGAAAAGAACGTGGTGCCAGTTGGATTTATGTTCTCCAACCATCCGACGAAGCATAGTTTTTAAAACTTTGTTGATGGCCTCTACCTGACCATTAGCTCATGGATAATATGGCATAGAGTTTTCATGGCAAAAACCTAGCTTGGCACTCAGTTCCTCCATTATTTGATTACGGAAATGAGATCCGAGATCAGTGACGATGGACTGCGAAACTCCAAATCTAGCTATGATATGATTGAACAAGAAGAGAGTGGAAGTATTACCATCTTCTGCATATGTAGGCATGGCCTCAACCCATTTTGTGAAATAATCAACGGCTACGATGATGTAACCATGCCCCCCAGCTGAGGTACACTTACAATGCATGAAGTCAATCCCCCATTTGGCGAATGGGCCAACGACAATGACGGGGTGTAGTGGGGCAAGATGGGTGCGCTTTTTAGGATAAAAGTGTTGACAAGGTGGGAATTTCTTAACAACCTCATGACAGTCTTTGAAGACAGAAGGCTAGAAATAGCCAGCGCGAAGGATTTTCTTGGTTGTAGCCATCCCAGATAAATGACCACCACATGCTCCAGAGTGGCAATCATTCAACACATGTTTAGCCTCCTCATGGGTAAGGCATCACTGGAGAATAGGGTCAATCCCACGTCTATACAAAGTATCATTCAATATGAGATAGTATTTCTCATGGTGACGGATATGATGGCGATCATCGCGGGATAAATGCGGCTGAAATCGCTGTGTTTGGAAATAAATCAGCAAATCTCCATACCAAGGATCAGTAGTGCTAATCAGGAATAGGACTTCATCTGGAAATGAATCACTGGGCTCAGATTCCGTCGAAGCACAGGGAAGATCACACATAAGCTCAGCAAAGACCAATGATTTCTTTGATGTGGCCTTGGCAAACTCCAGATCGAACTCCTGAAGGATGACAATCCAACGAGAGTACTTTCCCTCGAGTACCTGACAAGTAAGGATGTAGTACATCGAGTTCTGGCCTACCAATACGGTGGTAGTGCGGAGAAAAATGTAGTGACGGAACGTTTGTACAGCAATGACCGTGGCCAATGCTAACTTTTCCACACATGAATAATGAGTTTCAGAATCCATAAGATTCTTACTGGTGTAATAAATCATATGATCCTGACCATGGAGATTGTCTTACACTAAAACCAAAGAAATTGTAGTAGCGAAGGCAACAATATACAAGAGAAAGTCCTTTGAATAATCTGGGGGGTGTATCATGGGTGAATGATTCAGAACGTGCTTAAGATTATCAAAGGCGCGTTGGGTCTGGTCATCCTAGAAGAATGGTGTGTTCTTCTTGAGGAGACGCATATAACCGTGCATTTTCTTTGTGAAATTGCAGACGAAACGGCGGAGAAATTTTGCCTTCCCTTGAAAAATTTGGAGTTCAAGGAGGTTAGTTGGGGCTGGTAGATCTAAGATAGCGGAAATCTTCAAAGGATCGATCTGGATGCCATCTTTGGATACCACAAATCCTAGCAGACGTCCCGTCTCAACGCAAAAAACACATTTATGTGGATTGAGCCATATATTATAATGACGACATCTCAGGAATATGTCTCTAAGATGACCAGGATGGTCCTCCCATCGCTGTGAATGAGCAGGGAGGTCGCCAAGGTACGGTTCAACAATATGTTTAATGTCGTGAAACGCATAGGACATCACGCGCTGGAACATGGCTCCATCATTTTTCAATCCAAAAGGTAACTTATTATATGTAAAGGTTCCCCATGGGCAAATGAATGTCATCTTATGCTGATCGGAGGGTAATATCTCTATTTGATTATAGCCAGAGAAGCCATCCATGAATGAAAAGATGACACTTCTGGCACAGTTGTCGATAATCTGATCGATGTGTGGGGTAGTAAAGTTGTCCTTTGGAAAAGCTTTATTTAAATCCCTAAAGTCGATGCAAACTCTAATGGTGCACTGCTTTTTATTGACAGGGACAACGTTCGATACCCATTCCATTAGAGGTATAGCTTTAATAGATGTGGCCTTTCGAGGATGGACTTGCCTAAGTTTCTGCCTGGCAGGTTTAGCTGTGGGATAGGTTTTAATCTCATTGACCACAATGGATGGGTCAATCCCTGGCATATCTTCATAGGAATAGGAAAAAATATCATGGAATTCCTTAAAAAGTGCCTTGTATGCTTCAGATTCATCTTCCAAGCAATTCTTCCCAACATGAACATGCTCGATAAAATCAGGCTTGGATGATATGTCAATCGGGTTTGTCTGAGTAATCTTGCAAAGGTTTCCTTCAGAATGTGTATCTTGCAACAATATAGGACTTTGGGGAATGTTGACAATATCAGTAGGAAACAAGGATGCAAAATCATGGCTACCCAAACTAGTATTAGAAAGGAACATGGTTCTATGATGGTGATCCTCCCAAATGGACTCATCCGTATTCATGATCTCCATAATGGACTCATCAGAAGGAAAATTCTTAGAGATATAATCTAGAACATGAAGAGAAGGTTCTAACCAGTACGGTAAATGGTAAGGATCTGAAGCCACTAGATGAAGGTCATCAGTGTGATCATCGAAAAAGGTTTGAATGGTGTCATACATAGCTTTGTGTGGACTCAATGAGGTGGACTCAACAACATGTTTGCCCTTAGGCTCATAATCAAATGAGGCGATCATATGGACTGCCTCGGTATCCGTGCTAGGAGGGGTGGATGGAAAAATCCCCATAAGGGATGAATCCTTCAACATGCCTACCCCAATCGACTGGTAAGGAGGAGGGGACTGGCCTAACATGGGGATGTTATTAGACATGGAGGTAGTAACATCCAGTGTACAGAAATCAAGCTGATCAATAGTAACAATTATCCCTAGATGCAGGAATTGGACTATTCAGAATACTGTTGAAGCAACAACAGTCATGGCATAGAACCAATTCCTTCCTAGAAGGAGGTTGTAATCTAAATGGGCATCTACCACTTCTACTTGGATGGAAACAGTTTTTCCCCCCAGCTCGACCGCTAGGGCTGATATGAGACCATGGGGTTGGAAACCCCATTTTTCAAAGGCTTTAAGGGTCATAGGTGATGTGACAAGCTCGGGAGAGTTGAGAGCCCTCCAACAAGTCAAATATAAGACCAAGGTCGAAGCTCTTTCATATAGTACCATTCGAAAGACTTTCTTTCCCACTACTTTCGTAATGATCTGAAAAGCAAGTTTATGCGATAATCTAGGCTTGTAGTTCTCAACATTGAAATGAATCAAGTTATTATTATCCGAGTCTAAAGCTCCTAATGCTATCAACAAGTTCTTGCGCTGAGTGGGGCAACTTTGGAGCACTTCCAAGGTAGACATCGCACAAGGTTCTTGAGTGAGATCTTCAACCACATTATAAAATTGAGAAGCTCGGGTATTGGGATTAAATACAGCCTTCCGAAGAGTACTCTTAGGTGGGTGAAAAATCATGTCAAGAGTGGGCTTCTCGATTGATAAGGGGATAGTATACAAGGATTCAAGAGAACTAGTAGAGGGGACTTTCCCTGAAGAAGATTGATCTTCTTTTTTATCTACGGGTTTATCATAATTTTGACTTCGATTTTGCAGATGGATGGTATATGAGGACATCATACAAATTTCCTCTGACAAAATAGGGTTACCCTAATTATACATGTGGTCTATGAGTTTTTGTTGAGAGGGAAAAGGATCCGTAAGTACTACAGGTGCAGGATTGGACTTCAGAAACTAGGATATTTCATCCCGACGAGGAGACTCCTTTGAAAAATGGTCACCACCGTATAGCAGACAGGGATATTTTTCCTTCCTTTTCCCTTTGTCGTTATCACTGTTGGTTGGTATTGGAGTCTCCGGTTGGTTTCCAGGTTTTTTTTTCTATTTTTACCTTTCTTTTTATTATTACCCAAGGTTTGAGTACTTTGAATAGAATTGACCTCGATGGAAACCTTAGGAGTCGAAGGAGTAGGGTTTGTAGTTTGGGTTTGCTTGGCAAGTTTCGTGGCGGACGGGGACTGGATTGAACCAACAATCCCATCAACATGTACTTCTGTTGGTGGCTTGGCAAGATCAGTGCTGGGGCGAGGAGCTTGAGGAATCAGGTCATAAAGAGTTCCAGACTGGGAATAGACCAGGTCTAGGTACTGAGCTCGACTAATAGCTTGCTCTTCAGTAATGGCATTGCCCATAGAAACATCTCAGGAAATAGGAGGCAACAAGGATTTAGTGAACCAATCAGCTAGTAATTGATCCAAAATAGGGGCCTTAATAAGCCTCCTCTGCCTTCTCCACTCATGAATATGATCGAAAATGTGGGTGGAGGTGTTTTGTTGCAGATAGGTTAAAAGATCAATATCTATTTTATAATGAATAGGGAGCTGAAAGTGTGTAAGAAACACTTTGCCAACGAGCCAAAATCCACAAATGAATGTTGTGGGAGTTCAATGTACCACTTTGCGGCTGTACCGGTCAAATTTTGCTGAAAGAGTCATAACCGAACGGAGTCATCCATGAGGGAGTTGGAAGAACACCACAAATGGAATGTCATAACATGGTTATTCGGATCTTCTCCCTGGTTCCCATCGAATTTTGGAATATCTGATGGTAACTTTACCGGAATGGGATGCCATGAGGGATTGTGTTGAATGGGGTCATTAATCAGCTTAGACAAATCAGGTAATTCCAAATTTTCTAGGAAAGGTAATTGTCGGTTGGGTTGCACATACTGGTAATATTGATATGGCATATAATTACCAGTAGGAACATAAGTTGACTGAAAAACAGGTTACTGTGACGAAGAACTACCGGAAAATCCATTCGCAGGGGGTTGATTTCTAGGATCAGGACCTCTAGGACCACTAGGGCCTCCAGAAGGATGACCACCAGGGCCACGGGGACCACCAGGACCACCGGGACCATTAGGACCACCAGGAGGCAGACCACCAGACCCTCTAGAGTGACCAGGAGGTCAACCTCCAAAGCCTCTGGAACCACTAGGTGGAGGGCCACCAGACCCTCCAGAGCCATAAGGAGGAAAGCCACAAGGCCCCCCAGGACTACTAGGACCATAAGGAGGAAAGTTTCCAGATCCTTCGGGACCATTAGGTCCCCCAGGGGGAGGACCTCCATAAGGCGGTCCTCCAGCACCTCCCGCAGTATGTATAGGTATCCCCCCCATAGCTAGCATGTAAGACTAGTTGGGTTTCCCCCATGGCATAAAAGTGTTACTAGAGTATGGAATTCCAGCATAAGGCATTCTTGTAGGATTGGGTGGATGATTACCTATAGGTATTTGATAACCATAACCTCCAGAAGACTGAACAATTACAGGTTGTTCCCCCAAGGGCTGTCTTGAACTGGATGGGGGATTAACCACAATAGTATGGCTGAGAGGGACATAAACTGTAGATGGTTTTATGTTAGAGCTATGCCCTTAACTAGGTACAATTCCAGCCGCAGATAACATAGGTCATGCCAGGGGTTGCCCCCTGGAATTAAAGGTATTGACGAAACATGAATTGAAGGTTGGGCCACAGGTGCAGAAGACTTGGGAGGATTAGAAATAGACATAACATGAGAGGTGATAGGGGTGGTAATTTGACCTGGGTTGTGTGGTGTTACTGCACGATCTATAATCGGTTCTATGGGTCTCATAGAATCGACAAGTGAATGATATCCCATAGGAAGATATGTGGAACATGATGGTGTTGGTCCTAATATTTCATCTATCTGCTTATCAATCTCCTGTGCATGGAGAATGGAAGCACGGTATTGCCTACATTCTTCTTTGTCTTCAGAAGAGTTTAAATGGGTGCCAAATGAGGCAATGGCCTATCCTACAGGTGTATCCCAAAATGGAGCATTGGGACCAAAATCCAGACGGTTTGTATCATCAACATGGCCTTCCATGGGAGAATGGAACGATGTATTTCATCGAGAAGGTTGTTGGACCAAGGGAGGTGAGTGTGAAGAATATGGTACTCCACTTTCCGCAACCACATTATCTCCCACTTGGGAGGTGGTAGCAGCTCCTTGGTCGATAGCTTCCATTGGATTTTCTCCTGAACCAGGAGTAAAATCGGGTGGCAAGCCCCGTACTCTTCTGGACTGTCTTAAATCAGCTAGTTTGTATAGTTCCTATCTAACCTAGGGTCTGAAAATCTAGAAAACACACCAAAAAATGTCCCTAAACAAGATATAGGTCAAAACAAGCACACTTAAAATGATAGGAGTTCAAAATTCAGGTCTCTCACCAGGATTGTCAAGAATGTGCCACTCGCGATATACCTCGAGGGTACGTGCGTAGTAATCTCCCTGAATGTTATTTTCAGTGTATGGATTCAAACAAGAAGGCCAAAGGGATTTTCTCAGATGGATAAGGTATCCTAGTGGGGTCTCACGATATACTCAAGGTACGTGGGATCTTGAATCAGTAGTAGTGCTATCTAATGCATAACCGTACACAAGAGGCCTTCCGATATACAATCGAGTACGTGAAGTACCTATCTATATAAGTCAAGGGTACATGAAAGGATGTTCAATATACCAATGGTACGTGGCAGAACCGCGCAAGTCCCGGGATGTAATGATGACAAATAACGATGGCTCCTAGGTTTAACGACACCCGAACACGTCTCTAACCTATCGCTCAATTGCTATGTAAATTTTAACCTACAACTACCATTAATTTTAAAGTGGATGATTAGGTGAATGCATGACATTTTGGTAGAAAAGTAAAACCATGCAATATGCTTGTGAAAATGTTCACTTTACTGTTCAGTATGCCTACTTACGGGAGGGAAAGAGAGTGTTTTATTTTTCTTTCAAAACCAAAAATATTTCCAAGCAACCGTCATGAACACCAAATCAAAGACAAGCAATAACTTTTCCAAACTGATTTCTCCTTTCTGAAAGCGAATGAGAAGGGGAAGGATCTCTTTTCCTAAAAGAAAAACAGGAAGCACACCTATATGCAAATGCACTCTATTTTTCCAATTCTCTCAAAACATAAGCAAATCTAACTTAAAACTACCATTTTTTTTTTATCGAGATAGTTCTAAATGCATAAGAGACGAAAGAACATGAAGGTCCTGAAAGCTTGTAAAGGCAATCAGACAACCAATGTTCAATGCTCAATGATAATATCCTAGCCTCAGTAAAAAAAAATATTTTTTAAAGGAAGGAAAAAAAGTTTACTATGCAAATAAGAAATGAAACCTAGAAGCTAATCTAGTGTTCTTCTTTTAGTCTATGCAACAAAAACGAAAAGAGATTTTAATAACACCCTAAGTGTCACATACCCCAATTTTGCAAAATAATATTATCTTATTTTATTTTATTCCAAGACATTATGTTAAATTTTATGCTAAAGTTGTAACTGATGACTCAGCAGAGTCAAGGATGTTGAATGTAATTATGAATATTTTAATTATAAATAAATAAAAAGTGGAGACAACAGCTTGGGAGAGTTGTTAAAAGAGTGTTTACTGGTCAAGTTGGTGGAGGAGACTAGGTGGAGAACAAATAGACAAGTGGAAGCATCCTCAAACACTTCCAATGTTGCAGCTGGCAACCTCCCTACATTTGGGGTCATGATCCCCCAAGAAAGTGGGATCAAAGCAGGTGGCTCAATCAATGACAACTAACCCAAAAAGACCTAGGAAATCTTAATAAAAATGCCCATTGAAGAGAGTTGAGGCTGTTCATTCCAAGAAGAGAATCATTCTAGTGAATGTACTTCAAGGATTTCATTGGGAAGGGAATTTCTGGAAGGTGTTTGAGGGGTAAACTATAGAGAATGATCTAGTACAGCTATTCAACTAAAGGATCTTGCTGCTGAGTGTAGATTTAGTACGGAGTCATTGGACTTGTAATTTGTTGTTTTCTCCACCCAGTCCCAGCCAAGGATACCAGGAATAGGCTCAAGGGTCCTGAGAAGACGTTGTTTGAGCTCTCTCCAGGAGTTGGTAGGGAGGAACGGCCTCCCAACGCTGTTGTCATCCAGCTTTAAACAGGTTCTACATTATTTTATTGCTGTGTTAAAATTTTATTTCTAAGAATGAATGATTTACATGTTATGTAGTGAACTGTTAGAATTTATAATCTGTTAGTTGTTGAATGTTGAATTTGTATCTAGATGAGATAACCTTACCTATGTTTTTCCCCGTTTGGATAAACCAGACCGTACTCTAGCACAGGTAGTGTGTTTAAGATAGATGAAGATATGGTACAAATCTGGATTGATTAGAGTTATTTTGTATTTCATAACAATGGAGTAATTTATTTCTGTATATAGATGTTTTTCTGGAAAGGATACTAATCTGTCTAATTAAGTTATGGTTTAAAAACTAGACTATTATATTAAGAATGCTAGCAAATAAGTATACATAATACTTTTCAAACAACAGGTTTATTTCTTTTAAATATGTTGACTAATGTAGATAGGTTATTTATCTTATTCAAAACTGTATTTCTGCAAAATGAAACTACTAACCTGTCACATAGGTAAAAGATTTAACTTAGATAAACATTCATTTATTTCTGTGAAATAAGAACCAAGTTATTTTACAGAGTTATTTTATTGTACATACTGCTTAACTATTTCTACAAATGTTCATATTCCAAGTAGGGTAATTCCAGTATAGTCTTTTTATAAATAAATTAACTATAGCAATCATAATAATGTAACAATGAAATATTAACAAAATCCTATCTATGTATTTATAAAATAAACTGAATACAAGGGTAAATAATATTCAATAAATATTATTTATATATGAACAAATTTATTTAAATAAACTAATCAAAGATTAATTATAAAAGAAAGTACAGGGTCGAAACCCTCATAATATTAAACATTATAATTTATACTATTAACATTATAATACTAACGTTATAATCTAAAGTATTAACAATGTAAATCATAGTAATAAACATTGTAATTAATAATCAGATAAGCACCAATCCAAAGATTTGGATTATTTAGTTTTTTGAAAATTCAACCATAAAATATTATTACAGTCCTATAATCACAGAGAAAACAACAATGAAAGTATAGCCACTATATACCTGTAACAAACAAGTATTTAACATTTATTATTAAACTAACCTACAGAATGATTTAAGAATTTATTTTTTACACAGGTCATTAACAGTATCAACCTTGCTCGAATATCCGAGCTTATAAACAAAGTACTAAATAGAAAGAATTAACAGAATAAAAATTAATAATATAATTTAATTCAATATAATTTTAAGAAGTGAATATTTATTAACACAGTCGATATAGGGTGAAACCCTAGTGCACAAAATTACAGTAAGAGCATCAAAATAACCGAGTCCGAGCTCAAGAGAGTCAAATATCTTCACTCAAAGTTTAAATAGAGAATGGCTTGATAGGTCGCTAATATTCTTTACATAACTATACCCAAAACTGGTAAAAACAAAATTTACAAGTCACGGCATAAGCCAGAAAAACCTACTAACAACAAGGGTTTTGTAAAAACTAAACAAGAAAACCGAGAACAACAAACCACGAATGGTCATTTGCAGGCCATGACCAACCGAAAATGTTCCATAAAGAAATGAACAAGTATGGATTGCCATGGGTTGACCAGGGCTTACCCATATGCAGGAAGCCAACCCTACTCATTGTATCAGCTGCAAACAGGGTTGTAAACCATCACCTGCAAGAATAATCCCACAACATTAATATTATTGCATTATATTAAAAACTGAGTTAATAACAAGTTTAAAAATTGTTAAGAGAACCTTTCTTACCTGGAAGCGAAAGTAACATAGCCACCAAGAAGCAGGAGCAACGCCACCAGCAAGATGAAAAGCAAACCCTTCATCTCTATTGTGACAGACGGTTCCAACGTGTGCCCAAACCACTGCTAGTAGCAGCAAGGAGAAGGGAGCAACAACCAAGCAAGAATTGAACAGTGAAGCTCACACTGTCATCACATTGCGAAGTATGAGTATCCATACTCTTGAAACCCCATGACAGAGACAAGGTGGAGACAAAAGTAAATAATCCCTTTAAACAATCCCAACAAGCAAGCCGTGGAGGAGCAAACCCAAGAAAACTACTCATAAGCCAAGTCATAAGTAAAGTCACGGCTCTCAACGAATTTATTGCAGGATAGACTCACAATGCAGGAAAGGTTTCAAGGACGACGAAGATGGAAAGAATATGGCAAAACAGGACGCAGAGCTCTTTAACATTCATAGTGGGGTAAGCATGGTGGCCATGGAATAGTTGTAGAACAGCTCGAAGGCCCAAAATCCATGGGGAAGAATGATAAAGAGTAGGGTTCATAAACCCTGATACTCTGAACACTTGGCCGAGAAAGAACCAAGTGTTCACACAAATATTTCAACCATGCAGTGGGTAAATCATATAGTTTCCTGCATGCAATCGATTTCCAATTATTCAAACATAATTTAAGCACAATCATATAATATGGTAATCATACAAAGGTTCTATGTATTCATGGAGGTCAACCTTCGGTTGCATGGGCTTAAAAACTACGAAACCTCAAATAATTGCCAAGTTTATATTATAGGCATTGCATGGTTTTAGGACGAGGCAATTTCAAAGTCTTTCATATACAAAACAATACATATAAACCAATCGATGGACTGGACCAACATTTCATCCCTTTCCATAATAAGTTATAATCTAAACCTTTTTAAATGGATAGATTTTATTTTCTTATTAAGCTCTTCGTTGATCATAAAATCAATGCAACCCTATAACCTTTACTCTTACCCAAAGTATTTTATGCTTGGAACTTTAGTTTATGAACTTCATAACTATATATTTGTTCACATTAAGCTTTTTGTTAATCATTAAATTGATGCAATATCATAATCAATATTTTTGCCCAAAGTATATCTATGCATAAAAGATTTAGTTCTTCACTAATGGAAAATCCATTTAGTCATAGCATAAATAGTATAGTTACAAACGTCGATAAGCCTTGAGCTATCGGAACTAGATTCATAAAGTAAATCTCATAATACTTGGAAGATACAAATTAAAAAGGCTATTTCATCACCTAGAAAAACTACGATAATAACAAAGTATTCATAATAGACTTGTATAGCTAATCTTATTGCCACTAACATTTAAATTGGGACATGATAGTTTTATACAACATAGTTTTTAAGAATGATTATGAACATCATAAACCTTATCTGTTCCTAACCAGAATTACTGGTAAACATGAATGTTTTATAACAAGATAATTCATGTGAGTATTGGGAAGTATCATAGAAAATATCATTTTCATTGAGCAGTAAATACTCGATGATGGCTATGAATCCCTTACATAGCTCAGATCAACAAAGTTAATAACATTTGGATATTTACCAACCATGACAAGTACTATTAGATTCTCCATGTTTTTTATTAGTAACATAATATTTTAGAGCTGTCTAGTACTTACATAAGGTAATAAATCAATCTCTCTTGAAGAACTGACCTAATTTAAGTAATGTGGTCAGAGGCCTAATTCAAGAGAAGTATTACAAGAATAAAATAAGAAACTGAAGTGGAACAATTCCACTAGATTCTAAGTCATTAGGACTTTGTATTTTACTATAATGTTTAGAACCTTAGGCAATAATCTTCATTACAGAAAATGAATACCAAGAAGATGCTTATACTATTATTATAAGATTGATAATGTTTATTACCATTAGAACAATCATTACTGCATTACAGGTTATGCACTCTAGGTGAAACTAACTTACGACAAAGATCACAAGTTGTGAACCAGGGAAAATAATTACTGTCGCTATTTACATTTGAGAAATTAACTCTTCTATATTTATATCGTTGACAAAAATAATGGAAAGAAACAAACTACTTGTTTTACCTCATAAAAGTAGATTGATTTGTAACAGCTTATTTACTGAGATTTTTATTTTGCAAATAGAATTATAGCTGAACGCTTTATGGAATTAAAAGGCGTTACTCGATAATTCATACCTGTAAACCTGTAAGGACAGTAAGCATTCTGCGTTAGCTTAAAAGCTAAGTAATCCCTAGAATCAAAGACAGTTCCACCTACTTGTCGCAAATTAAAAACTCATCAGCAAACAGAAAGTTAAATCTTTGCACAAAATAAACCTAACCTTGCATCAAAAGTAGAATGACAAGTTACTTAATTAAGATTATGTATTAACTAATATGGTAACCAATTATTTTATAGATAATGGTTAGCTGTTAGCAGACCCCATTCTCAACATTTTATGTATTTTCAAAATTTTAAATTTTTATGAAAATTTGGGGTTTTGACATGTGGTATCAGAGCACAAGGTTCAAACACTAGGACTTGATGAAGCTCAACTAGCTTTCATGAAACAGTAAATTAAATTATTATGCTGATGTATTTTATTTTAAATGTTATTCAACAGAGAATTGTTTTCTAAATTTTGACAGGAAGGTATGAAAAGGCTGGAAGAGTATGCAGAGGAGGAGTCTCGAGCTACTGAAATGGGAAATTTACCAAGAGATCCTATACCAGAGGATTTAGCTACCAATTCTTCATAATTGTTACAAACTGTAAAGGACCTAAAAACTTAAATGGAGTCTGTAAAACGAGAGAATGAAAGGATTCTAAGGGATCAAGAAGAGCTAAATCAGATCCTAACCGAAAAGTTTCAAACTGAGGGTATCGGTAGAAGAATAGAATCAGAAGATACCAGTCATCAATGTAAATCAAAAAAGATAAAACATACTAAAACTCAAAGTAGTTCATCTTCTGAAGTGTTTGGTGAACAACGAAATTACCATTCTACTAGTGACAGTAGTGATGATAATCAGTACACTAAAAAAAGGAAACACAAACCTTATGACAAAATTTATGGGGAATTCAAAAAGATAAAACCACCAACCTTTAATGGAGAGACTGGGAAGGGGGAGGAAGCTGAATCCTGGTTATCTAGGATGAAGAAGTACTTCCAAATATATAACTATTCTAATCAGTTAAAGGCTAGAATGGTTATTTATAACCTCTTAGGAAAGGCTGACATTTGTTGGCAGGACTTGAAAAGAGTTAAAGGCATAAAAGAGAAAAATGTAAACTACAGTACCTTTAAGAGATATTTCAAAAAGAAATTTTTGTCTGAGCAATATTATGAGGAGAGAGCCAAGGATTTTTATGAATCGATGTTAGGATCAATGACAATAAAGGATCTGAACAGCAAGTGCTTAAGTCTACTTAGGTATGTACCATACCTTGTAGATGAGAAACCAAAGGTACAACGATTTCTTAGCTGTCTCCCTTATCATATTAAAGATAGAATTGAATATGATAACCCAAAGACCTTGGAAGAAGCTATGAGAAAGGCTAACTTCTGTTTTGAGCGGAATCAAAAGAAAGAAAGCTTGGCCAACTGGAAAGCTAAGAAAAGTAATAATCAGTTTGAACAAAAGAAGAAGGATTTTGTGCCTAACATAAATTTTAAGAACAATAAGGGAAAAAATTATCCTAATAACAAGAACTTCCAAGGAAATAAGAACAATACACCCAACAACCAGAATAATTCTAAAGGTAAGGATTTTGCAAATAATCATGGAATTTTTACCAAGAACTTTGAACGCAAGGAGATCATCAAGTGCTGGGAGTGGAATGGCCCACACTATGCTTTAGTCTGTCCAAACCGGAAGAAGACTGGTAACAATATTCATACCATACAGGAGGAGATGGCCGTTGGGGAACTAGCGAGGACCATGCCCATAATTAACGCAGCATTGGAGAATCGACAAGATGAATATCAGACTTCCATGGTGGAAGTAGAAGGTATGATAAACCAGACCCCTGTAACTATTTTGATTGATCCAGGAGCTAGTCTCAGTTATATTGCACCTCAAATAGTATAAAAATGTAAGTTATCTGTTGATAAGTTTGAGAATTCATGGTTAGTTCAGTTAGCCGCTGGTGCTAAAAGAAGGGTAACTTGCTTTTTTAAAGGATGTGCAATATTTATGGATAAATTTGAAACTGTTGTTAAACTTAATGTTTTCCCTCTTGGTTCTTATGATTTGATGATTGGTATGGACTGGTTAGAACAACATAGAGTAATTCTAAACTGTTATGATAAAACTTTCACATGCTTAAACAGTGATGAAAAATCAGTAAGTGTTGAAGGAATCCCTAGAAAAACTACCATAAGGCATATTTTTTCCTTACAGCTTAAGAGAGCTGTTAGAAAGGGATGTAAAGCTTATGCAGTAACAATAACTGATGAAAAAAGTTTAATTAAAACAGATAAGTTAAAATTGGAAGACATACCAGTCTTAAGAGAATATGTTGATGTATTCCCAGAAGAGATCCTGGGATTACCTCCAAAAAGGGAATTGGATTTCACCATTGAACTGGTACCAAGTGCAGTACCTAGTTCAAAGGCCCCTTATCAAATGAATATACTCAAACTTAATGAATTAAAATCTCAATTAAAAGAATTAATTGATAAAAAGTATATTCGATCTAGTGTGTCTCCCTGGGGAGCACCTATCATCTTCGTCAAGAAGAAGGACGAAACTATGCGACTTTGTATAGATTACCGTCAGTTAAACAAGATGACCATCAAAAATCGATATTCGTTACCTCGCATAGATGATCTGTTTGATCAACTACAAGGAGCCACGATATTTTCGAAAATAGATTTAAGGTCTGGATATCATCAAGTAAGGATTAAAAATGAAGACATCTTTAAGATAGCTTTCAAAACTAGATATGGTCATTATGAATTTGTCGTAATGTCATTCGGACTTACTAATGCCCCATTTGTCTTCATGTGTTTAATGAATAATGTTATGCATGAGTATTTAGATAAGTTTGTGGTCGTATTTATCGATGACATTCTAATCTATTCAAAAACTAAAGAAGAACATCTAAAAAATATTTTGTAAGAGTTGCGAGAACATCAACTCTTCGCAAAGTTTAGTAAATGTGATTTCTTGAAGGATAAGATTCAGTATTTAGGTCACGTAGTGATCAAGGAAGGAATTTCCGTAGATCCTAAAAAGATAAGGGAAATCGAAGATTGGTCGGTTCCTAAGAATGTGACGGATGTTCGATCTTTCATGGGAATTACCGGTTACTACCGGAGGTTAATTGAAGGCTTTTCGAGGATAGCAAATCCGATAACTTCCTTGCAGAAGAAGGGAAAGAAGTTCGACTGGAATCAGAAGTGTGAAGAAAGCTTTAAAAAGTTAAAAACTTTATTAACCAACGCAACTATTTTAAGAATAGCAGATCCTAATAAAGAATTTGTGGTGTGCACTGACGCCTGCAATTATGGCTTTGGCAGTGTTCTGACTCAAGAAGGGCATGTTATTGCCTATGAGTCTAGAAAGTTAAAAGTTCATGAAAACAATTATGCAACATATGATCTGGAATTAGCAGTTGTAATACACACCTTAAAGATGTGGCGACATCACCTAATTGGTAGAAAATTTGTTTTAATGACTGATAATAAAGGATTGAAGTCTCTTTTAGATCAGCCTAATCTAAATGGCAGACACGCTAGGTGGTTAGCTTTCTTAAGTGAATATGATTTCGTAATTCAACATATAAAAGGTAAAGAAAATAAAGTTGTTGATGCATTAAGTAGGAATGCAAGGCTGAATTTTGCAGCAGCTATTAGCACCTATGTTTCAGACTTAGATGAACAGCTTAAACAAGGATTAGAACAAGATGAAATTTACCAGAATTTGCAAGCTAAAGTTAAAGAAAATCCAACAGAAAACTGAATTAAAGGTTACAGTTTAAATGAAAAAGAATTTTTACTGTATAAAGATAGACTATGTGTACCTAACGTACCTAAAGTCAAGCTGTTAATTCTGGATGAAATTCATAAAACACCATATTTAGGTCATCCAGGTTGTCAAAAGACTATAACCATGCTAAGAAAAGAGTATTTTTGGCCAAATATGAAAACTAAAGTAGCAGAATATATTACTAGGTGTTTGGAATGTCAACATGTAAAAACTGAACATCAACACCCAGCTGGTTTGCTTCAGCCATTACCCATCCCCAACTAGAAATGGGAGATAATTAGTCTAGATTTTATTACTGGGCTACCTCGAAATCAAAATCAGAATGATTCTATCATGGTAGTAGTTGATAAGTTAAGAAAAGCAGCTCACTTTATACCTGTTAAAACTACTTATAAAGCTGCAAACATAGCTGATATTTTTCTAAAACAGATTTTTCGATTGCATGGAGTACCAAAAGTCATAATCTCAGATAGATATCCTAAGTTTACAGGAAAATTTTGGAATTCTTTGTTTAAAGGGTTAAACACTACATTAAATTTCAATACTTCTTTCCATCCTCAAACAGATGGACAAACTGAAAGGGTAAATCGGGTACTGGAATATTTATTAAGAATGTATGTGAAAGATCAGCCAGGTAAATGGGAGGACTATTTACATCTGGTAGAATTTGCTTATAATAATAATTATCAGACATCAGCCAGATTTAGTCCTTTTGAAATTTTATATGGACGGAAATGTAATACTCCTATCTCTTGGAGTAACCCAGTAGATCGATTGGTATTAGGTCGGGAACTGTTAAAAGAGATGGAAGAAATTGTAAAACAAGTGCAGGGAAATCTAAAAGTGGCACAGGATTGGAAGAAAAGTCAAACTAACTTAAAAAGAACTCCAAAGGAGTTTCAAGTAGGTGAACATGTGTTCATCAAGGTAAGCCCCAAAAAGAGCTCTCTGAGATTGGGGAGTTGTGCAAAATTGACACCTCGCTACTATGGCCCATTTGAAATTCTGTCTAGGATTGGACAAGTAGCTTATCAATTAGCATTACCACCTAATTTAAAAGTACATAATGTTTTTCACATTTCTGTTTTAAAGAAATATGTTCATGATGCTACTCATGTTGTTAACTGGAATGATGTACAGGTGGAACCAGAAGGGGATTTTTTGGTGGAACTGGACTGTATCCTCGGGAGGAGGGAGATTACACTTTGGAACCACACTGTTGGACAGGTAAAGGTGCAATGGAAGCACCTTAGTCCAGAGGAAGCCACCTGGGAATTGAAAAGTAAAATGCGATATGCATATCCAATTCTATTCCAGGGGAATTCTTAGGATGAAGAATAAATTAACATCGAGGATGATGTTATATTCTAAGGGGGTGTGTATGTCACATGCCCCAATTTTGCAAAATAATATTATCTTATTTGATTTTATTCCAAGACATTATGTTAAATTTTATGCTAAAGTTGTAACTGATGACTAAGCAGAGTCAAGGATGTTGAATGTAATTATGAACATTTTAATTCTAAATAAATAAAAAGTGGAGACAATAGCTTGGAAGAGTTGTTAAAAGAGCGTTTATTGGTCAAGTTGGTGGAGGAGACTGGGTGGAGAGAAAATAGACAAGTGGCAGTATCCTCAAACAATTCCAATGTTGCAAGTGGCAACCTCCCTACATTTGGGGTCATGATACCCCAAGAAAGTGGGATCAGAGCAGGTGGTTCAATTAATGACAACTAACCCAAAAAGACCTAGGAAATCTTAATAAAAATGCCCATTGAAGAGAGGTGAGGCTTCTCATTCCAAGAAGATAATCATTCAGGTGAATGTACTTCAAGGATGTCATTGGGAAGGGAATTTCTGGAAGGTGTTTGAGGGGTAAACTGTAGAGAATGATCTAGTACAACTATTCAGCTGAAGGATCTTGCTGTTGAGTGTAGAGTTAGTACAGAGTCATTGGACGTGTATTTTTTTGTTTGCTCCACCCAGTCCCAGCCAAGGAGAGCAGGAATAGGCTCGGGGTATTGAGAAGACGTTGTTTGAGCTCTCTCCAGGAGTTGGTAGGAAGGAATGACCTCCCAACACTGTTTTCATCTAGCTTTAAACAAATTCTATAGTCTTTTATTGCTGTGTTAAAAGTTTATTTCTGAGAATGAATGATTTACATGTTATGTAGTGAACTATTATAATTTATAATCTATTAGTTGTTGAATGTTGAATTTGTATCTGGATGAGATAACCTCACCTGTGTTTTTCCCCATCTGGATAAACCAGACCATACTCTAGCACAGGTAGTGTGTTTAAGATAGATGAAGATATGGTAGAAATCTGGATTGATTAGAGTTATTTTGTATTTCAGAACAATGGAGTAATTTATTTCTGTATATAGATGTTTTCCTAGAAAGGATACTAATCTGTCTAATTAAGTTATGGTTTAAAAACCAGACTATTATATTAAGAATGCTAGCAAAGAAGTATACATAATACTTTTCAAACAGCATGTTTGTTTCTTTTAAATATGTTGACTAATGCAGATAGGTTATTTATCTTATTCAAAACTGCATTTCTGCAAAATGAAACTACTAACCTGTCACATAGGTAAAAGATTTAACTTAGATAAACATTCATTTATTTCTGTGAAATAAGAACCAAGTTATTTTACAGAGTTATTTTACTGTACATACTGCTTAACTATTTCTACAAATGTTCATATTCCAAGTAGGGTAATTCTAGTATAGTCTTTTTATAAATAAATTAACTATAGCAATTATAATAATGTAACAATGAAATATTAACAAAATCCTATCTATGTACTTATAAAATAAACTGAATACAAGGGTAAATAATATTCAATAAATATTATTTATATATGAACAAATTTATTTAAATAAACTAATCAAAGATTAATTATAAAAGAAAGTACATGGTCGAAACCCTCATAATATTAAACATTATAATTTATAGTATTACCATTATAATTTAAAGTATTAACAATGTAAATCATAGTAATAAACATTGTAATTAATAATCAGATAAGCACCAATCCAAAGATTTGGATTATTTAGTTTTCTAAAAATTCAACTATAAAATATTATTACAGTCCTATAATGACAGAGAAAAGAACAATGAAAGTATAACCACTATATACCTGTAACAAACAAGTATTTAACATTTATTATTGAACTAACCTACATAATGATTTAAGAATTTTTTTTTTACACAAGTCATTAATAGTATCAACCTTGTTCGAATATCCGAGCTTATAAACAAAGTACTAAATAGAAAGAATTAAGAGAATAAAAGTTAATAATATAATTTAATTCAAGATCATTTTAACAAGTGAAGATTTATTAACACAGTCGAAATAGGGTGAAACCCTAGTGCACAAAATTACAGTAAGAGCATCAAAATAACCGAATCCGATATAAAGAGAGTCAAATCTCTTCACTTAAAGTTTAAACAGAGAATGGCTTGACAGGCCGCTAGTATTATTTACATAACTATACACAAAACTGGTAAAAACAAAATTTACAAGTCGCGGCATAAGGGGGAAAACCCTACTAACAACAAGGGTTTTGTAAAAACTAAACAAGCAAACCGAGAACAACAAAGCACGAAGGGTCATTTGCATGCCACGACCAACCGAAAACGTTCCATAAAGAAACGAACAAGTATGGATTTCCATGGGTTGACCAAGGCTTACCCGTATGCAGGAAGCTGACCCTACTCATTGTATCAGCTGCAAAGAGGGTTGTAAACCATCATCTACAAGAATAATCCCACAACATTAATATTATTGCATTATATTAAAAACTGAGTTAATAACAAGTTTAAAAACTATTAAGAGAACCTTTCTTACGTGGAAGCGAAAGTAACATAGCCACCAAGAAGTAGGAGCACCGCCACCAGCAAGACTAAAAGCAAACCCTTCATCTCTTTTTTGACAGACGGTTCCAGCATGTGCCCAAACCACTGCTAGCAGCAGCAAGGAGAAGGGAGCAACGGCCAAGCAAGAAGTGAATGGTGAAGCTTGCACTGTCATCACATTGTGAAGTATGAGTATCAATACTCTTGAAACCCCATGACAGAGACAAGGCAGAGAGAAAATAAAATAATCCCTTTAAACAATCCCAACAAGCAAGCCATGGAGGAGCGAACCCAAGAAAACTACTCACAGGCCAAGTCATAAGTAAAGTCACGGCTCTCAACGAATTTATTGCAAGATAGACTCACAATGCAGGCAAGGTTTCAAGGACGACGAAGATGGACAGAATATGGCAAAGCAAGACACAGAGCTCTTTAACATTCACAGTGGGGTAAGCATGGTGGCCATGGAATAATTGCAGAATAGCCCGAAGGCCCGAAATCCACGGGGAAGAATGACAAAGAGTAGGGTTCGTAAACCCTTATACTCCCAACACTTGGCCGATAAAGAACAACATGTTCACACAAATATTTCAACCATGCAGTGGGTAAATCATATAGTTTCCTGCATGCAATCGATTTCCAATTATTCAAACGTAATTTAAGCACAATCATATAATATGGTAATCATACAAAGGTTCTACGTATTCATGGAGGTCAACCTTCAGTTGCATGGTCTTAAAAACTATGAAACCTCAAATCATTGTCAAGTTTATATTATAGGCATCGCATGGTTTTAGGACGAGGCAATTTCACTGAGTCTTTCATATACAAAACAATACATATAAACCAATCGATGGAGTGGACCAACGTTTCATCCCTTTCCATAATAAGTTATAATGTAAACCTTTTTAAATGGATAGGTTTTATTTTCTTACTAAGCTCTTCGTTGATCATAAAATCAATGCAACCCTATAACCTTTATTCTTACCCAAAGTATTTTATGCTTGGAACTTTATTTTATGAACTTCATAACTATATATTTGTTCACATTAAGCTTTTTGTTAATCATTAAATTGATGCAATATCATAATTGATATTTTTTCCCAAAGTATATTTATGCATAAATGATTTAGTTCTTCACTAATGGAAAATCTATTTAGTCATAGCATAAATAGTATAGTTACAAACGTCGATAAGCCTTGAGCTATCGAAACTAGATTCATGAAGTAAATCTCATAATACTTGGAAGATACAAATTAAAAAGACTATTTCATCACCTAGCCAAACTACGATAATATCTAACGTTTAAATTGGGACTTGATAGTTTTATACAACATAGTTTTTAAGAATGATTATGAACATCATAAACCTTATCTGTTCCTAACCAGAATTACTAGTAAACATGTATGTTTTATAACAAGATAATTCATGTGAGTGATGGGAAGTATCATAGAAAATATCATTTTCAATGAGCAGTAAATACTCGATGATGGCTATGAATCCCTTCCATAGCTCAGCTCAACAAAGTTAATAACATTTGGATATTTACCAACCATGACAAGTACTATTAGCTTATCCATGTTTTTTATTAGTAACATAATCTTTTAGAACTGTCTAGTACTTACATAAGGTAATAAATCAATCTCTCTTGAAGAACTGACCTAAGTTAAGTAATGTAGTCAGAATCCTAATTCAAGAGAAGTATTACAAGAATAAAATAAGAAACTGAAGTGGAACAATTCCACTAGATTCTAAGTCATTAGGACTTTGTATTTTACTATAATGTTTAGAAACTTAGGCATTAATCTTCATTACAGGAAATGAATACCAAGCAGAGGCTTATACTATTATTATAAGATTGATAATGTTTATTACCATTAAAACAATCATTATTGCATTACAGGTTATGCACTCTAGATGAAACTAACTTACGACAAAGATCACAAGTTGTGAACCATGGAAAATGATTACTGCTACTATTTACATTTGAGAAAGAAACTCTTCTATATTTATATCATTGACAAAAATAATGAAAAGAAACAAACTACTTGTTTTACCTCATAAAAGTAGATTGATTTGTAACAGCTTATTTACTGAGCTTTTTATTTTGCAAATAGAATTATAGTTGAACACTTTATGGAATTAAAAGGCGTTACTCGATAATTCATACTTGTAAACCTGTAAGGACAGTAAGATTTTTGCGTTAGATTAAAAGCTAAGTAAGCCCTAGAATCCAAGACAGTTCCACCTACTTGTCGTAAATTAAAAAATTATCAGCAAATAGAAAGTTAAATCTTTGCACAAAATAAACCTAACCTTGCATCAAAATTAGAATGCTAAGTTACTTAATTAAGATTATGTATTAACTAATATGATAACCAATTCTTTTATAGATAATGGTTAGTTGTTAACAGACCCCATTCTCAGCATTTTATGTATTTTCAAAATTTTAAATTTTTATGAAAATTTTTGGTTTTGACATGTGGTATCAGAGCACAAGGTTCAAACACTAGGCCTTGATGAAGCCCACTAGCTTTCATGAAACGGTAAATTAAATTATTATGCTGATGTATTTTATTTTAAATGTTATTCAACAGAGAATTGTTTTCTGAAGTTTAACAGGCAGGTATGGAAAGGTTGGAAGAGTATGCAAAGGAGGAGTCTCCAGCTACTGAAACGGGAAATTTACCAAGAGATCCTATAACAAAGGATTTAACTACCAATTCTTTAGAATTGTTACAAACTATAAAGGACCTAAAAACTTAAATGGAGTCTATAAAATGAGAGAATGAAAGGATTCTAAGGGCTCAAGAAGATCTGAATCAGATCCTAACCGAAAAGTTTCAAACTGAGGGTAGGGGTAGAAGAACAGAATCAGAAGATACCAGTCATCAACGTAAATCTAAAAAGATGAATCATACTAAAACTGAAAGTAGTTCGTCTTCTGAAGTGTTTGATGAACAACGAAATTACCATTCTACTAGTGACAGTAGTGATGATAATTAGTACACTAAAAAGAGGAAATACAAACGTTATGACGAAATTTCTGGGGAATTCAAAAAGATAAAACCACCAACCTTTAATGGAGAGACTAAGAAGGGGGAGGAAGCTGAATCCTGGTTATCTGGGATGAAGAAGTACTTCCAAATATATAAATATTCTAATCAGTTAAAGGCTAGAATGGCTATTTATAACCTCTCAGAAAAGTCTGTCATTTGGTGGCAGGACTTGAAAAGAGTTAAAGGCATAAAAGAGAAAAATGTAAACTGCAATACCTTTAAGAGATATTTCAAAAAGAAATTTTTGTCTGAGAAATATTATGAGGAGAGATCCAAGGAGTTTTATGAGTTGAAGTTAGGATCAATAACAATGAAGGATCTGAACAGCAAGTTCTTAAGTCTACTTAGGTATGTACCATACCTTGTAGATGAGAAACCAAAGGTACAACGATTTCTTTGTTGTCTCCCTTATCATATTAAAGATAGAATTGAATATGATAACCCAAAGACCTTGGAAGAAGCTATGAAAAAGGCTAATTTCTGTTTTGAGCAGAATCAGAAGAAAGAAAGCTTGGCCAACTGGAAAGCTAAGAAAGGTAATAATCAGTTTGAACAAAAGAAGAAGGATTTTGTGCCTAACAGAAATTTTAAGAACAATAAGGACAAAAATTGTCCTAATAACAAGAACTTCAAAGGAAATAAGAACAATACACCCAACAACCAGAATAATTCTAAAGGTAAGGATTTTTCAAATAATCATGGAAATTTTACCAAGAACTTTGAACGCAAGGAGCCTATCAAGTGATGGGAATGTAATGGCCCACACTATGCTTTAGTCTGTCCAAACCAGAAGAAGACTGGTAACAATATTCATACCATACAGGAGGAGATGACCGTTGGAGAACTAGCGAGGACCATGCCCAGAATTAACGCAGCGTTGGAGAATCGACAAGATGAATATCAGACTTCCATGGTGGAAGTAGAAGGTATGATAAATTAGACCCCTGTAACTATTTTGATTGATCCAGGAGCTAGTCTCAGTTATATTGCACCTCAAATAGTATAAAAATGTAAGTTATCTGTTGATAAGTTTGAGAATTCATGGTTAGTTCAGCTAGCCACTGGTGCTAAAAGAAGGGTAACTTGCTTTGTTAAAGAATGTGCAATAGTTATGGATAAATTTGAAACTGTTGTTAAACTTAATGTTTTGCCTCTTGGTTCTTATGATTTGTTGATTGGTATGGACTGGTTAGAACAACATAGAGTAATTCTAAACTGTTATGATAAAACTTTCACATGCTTAAACAATGATGAAAAATTAGTAAGTGTTAAAGGAATCCCTAGAAAAACTACCATAAGGCAAATTTTTGCCTTACAACTTAGGAGAGCTATTAGAAATGGATGTAAAGCTTATGCAGTAACAATAACTGATGAGAAAAGTTTAATTAAAATAGATTGTTAAAATTGGAAGACATGCCAGTCTTAAGAGAATATGTTGATGTATTCCCAGAAGAGATTCCAGGATTACCTCTGAAAAGGGAATTGGATTTCACCATTGAACTGGTACCGGGTGCAGTACCTAGTTCAAAGGCTCCTTATCGAATGGATATAATCGAACTTAATGAATTAAAATCTCAATTAAAAGAATTAATTGATAAAAAATATATTCGACCTAGTGTGTCTCCCTGGGGGGCACCTGTCATCTTTGTCAAGAAGAAGGACGGAACTATGCGACTTTGCATAGATTACCATCAGTTAAACAAGATGACCATCAAAAATCGATATCCGTTACCCCGCATAAATAATCTATTTGATCAACTACGAGGAGCCACGGTGTTTTCAAAAATATATTTAAGGTCTGGATATCATCAAGTAAGGATTAAAAATTAAGACATCTTTAAGACAACTTTCAGAACTAGATATGGTCATTACAAATTTGTCGTAATGCCATTTAGACTTACTAATGCCCCAAATGTCTTCATGTGTTTAATGAATAATGTTATGCATAAGTATTTAGATAAGTTTGTGGTCGTATTTATCGACGACATTCTAATATATTCGAAAACTGAAGAAGAACATAAAGAACATCTAAAAATTGTTTTGCAAGAGTTGCGAGAACATCAACTCTTCGCAAAGTTTAGTAAATGTGATTTCTTCAAGGATAAGATTCAGTATTTAGGTCACATAGTGACCAAGGAAATAATTTCTGTAGATCCTGAAAAGATAAGGGAAATCGAAGATTGGTCGGTTCCTAAGGATGTGACGGATGTTCAATATTTCATGGGAATTACTGGTTACTACTGAAGGTTCATTGAAGGTTTTTTGAGGATAGCAAATCCGATAAATTCCTTGTAGAAGAAGGGAAAGAAGTTCAACTAGAATCAGAAGTGTGAAGAAATCTTTTAAATGTTAAAAACTTTATTAACCAGCACACCTATTTTAAGAATAGCAGATCCTAATAAAGAATTTGTGGTGTGCACTGACGGCTGCAATGATGGCTTATGTGGTGTTTTGACTCAAGAAGGACATGTTATTGCCTATGAGTCTAGAAAGTTAAAAGTTCACGAAAAGAATTATGCAACATATGATCTGGAATTAGCAGCTATAATACACGCCTTAAAGATGTGGCGACATCACCTAATTGGCAGAAAATTTGTTTTAATGACTGATAATAAAGGATTGAAGTATCTTTTAGATCAGCCTAATCTAAATTCCACACAAGCTAGGTGGTTAGCTTTCTTAAGTGAATATGATTTCGAAATTCAGCATATAAAAGGTAAAGAAAATAAAGTTGTCGATGCATTAAATAGGAATGCAAGGCTGAATTTTGCAGCAGCTATCAGCACCTATGTTTCATACTTAGATGAACAGCTTAAAGAAGGATTAAAACAAGATGAAATTTACCAGAATTTGAAAGCTAAAGTTAAAGAAAATCCAACAAAAAACATAATCAAAGGTTACAGTTTAAATGAAAAAGAATTTTTACTATATAAAGATAGACTGTATGTACCTAATGTACCTAAAGTCAAGCTGTTAATTCTGGATGAAACTCATAAAACACCATATTCAGGTCATCTAGGTTATCAAAAGACTATAACCATGCTAAGAAAAGAGTATTTCTGGCCAAATATGAAAACTAAAGTAGCAGAATATATTACTAGGTGTTTGGAATGTCAACAGGTAAAAACTGAACACCAACACCCAGCTGGTTTGCTTCAGCCATTACCCATCCCCAGCTGGAAATGGGAGATAATTAGTCTAGATTTTATTACTGGGCTGCCTCGAAATCAAAATAAGAATGATTCTATCATTTTAGTAGTTGATAAGTTAAGAAAAGCAACTCACTTTATACCTGTTAAAACTACTTATAAAGCTGCAAACATAGCTAATATTTTTCTAAAATAGATTTTTCGATTGCATGGAGTACCAAAAGTCATGATCTCAGATAGAGATCCTAAGTTTACAGGAAACTTTTGGAAGTATTTGTTTAAAGGGTTAAACACTACATTAAATTTTAGTACTTCTTTCCATCCTCAAATAGATGGACAAACTGAAAGGGTAAACCAGGTACTGGAAGATCTATTAAGAATGTATGTGAAAGACTGACCAGGTAATTGGGAGGACTATTTACATTTGGTAGAATTTGCTTATAATAATAATTATCAAACATCAACCAGATTCAGTCCTTTTGAAATTTTATATGGATGGAAATGTAATACTCCTATCTCTTGGAGTAATCCAGTAGATCGATTAGTATTAGGTCTGGAACTGTTAAATGAGATGGAAGAAATTGTAAAACAAGTGCAGGAAAATCTGAAAGTGGCACAAGATCGGCAGAAAAGTCAAGCTGACTTAAAAAGAACTCCAAAGGAGTTTCAGGTAGGTGAACATGTGTTCACCAAGGTAAGGCCCAAAAAGAGCTCTCTGAGATTGGGGAGTTGTGCAAAATTGGTGTTATAGCTGATTTCACCACTCCAGGTGAATCACACTTTGTATGGCCTTCCCCTGTCCTGCTGCAGACTCCTTAGACCCCTTGGACCATTTTTTGTCCTTTGATGTTTCCTTGACCATCCCTAAAAACATGTGAAAAATGATACACGCAACTTTTAAACCTCTAATCGCGTATATACGTGGTTTTGACCACTAAAACCGCATACATCGGGATGTGTACAAAATCCAAATCCTTTTGGAGTTTTCCTTGACATGGATCCGACTCACTTCACTCCTGGCCTTCCCTATGCCTTGAGATCGCTCAGATTTGACCTTTCATTACCCCTTTGAAAAGCTATATAAGGAACTCTATGGTACATTGAAGGCATAAGAGATAATTGAGAGAAAAGAAACTATAGTCCATTGTTGCCGAAACTTATGCTTGAGTCTGCATCCCTTTGTCCCTTGGAGCACTTTTGTGCTCTTCCCAAGCTTTCCTTTTGCTTGTGAGCTTGCTATCGAGAGATGGAGGATTGAAGTGGTGGAGGCCCAAGTGGGGGATTCAGTTTCTCCGATTCGCAGACGTGCCGACAGAGGTTGTATCCATTGTAATCTCTGATTTAATATTAATAGAAATAGCTTTTCCTGTCCATTAATGTGTGTTTGAATGAGGATTTTATCCATGGGATTATGTCAAATGCTTATACATTATTGATTATATATGCTAGAATAGATCTAATACCATGATATATAGAATTCTTGTATTGTTTACTTGTTGTTGAGGAAGTAATCTATCAATTCAAGCTGAAGTTGGAAAGCTCAACGGGGATCTACTTCAACCGTCTGGAATAAGGTACGAGGTCTGATCCTTTAGTGTTAGACATTTAATTTCTATTGCATATTGGAAAGAATTGATTTCTAGAGTCAAGCTGTCTGTTGTGGTACCCCAAGCCATAGGAATTTCTCTCCGTAATAGAATTGGCGAATCTGCTGGGGAGTTCCTAGTAGTTGTCCTTTGGGGGTTGTTCTATCGGCATTCAATGACTTTGAATTGCTCTTTCTCTCTTTTTTCTGTGTCGGGTCTGGGGGCATTTTTGCCTGGTAGTGTCTGATTGGTGTGAAGTTTGTCTCAGCTTGTCTGTTTGCCTTGATTTTTGTGCACCTTTTTCCTATACGTGATTTTTTAACTCACAACCGCTTATACATGTGGTTTTCTCTGTGATTTCCGCGTATACACGCGAGTTTACTACAAACAATCGCGTATGCCCTTAGTTTTTCATTTTAGTGGAAGTTAAATGGTTTATGGGTGAAGTTTGATGATTGTTGAGTCTCCTTTGACACTGCCTGAGTCTGTTTATACCTCTGTTTCTGACCAGAGACATTTTTTTTAAGGCTAATTTTTTTTTAAGAAGGTTCTTGTCATGGCATTTTTTATTTTTTGTTTGGGATTAGTGCATTAGATTTATTTTACCTTAGTGCTTTGCTTGAGTGTTGTTTGAGTGTGCTTGCAGAGTCTAGGGGTTATAGAATCATTCTTTTTGTTTTTGTATCTCATTTTATTTCAAAAAATACAAAAAAATTGCTTATAATCATGCATTGCATTTTGCATTTTGCATTGTACTTGCACTAGATTTTCTTTGGAGTATTAGTTAGAATTTCATATAGGAAAGCTTGCATTCATCATTTGAAAAAAAATTGTGCATTTCACATAGTAGCATACCCTGTTTTCATGGACACAATGCATTTGCATTGATTGTTAGGTGTGCATTTTACATCATGTTGCATCATAACACCATTAGTTGCACAACCATATCCCTATTTTGAGTAATAAAGCCAATTAAAATCAACGCTTAATTAAAATGAACTACACTCTTTTCTTTTATAGGGTGCACCAACAAGATTAGGTTTTAGGATCTTGGAATAGTTCATTGTGAGTAAATTCTCCAAGATCACTAAACAACAACATGTATGTGTCTATCCAGGTGAGTGTGTGAAATCCTTAGTATAACCAGTGTTTCTCAGGATCCTCCTCTCAAAAGGGAGTTAAGCATGAGGCAGTGTGAGCGGTTATTGATTGGGATGACCCCTAGTAATAACTGAGTAGCATCGGAGATATTTCCAGGATTGTATTCGTATCTGGGGGCTCTTTTAAGAGTTTTGAGCTTTGCTACCCTGCCCATACGGTCAATCCCGCCTGGGACTGTCCGCCTGAGTATTGATTATATTGAGGAGACCTTAGTGGCCTTACCTAGGATATCAAGGGGGTAATTTGCAGGGGTTATTCTGCGGGTGTCCCGGCCAGGTTGGGGTCAGACAGCACAGTTTCTTTACATGTTGAAGCTGAGGGCCACAATAATTGGTTACGTACCTCCACTTGTTGTGTATGGGAGTCTCAAGCCTCTCCTAGGTGAGACATACCTGCTTCATTCGGGAGCTCACTTATCCTTCCCTTGATTGCTTGCATTTGGCTTTAGATTTTATTAGTGATTGCACTATGCACGATAGCTTGCCTAGGGTTTGCGTAAATAGAGAGTCTTTTCTATTTTTGAGTCATTATGGATTCGGGTACGACTCGTTGCCATTATTTTTGTTTAGCAGGACTTCCGCCTTCTGCATATCCTCCTCCTTTGGGAGAGAGACCTAGATAGTCCAAGCAGACTACTTCGCACATTGATTCACATACCATGGGAGACCATATAGAAGGTATTCCTGAACCACCTTCTCCCATTCGTGTAGACGATGGGGAGTTTACTCCTACTTACGATCCTTCACCTGACTTGGCTGAGTTAGGTCCTGTGATTTCTAAGACAGGAACCTTTCATGATAGAGCTACTCACTCTAGGGTTGATTCCCCATTGACGCGTTACCGGTATGGAATGTCGGAGGATGCCGAGACTCATTTTGAACCCGCCAGCACTAGTTATGGTAGTTATGGTATGTCTGATTTTCCCACACATGATTTGGCATTTCATGTTGAATCTAAGTTCGAGCCTAACACTATGCCTGAGGGCACTCTCATTCTTACCATACGGATAGGTTTGGGAGCACTAGTCACATTGCACCTTCCATCCCGATGGTGGAAGTTACATCACATATTCCTCCTAGGTCTAGGGTTAGTGATCCTATTAGGATACCAAATCTGAGATGAGTGACTATAGGGAATAGTACGTACATAATCACACAGATCCCTCCGTCCTCTGTCCCTAGTTCTTCAAATGTTCACCCTCCACCTTATTCACATGGTCCTTCGGGCCTAAACGTTGCTATGAGTTATGTCTGTACTGCAGTTACTAGATCGGTTGTGTCTCAACTTCATGTACCGCCCATTGTTTCGGGAGGTCATGCTCATACTTCTAAAGGTCACATTCCTACTTCCGGAGTGTATATTCCTACTTCTGGAGTGTATGTTCCTACTTACGGAGTGTCTCATGGGACATCTCATGTGATGACTTATGTACCCTGTTATGGGACGCAGTATGGACAGGGTTCTTCACCTTATGGGGGCGAGTATCAACAACCTATTTATTATCCAAAATACGGCTTTGTAGCTCCTAATAGTCAAGGTCCACCACACTATGGTGCTTCCATGCCACCCTATACGAGTCAAATAGGAGGAGGGAACTATGGGAAAGGCCATGGTGATAATCAGACCTATATGAATCAAGGAGTGATCTATCGACCTCATCATCCTAGGCTCCCTTTCCTCGCAACACTGAATCTTCTTGACTTGTTGAGATTGATGAATGATCCTATATCTCATGACCTAGCTTGGTCGGCTGTCCCTACTAAGCTTCCCTCGAACATACTTAAGTTCGAGGGAAAACCGGGAGAGGTTCCAAGTGAACACGTTACTACGTTTCACCTATGGTGCTCTTCGAATTCCTTACACCAGAACTCCATCAGTTTAAGGCTATTTCAACGCACCCTTACAGGACCTGCCAAGAAATGGTATATAGAGCTACCTAGGGGGGCATTCGCTTTGTTCGACGACCTTGCGATGACTTTTCTTAATCACTTCCAGCGACCAGTGCATTATGATGTTGGTACTAAACTCTTGTCGACATTTCAGCAGGATAAAGCCACACATATCTCGGATCATATTCAAGAGTGGCGTAGACGAAAGAGGTTAATTAAAGCCTTTATACCACCGGAATTCCTCCTCCGATGGTTCCTTAAGTCATTATTGCCATATATAGCGAAGGATGTTTCTACATCAGGAGTGCAGAATGAGGAACAAACGATTTTTAGGGTGCAGGAACTGGACTTGATTTATGCTCAGTCCATTTTGTTATATGAGATTATTCCCAACGCTCCGTGTTCTAGTTTCGACCCCAAAGTCAAACCTGGACCACATGCCGATGGCATTGTGGGTTGTGCAAGTGCGAAACCTACGGATTCGGTTGCAAAACAAGTTATTCAATTGTCAATCAACCAATCTGCTTCAGGACAAGCTATGGCTTCATCTCAACCCACCCAAACGGCAAGTGTACTTTCTATGCAATCGTCGGACCAGAAGGGTAACCAGCATCCCGGACAGAATAGAAAAAATGGTAAGAATAATCGTAAGGGTGGGAATAAGAATGAGAATACTAATAGTAATGACAAGAATGACCGTAATGCTGGGGGGGAAAAGCAAGCTAAACGTAAGGTTAAGTTCCATTGTAAGTTGTGTAAGGACAATCACCTCACTTACTTATGACCTCGTATTGATGAAGCCTTGAGGTTCTTGGCACAGGGCCCAGCTATGCTAACTAACCCTTTACCACACAATCAAAATATGAACTCGAGGTCCCATGACTAGTCTAGTGCTGATCAAGATCCGTTGAAGGGTAGTGGTCGTGGTTGCATTAACATGGTCTGTGTTGCGAAAGTTGTGACCCATGCGAAAGATTATGGTTCATCACAACCCAGCCCAGGAAAAGAGCCCGATCAACTAGGGTCCCCTTTGCGTATTGAGAAACCTATGGATAAACCTGAAGCTGCACCTCACATTCCTAAGGGAGTCCTTAAGTGTTCGGGGCACAATCCTAATGCCTGAGCCTCCCAGAACTATTCAGTTGTCGAGGATTTGGGCCACACTCCTTGTGCGATGTCTGCATTGGAAGTGCTTCAGAGTTGTCCTTCACAAAGGAAGGCATTGCTTTCTGCCCTTGGTGTGAACGATGGCGATTCTTCCTCCGTGATTAAATTTGAAACCGCAGGACTTCAGCCTCTCTTGCCTTACTATGTGTCTCTTTTGATTCATGTAGAATGTCTTAATATGACCATCAAGTGCACTATGATTGATGAAGGCGATGCCGCTTCTGTGATGTATTTATCATGTTGGAAGGGTTTAGGTTCCCCTAAGCTGTTTAAATCAGCGACCATGTTAACGGTGTTCAATGGGAGATCGTTTAGGCCACACGACATTCTTCCTTCCCTTAAATTATGTTTGGGAGGGAAGACCATTGCGATAGAGGTCGAGGTGGTTGATGCACTCCTTGACTACAATCTCTTGCTGGGTAGGAATTGGATGTACAATATGCAAGTCGTTGCTTCTTCCCTATTTCATGTTGTATGCTTTCCACATAATGGGAAGATAGTCACGATTGATCAAATGACATTCAAGAATCCATCTGTTACCGCATCTTCGGGAGCTTCAATCCCGATCGTTTAGCACTCTCATCCGGCAACTGGGAGTGTGGGTGTAGGCATATATCCATCCCTCATGGGAAGCTTTAGTTGTCCTGCACCAATTCTTATGATAGGTTCTATTTTCAGTGAGGCTTCGAAATCTATGAGATCAGTGTCTTTTCGCACGAGTCATATGGAATATCTTTGGATTCTTCCTACACCGAGTACTCCAAGTGAGCCCATCGTGATGGACGTGCCGCTGCCTGCAACTATGATAGCTTATCAAGCTAATCTCAAGTGTGCTGCAGAGCCTAGTCCTTCCTCTTCATGGACGGAGGAGGAGGACCCTTATGTGCTGCCGGCATGGGCAGTACAGTCTTCTCATGTGCACGATTGCCTTGATACGGTTTTCCCTTCAGATGAAGCGATTATTGAGGCTATGTTGGGAGTTGAGCCACCATGGGAGGAACTCCATCATAGATCTTACTTTCTTCTCGAGCTTGACCGCTTGGAGTGTGAGGACTTTAGGGCGGTTCTTAGTGCGAGAGTTGGTAGTCCTATGATTTCGTTAAGCTCTCCTAGTCAGATGGCTAATGAAAACATGGCGAACATATCTTCAATGATTCCTTTCAACATCTCTCATGATACTGGAAGGATAGAGAATTTCTATATTGGGGCGGAATGTTCCCATGCTGAGATTCTAGAATACACTGAGCTATTTAAGGAATTATGTGACATCTTTTCTTGGTCTTACGATGAAATGCAAGGTATCGACCCTCGTATTGTCGAGCATGAGATTAAGACTTACCCCAACGCTAAGCCTGTTCAACAACGTTTGCGTGTAGTGAATCCTAGGAAAGCACCCACGATTAAGGCAGAGATAGAAAAGTTGTTAAACACCGGTTTTATCTATCCCGTTCCCTTGACGGAGTGGGTTTCAAACCCCGTTCCGATGGATAAGAAGCAGGGATAAATCCACATATGTATTGATTTTCGTGATTTAAATCATGCCTGTCCTAAGGACAATTTCTCCACACCATTTATTGATCAGATTTTGGATGAGTGTGCACGTAGCGAGGTTTTTTCCTTTATGGACGACTTTTCTGGGTATAATCAAATACAAATTAAACCTGAGGACCAACATAAGACTGGATTTATTTGTCCTTTTGGAAATTTTGCATATCGGAAAATGAATTTCGGACTTAAAAATGTCGGAGCTACATTTCAGCGGGAAATGACCTTGATCTTCCACGATCTCAAGTCAATCATCGAAGTATTTTTGGATGACCTTGCTGCTCATTCTCATCAGAGAATGCGTCATCCCTATCACTTGAGATTGGTATTCGAAAGATGCCGGCACTATTTGGTTAGATTAAATCCTCATAAGTGCATCTTTTGTGTGAATTCGAGTCGTTTGTTAGGATTCATCATTTCTAAAGAGGGCATAAGAGTCGACCGTTTGAAGGTTGAGGCAATACTTCAGTTGTCTCCCTCGAAGAATATTCATCATCTTCAATGTTTGCAAGGCATGGCAAACTTCTTATGGATATTTTTTGTCAACTTTGCCAATTTGACTAGAGGTTTCATGCGTCTATTGAAGAAGGACACCCCCTTTTGTTGGGATGAGCAAGCCCAGGAGTCCTTTGATGCACTCAAGCAAGCCCTAGCATCGGCCCTGGTGATTAGTCCCCTAGACTATAGCAATGATTTTATACTTTATGTGTCCACGTCCATGGAGACGATTGGTATGGTTTTGGTTCAAGAGGATGAGGAGCTCCAAGAGCATGTCATATACTATCTGAGCTGGAACCTTATTGACGCAGAGATTCGTTACTCTCATGTCGAGAAGCTTACTTTAGCTATCATACATGCGGTTTAGTGGTTGAGACATTATATTCTCCTTCGCCAGACCTTGGTTGTAGCCCATGTCAATCCATTTCAATTCATCCTCACTCGAAGGATGATTGGGGGAAAATATAATAAATGGATTGTCATTCTGCAAGAATTTGATCTCGAATTTGTTTCAGCAAAATTGAAGAAGTCTTTAATTTTTGCAGAGCTTATATCGGATTTCCCGAGCGAGGCCGAGGAGTTGGTTTGTGAAGATAGGTTTGTCGATGAACACATCTTCTTAATCTCAACTTTAGACCCATGGTATGGGGGTATCATAATATATTTACAAACATTGAAGGTCCCTACTCACCTCTCATGAGATGAACGAGGATGATTACATCATGTTTCTAAGAACTACCTCATAGTGGATAACACTTTGTACCGCCGTGGGGTAGTTTCCATTTTACGACATTGTTTAACTCATGAAGAGGCTGAGGTAGTGCTGAATGATTGCCACGGAGGGGCATGTGGTGGTCATTTATCTAGGCTTTCTACAGCTCAAAATATATTAAGAGTGGGTTATTTCTGGCTGTCAATCTTTAAGGATTGTGTAGATGCAGTCAAGAGGTTCCACCCTTGCCAGGTGTTTGCATGTAATATGTGCTCGAAACCTGCCCCGTTACATCCCATTATCACCGCCGGTCCCTTCACTAAGTGGGGGCTTGATTTTATGGATTGCAACCTAGCTTCGGCTGGGGGCACCATCATATTATAGTGGTTGTTGATTACTTCACGAAATGGGCTGAGGCTATTCCTACAGTTAAATCCGACGGTGAGATAGCCACCCACTTCGTATTCAACCAAATTATTACTCGGTTCAAAATTCCAAAAGAGCTTGTCACTGACCATGGCTCGCACTTTCAGAATCGTATGATGGAAGAGTTGGCATCAAAGTTAGTACAAGCAAGAGCATTCCTCCTGTTACTGCCCTCAAGCGAATTAACAGGTAGAAGCAGTGAATAAATCACTCAAATCCATTCTCCAACGAACCATCGCACAAAGCAAGAATAATTGGCACATCATGTTATATCCTGCTTTGTGGGAATATAAAACCGCTGTTAAGACTGCCACGGGTTTTTCTCCATATCAACTTGTACATGGAGTGGAGTCGATAAAGCCAATTGAATGCAAGATTCCTTCTTTGAAGCTAGCTGTAGAACTCTTACCAGACACTTCACCATTGGAGGAGCATTTGGTCCACCTTGAGCAACTTGATGAGCAACGTCGAGATGCCTTGGTGGCTCTAGAAGTCAATAAACATCGCGTAAAGGTCCAATACGATAAGTTTGTTCATCCAAGGAGGTTTAGTGAGGGAGACTTGGTCCTTTTGTGGAATCAACTGAAAGAACCCTTCGGTGCAAGAAAATTTAATCCCATGTGGCATGGTCCTTACATGGTCAAATGTGTCTTAGAGAAGGGTGATTATGATTTAGTGGATTACGAGGGAACGACCTTGGTGGAGCTTAGAAATGGGCTCTATCTCAAGAAGTACTATGCATGATTTTCAGCCAAGGCTGGTTATTGTATATTATTGTACAGTTTTTCATAGTTAGGTATTTTTCTTATAGTGATCAGGTTTGTGATTAGTTTCCATTTCTTTTGGCAGATGTCAATGGAATATTCCACCTACATAGCATTCGCGGATGTTGCGAGCCGTCACACTCAACACTCAACCTCTGCTGCTTGGGTGATTTATACTCCTATGGGTCAGGTACTATCTTCAGGAGGCATATGTCTGCGGTCATCTTCCAACAATGTTGCTGAATATAGTGTCATTATTGAGCTTCTACGGGATTCCATTTCACATGGCGTTCTCTCTCTTGAGGTACGTCTTGATTTGGAGTTAGTAGTGTCACAGCTAAATGGTTTGTACTATGTTAGAGATCCGACGTTATTAAGAATATTCTTACGTCTGAGATTATTAGAACGGCAATTTGACAATATAACATACATACATATTCCAAGAATTAATAATCAAGTTGCTGACTCATATGCTAACTACATGTTAGATTGGAATTTTTTTCATTCACAATAAATTCATCACAAACACAATTTTTTCACATGTAAATAAATAAACCGATCACCATAAAACTTTTTATATGCATCCAAAATGTGGTAATACATAGTAGGGGCTCTCAAGCCACTGACATATAATACACGGTAGTACAAAATGTATACACTCCCAGGTATCTAATCCTGTGGAGGAGGAGGAGGGTTGTGATCATGGAAGGTCACTACAGCTCTAGCTAGCCATCGGAATAATCGCACCCATGCTCGTGGTACACCCACCACCTAGCACTGCATAGCCTCAAGCAAGTGCTTGACTTGCGCCATGGGAACCCTATGTGTCAACCTCACAAAATTGGTATGAATGCTTTGGAGCATCCGCTCCGCATCCACACCTGTGATATCATCTCCTCTTCCCCTCCGTCTGTGACGAGGGAAGCCTTATGGCTGCCTTGGTCCCACATCTACACACAAATGGTAGATGTCACTATGTATTGTCACGCAAAAATATGTCTTTTGATTCCATATAATCAGAAAACACAAAAAAAAATTAAATAAATAAAAAATTAAAAAGGAGAGGGTCGAGATTTGTTACCTATATTACCATATGCCGATCCTGGTGGTAGCGGCATGTCCGGGTCCCCCCAGAAATCTATCCCTGCATAGGGATAGTCATCGATGGCAACTATCTATCGTCGCCACCATGGAAAGAAGTCAGCTGGATAGGGGTTGGCCACCCTACCACCCCCCAGTCTACGCATAGCATCTGCCCAATGTCGTTGGGCCAGATCTCGAACCCCGTGAAGAGGAACGTCCACTCTGGGGCTCAATCCTCGAACACGCTCGAAGAAAAATGTGCTCAATATACTGCTGAACCTGAAGTTCCACACTCTGCCTGCCTTACACTCACTGAGCTGATGTTTCATATTGCTCAGTAGTGTAGTGCTCCAGTCATAAATCATGGGTCTCATGCACTCCACTGCATAGAACATTAGAGGTCGCGAGGCCTGGTGGAGTGATTCCAAGCCTACTATCCTGCCCAATGTCAATAGTATGTCCTTTAGGCCTAGCACCTATATAGCGTTGGTAGGGACCTGACTCCCCACCTTCTCTGTGTCTGGATAGTAGTACACCGCAATGTACTCATCGATAGTTAGGCCACCTCCTGGTCCACCATGAGAACGAAGGTTCACTACCTCCCCCCATCGGGAAAGCCCAGTAATGAAGTATATGTCCTCCACCTCTATAGTGAGGGACATCCCATCTATCTGGAAGGACTCAGAGTTTGGATCCCAGTAATCCACCAGCATATGCAATAGTCTTGGTTTGGCCCTCAAGCCACCAAGACACCAAAAATTATAGAGTCCACATGCACGTAGAGCTTGTTGAGCCATTAGTAGAGCTTGTTGAGCCATTAGATCGGCCCTTACTACTTCCTCTACCTCACCATGTTCACGCTCTCTCCACTCTAGGACCATCCTGCACAGAAAATTGCAAATTTTCCCATTAGATTATTGAAAAAACCTTATGCGCGGCCTCATATGGGACTGTTTTTAAAATAGTCGTGTATGTACGTGAGTATGGGGGCATTTTCCATGTATATCCAGCCCTATATGTGAAAAAACCCTCGATTTATGTGTGGGCCGCAACGCCCTTTTTAGTTTAACCTAGAAAGCTTAATTGACCATGGAATTTGATAAAAATTGCATTGAAATAGAAGAGAAGAGCATAGGTAAATACCTGGAAGAAACGGTAGTGGATTCCGCCGGCTGGATCTCCTGGAATTCGTTGTTGAAAATCTAAGCTCAAATGGGTAAAAGTTTCAAATGTTTTATAATATTTTGAATTTTTTACTATTTATAGAAAATTTTCAAATATTTGAAAATTTTTACCCCCTTTCCTATAGTTTCGGCAATTTCTAACCATTTTGGACCGTTTTTGACATAATTCATGATGTAGAGGACCTTTTTCAATGTCTTTTCAGCCATTGGATTGACTCGTTCGTGTCAATCTCAAGTAGCATGTCTAAACTAGCATATAGGTTAGGTTTCATCACTGTTTGCATTTTGCATGACCTTATGACCATCTCATCATGACCTTAGGTACGAACCCACTCTATTATGTCACGGTACCTTCTTGCTATTTTAGAAGTGGCAAGATATGAGTGGTAGAGCTTCACCTTACATGGGTACCCTAGTTAGCACCTTATTTGCATTTGGTGCCCATGCTGACATTTTCTCCTTTAAGGTGTGGGAGTCTGTTGTATAGTATTTCCATGACAATTCGCAAGAGCCTCATACTCCTCTTGATCTTTTGTTGGCCTATTTCCCTCAGGACTCCTCGTGTCAAGTTGTGAATGCATTATCATGAGCTTTTTCTGCTTTATTGAGATTTATACCGGCTTCCCTAACATTGTGTTCCATCCATATAGCTCGAACTTGTCTCATGTCTAGCCATGCAGAGCCATTTTTTATATCCTTCGCAGCTTGTTTCCCTTTTTACTGGGAGGGGATTTTTCCTCGAGTGTCAATATCCTACACATGTATCTTTGCATTGAGCATAGGTATGTTCCATGGCTTGGAACTAGTTTTTTTCCCTTATGACACTCATCTCCTCCTAGTATGTAACTATAAAGCAATTTTATTATTTTTCAAGCTTTTTAAATAATTGAAAAAGTCCAAAAAAATCAAAAAACCAAAAATCCGGACAAGGAAAGATGATATCTTTGGAAGCTATCAAGTCATGTCGCCTTTGAACAGAGCACTATATATCACATCCATTGGTTGGGTTTATAGTTTGACTTTAAGAGTTGTACTCATTTATCTGAGTTTATCTCCACCGACTGGATAAGCTTCCAGTCCCCATGGAGCCTCCGTCGATGCCTCCTGTGTCGCAGAGATGTCCCAGTTTGTATATCGAGTCTATGCTGCCTTTATTCAGACACCATACGCCATTATTCTCTTGTTCGAAGGAAGTGGAAGTCTGAGTCGGCCATTCCTTAGTTATCTTGACTTTGCATGTCGGCCATTCCTGGTACAGTTACTGGTTCTTGCACCTTATGATCGAGTCCTTCCACATTATACAGCTTTGCTGAGTACCTTGTGTTGGATGATGGGGGATGCCTTAATTCCCTCCTTCTAGCAGATGTCATCCCATTGAATTTAGATCATTTATTCTGGGATTGGAATCTAGAGTCATTTTGAGTGTCTTGAGACTTGCAGTCATCAGTGGCAGGTTCTCTCGCCATCTACAATCTTTGGGAATACATCAATGTCCCCTGATCGATGGATACTCTCAAGTGTTCGACCTCAACACATTTATTCACACTTGTTAGTTTGCACTCTAGTACCTTGATTCCCATTTTCATTATCGATGGGTGATCTCCCGTCTGTTAACGGTATACATCAATGATCAGTAATCAGATGATGGAATACTATGTTTGACCTCGACACCTCTATTCACATAGTAGGACATGTACTCGTAGCAGTTTGTGTAGAATACCTTCCAGATTGGTGGCATCTCTTATATGCTACCTCCTTGACCGTGCCAGTCTTCATGAGATTTCAGCTCTCGTGACTTGATTCCAGTATATGTCAGACATTTCCAGCCACTATGGAGATCTTGATCTGTTATACATCTTCAGCCATTATGGAGATCATGGTCCTTTCTATATCTTCATCATGGAGATTCTGATCTATGTATATTGTACGTGGCGATGACCACTTATGTGATATCTTGTATCATGCCTATTCATGGCCATTGTACTCTTATGTATCTGGGACTGCTATATGCATTTGCAGTTATGTGCAGAGTTGTATTATTGTACTATGCTGATTGGGTGGTCAGTCTTCCATTTGGGATCCTTCATCACTCCACTTCTGGGATGGACTTATAATGTATTTCATCCATTGTATGACCCCTCTGACCTCACACATTAGGGGGCATCTGTTATAGCTGATTTCACCACTCCATGTGAATCACACTTTGTATGGCCTTCCTCTATCCCGCTGCAGACTCCTTAGACCCCTTAGACCATTTTTTGTCCTTTGATGTTTCCTTAACCATCCCTAAAAACATGTGAAAAATGATACACGCGACTTTTAAACCTCTAATCGTGTATATACGTGGGTTTGACCACTAAAACTGTGTACATCGGGATGTGTACAAAATCCAAATCCTTTTGGAGTTTTCCTTGACATGGATTCGACTCACTTGACTCCTGGCCTTCCCTATTCTTTGAGATCGCTCGGATTCGACCATTACCCCTTTGAAAAGCTATATAAGGAACTCTATGGTACATTGAAGGCATAATAGAGAATTGAGAGCAAAGAAACTATAGTCCATTGTTGCTGGTCATTATGCTTGAGTCTGCATCCCTTTGTCCCTTGGAGCACTTTTGTGTTCTTCCCAAGCTTGCCTTTTGCTTGTGAGCTTGCTATCGAGAGATGGAGGATTGAAGTGGTGGAGGCCCAAGTGGGCGATTCAATTTCTTCAATTCGCAGACGTGCCAACAGAGGTTGTATCCATTGTAATCTCTAATTTTATATTAATAAAAATATCTTTTCCTGTCCAATAATGTGTGTTTGAATGAATATTTTATCCATGGTATTATGTCAAATGCTTATACATTATTGATTATATATGCTAGAATAGATCTAACACCATGATATATAGAATGCTTGTATTGTTTACTTGTTGTTGAGGAAGTAATCTATCAATTCAAGCTGAAGTTGGAAAGCTCAACGGGGATCTAATTCAACCCTTCGGAATAAGGTACGAGGTCTGATCCTTTAGTGTTAGACATTTAATTTCTATTGCATATTGGAAAGGATTGATTTCTGGAGTCAAGTTGTCTGTTGTGGTACCCCAAGCCATAGAAATTTCTCTTCGTAACAATTGGCACCTCGCTACTGTGGCCCATTTGAAATTCTGTCTAGGATTAGACAAGTAACTTATCAATTAGCATTACCACCTAATTTAAGAGTACATAATGTTTTTCACATTTCCGTTTTAAAGAAATATGTCCATGATGCTACTCATGTTGTTAACTGGAATGATGTACAGGTGGAACCAGAAGGGGATTTTCTGGTGGAACCAGACTGTATCCTCGGGAGGAGGGAGATCACACTTCAAAACCGCACCATTGGACAGGTAAAGGTGCAATGGAAGCACCTTATTCCAGAGGAAGCCACCTGGGAATTGGAAAGTAAAATGTGAGATGCATATCCAATTCTGTTCGAGGGGAATTCTGAGGATGAAGAATAAATAACATCGAGGACGATGTTATATTCTAAGGGGGTGTGTATGTCACATGCCCCAATTTTGCAAAATAATATTATCTTATTTGATTTTATTCCAAGACATTGTGTTAAATTTTATGCTAAAGTTGTAACTGATGACTCAGCAGAGTTAAGGATGTTTAATGTAATTATGAATATATTAATTATAAATAAATAAAAAGTGGAGACAATAGATTCGGAGAGTTGTTAAAAGAGTGTTTACTGGTCAAGTTGGTGGAGGAGACTGGGTGGAGAGAAAATAGACAAGTGGCAGCATCCTCAAACACTTCCAATGTTGCAGCTGGAAACCTCCCTACATTTGGGGTCATGATCCCCCAAGAAAGTGGGATCAGAGCAGGTGGCTCAATTAATGACAACTAACCCAAAAAGACCTAGGAAATCTTAATAAAAATGCACATTGAAGAGAGCTGAGGATGCTGATTCCAAGAAGAGAATCATTCAGGTGAATGTACTTCAAGGATTTCATTGGGAAGGGAATTTCTAGAAGGTGTTTGAGGGGTAAAATGCAGAGAATGATCTAGTACAGCTATTCAGCTAAAGGATCTTGCTGCTGAGTACAAAGTTAGTACGGAGTCATTGGACTAGTATTTTGTTGTTTGCTCCACCCAGTCCCAGCCAAGGAGACTAGGAATAGGCTCGAGGGTCCTGAGAAGACGTTGTTTGAGTGCTCTCTAGGAGTTGGTAGGGAGGAACGGCCTCCCAACGCTGTTGTCATCCAACTTTAAACAGGTTTTATAGTCTTTTATTGCTATGTTAAAAGTTTATTTCTGAGAATGAATGATTTACATGTTATGTAGTGAACTGTTAGAATTTATAATCTGTTAGTTGTTGAATGTTGAATTTGTATCTGGATGAGATAATCTTACCCATGTTTTTCCCCATCTGGATAAACCAAACCGTACTCTAGCACAGGTAGTGTGTTTAAGATAGATGAAGATATGGTAGAAATCTGGATTAATTAGAGTTATTTTGTATTTCAAAACAATGGAGTAATTTATTTCTGTATATAGATGATTTTCTGGAAAGGATACTAATCTGTCTAATTAAGTTATGGTTTAAAAACCAGACTATTATATTAAGAATGCTAGCAAAGAAGTATACATAATACTTTTCAAACAGCAGGTTTATTTCTTTTAAATATGTTGACTACTGTACATAGGTTATTTATCTTATTCAAAACTGTATTTCTACAAAATGAAACTACTAACCTGTCACATAGGTAAAAAATTTAACTTAGATAAACATACATTTATTTCTGTGAAATAAGAACCAAGTTATTTTACAGAGTTATTTTATTGTAAATACTGCTTAACTATTTCTACAAATGTTCATATTCCAAGTAGGGTAATTCTAGTATAGTCTTTTTATAGATAAATTAACCATAGCAATTATAATAATGTAACAATGAAATATTAACAAAATCCTATCTATGTACTTATAAAATAAACTGAATACAAGGGTAAATAATATTCAATAAATATTATTTATATATGAACAAATTTATTTAAATAAACTAATCAAAGATTAGTTATAAAAGAAAGTACAAGGGTACAAGGTCGAAACCCTCGTAATATTAAACATTATAATTTATAGTATTAACATTATAATACTAACATTATAATTTAAAGTATTAACAATGTAAATCATAGTAATAAACATTGTAATTAATAATCAGATAAGCACCAATCCAAAGATTTGGATTATTTAGTTTTCTGAAAATTCAACTATAAAATATTATTACAGTCCTATAATGATAGAGAAAAGAACAATGAAAGTATAACCACTATATACCTGTAACAAACAAGTATTTAACATTTATTATTGAACTAACCTACAGAATGATTTAAGAATTTTTTTTTTACACAGGTCATTAATAGTATCAACCTGGCTCGAATATCCGAGCTTATAAACAAAGTACTAAATAGAAAGAATTAACAGAATAAAAGTTAATAATATAATTTAATTCAAGATCATTTTAACAAGTGAAGATTTATTAACACAGTTGAAATAGGGTGAAACCCTAGTGCACAAAATTACAATAAGAGCATCAAAATAACCGAGTCCGAGCTCAAGAGAGTCAAATCTCTTCACTTAAAGTTTAAACAAAGAATGGCTTAACAGGCCGCTAATATTCTTTACATAACTATACACAAAACTGGTAAAAACAAAATTTACAAGTCACGGCATAAGCCGGAAAACCCTACTAACAGCAAGGGTTTTGTAAAAACTAAACAAGCAAACCGAGAACAGCAAACCACAAAGGGTCATTTGTAGGCCACGACCAACCGAAAAACATTCCATAAAGAAATGAACAAGTATGGATTGCCATGGGTTGACTAGGGATTACCCATATGCAGGAAGCCGACCCTACTCATTGTGTCAGCTGCAAAGAGGGTTGTAAACCATCACCTGCAAGAATAATCCCACAACATTAATATTATTGCATTATATTAAAAAATGAGTAAATAACAAGTTTAAAAACTGTTAAGAGAACCTTTCTTACCTGGAAGTGAAAGTAACGTAGCCACCAAGAAGTAGGAGCACCGCCACCAGCAAGACGAAAAGCAAACCCTTCATCTCTTTTGTGACAGATGGTTCCAGCGTGTGCCCAAACCACTGTTAGCAGCAGCAAGGAGAAGGGAGCAACAACCAAGCAAGAAGTGAACAGTGAAGCTCGCACTGTCATCACATTGCGAAGTATGAGTATCCATACTCTTGAAACCCCATGACAGAGACAAGGCGGAGACAAAAGAAAATAATCCCTTTAAACAATCCCAACAAGCAAGCCGTGGAGGAGCGAACCCAAGAAAACTACTCACAGGCCAAGTTGTAAGTATTGTCATGGCTCTCAATGAATTTATTGCAAGATAGACTCACAATGCAGGCAAGGTTTCGAGGAGGACGAAGATGGACAGAATATGGCAAAACAAGATGCAGAGCTCTTTAACATTCACAGTGGGGTAAGAATGACGGCCATGGAATAGTTGCAGAATAGCCCGAAGGCACAAAATCCACGGGGAAGAATGACAAAGAGTAGGGTTCGTAAACCCTTACACTCCCAACACTTGGCCGAGAAAGCACCACGTATTCACACAAATATTTCAACCATGTATTGGGTAAATCATATAGTTTCCTGCATGCAATCGATTTCCAATTATTCAAACGTAATTTAAGCACAATCATATAATATGGTAGTCATACAAAGGTTCTACGTATTCATGGAGGTCAACCTTCAGTTGCGTGGGCTTAAAAACTATGAAACCTCAAATCATTTGCCAAGTTTATATTATAGGCATCGCATGGTTGTAGGACGAGGCAATTTCAAAGTCTTTCATATACAAAACAATACATATAAACCAATCGATGGAGTGGACCAATGTTTCATCCCTTTCCATAATAAGGTATAATGTAAACCTTTTTAAATGGATAGGTTTTATTTTCTTATTAAGCTCTTCGTTGATCATAAAATCAATGCATCCCTATAACCTTTATTCTTACCCAAAGTATTTTATGCTTGGAACTTTAGTTTATGAACTTCATAACTATATATTTGTTCACATTAAGATTTTTGTTAATCATTAAATTGATGCAATATCATAATCGATATTTTTTCCCAAAGTATATTTATGAATAAAAGATTTAGTTCTTCACTAATGGAAAATCCATTTAGTCATAGCATAAATAGTATAGTTACAAACGTCGATAAGCCTTGAGCTATCGAAACTAGATTCATAAAGTAAAACTCATAATACTTGGAAGAAACAAATTAAAAAGGCTATTTCATCACCTAGCCAAAATATGATGATACCAAAGTATTCATAATAGACTTGTATAGCTAATCTTATTGCCACTAACGTTTAAATTGGGACTTGATATTTTTATACAACATAGTTTTTAAGAATGATTATGAACATGATAAACCTTATCTGTTCCTAACTAGAATTACTGGTAAACATGAATGTTTTGTAACAAGATAATTCATGTGAGTATTGGGAAGTATCATAGAAAATATCATTTTCAGTGAGCAGTAAATACTCGATGATGGCTATGAATCCCTTACATAGCTCAGATCAACAAAGTCAATAACATTTGGATATTTACCAACCATGGCAAGTACTATTAGCTTCTCCATGTTTTTTATTAGTAACATAATCTTTTAGAACTGTCTAGTACTTACATAAGGTAATAAATCAATCTCTCTTGAAGAACTGGCCTAAGTTAAGTAATGTGGCCCGAGGCCTAATTCAAGAGAAGTATTACAAGAATAAAATAAGAAACTGAAGTGGAATAATTACACTAGATTCTAAGTCATTAGGACTTTGTATTTTACTATAATGTTTAGAACCTTAGGCAGTAATCTTCATTACAGAAAATGAATACCAAGCAGATGCTTATATTATTATTATAAGATTGATAATGTTTATTACCATTAGAACAATCATTACTGCATTACAGGTTATGCACTCTAGGTGAAATTAACTTATGACAAAGATCACAATTTGTGAACCAGGGAAAATGATTACTGTCGCTATTTACATTTCAGAAAGAAACTCTTCTATATTTATATCATTGACAAAAATAATGGAAAGAAACAAGCTACTTGTTTTACCTCATAAAAGTAGATTGATTTGTAATAGCTTATTTACCGAGCTTTTTATTTTGCAAATAGAATTATAGTTGAACGCTTTATGGAATTAAAAGGCATTACTCAATCATTCATACCTGTAAACCTGTAAGGACAGTAAGCTTTATGAGTTAGCTTAAAAGCTAAGTAAGACCCAGAATCCAAGACAGTTCCACCTACTTGTCGCAAATTAAAAACTCATCAGCAAACAGAAAGTTAAATCTTTGCACAAAATAAACCTAACCTTGCATAAAAAGTAGAATGCTAAGTTACTTAATTAAGATTATGTATTAACTGATATGGTAACCAATTATTTTATAGATAACAGTTAGCTATTAGCAGACCCCATTCTCAGCATTTTATGTATTTTCAAAATTTTAAATTTTTATGAAAATTTGGGGTTTTGACACTAAGCTTTTTAGAAAACAAGAAATCCCTTTGTAAACACAACCAACAAGCATGGAAGCGGATGAAAAATAAAAAGACCTAATCAAACTTTTGAAATTCCACTCAAATCAATCTTAAACCATAAAATTATCAAGCCACAAACATCAGATTCTATAACACAAGTCTGATAAGCAGGACTGAAAGCAACAAAACCCAAATTTTTGCAAAAAAAATGAGGAAAAAAGGCTTTTGAATGATGCCTACCTAGCACCATGCTTCTCAGGTGTTGACGGAGTGTTTTTGACCCAGAACCACTTCTCGCCAATAGGATACAGGCGGTGGCACTGCGTACTACCCACTTTGTTCAGGTGGTGGCACCGCTCCTCGTACACAGCATAGGCGCGGTTCCCTGTAGATGACCAAAACACAAAGAGAACAATGGTTCAAGTCAGAAAAATACTAGATCAAGGTGAATACTATTAGATTGAGTATGAAAATAGAGCATAAAAGATCGAAATGACTTAGATCTGGAAGTTTCAAACCCAAATGAAGTAAGTCAGAAAGTAGATCTGACTGAAGAGAGTTGAAGAAGGAGCTTGGATTCGGACAAGAGTTGCAGACTGAGGAAGATTAGAACAACTGATATACTATTCCCCAGTGGAGTCACCAGATTTGTTAGCTGGAATATTTCACCTCCTGCGGACAGCAAGGCGTTCCACTGGTCTGAATGGTTCAAATCCAGAACAAATTGAGGACAGAGATTGAAGACTCTCCCTAGACACTGTAGATACCTGGAATGTGATGCTTCGTTCATTACCCTATGTACCTACAATAAAGCTTCAACATGCGAACATATCGAAACCACCAGAATATAATCTACTAATCTATGTTAGTGACTAAGGAATCTAACAACATATATGTGAAATCAAACAACAACAATATATGTGGGACAAAAATCAACTTGCATTAAACAAATATGAAGAAGTTTACAACCAAGCCTTAGTGTTGACATGCATCTCCATGAACACAAGCATTCTCATCCCCAAAAGCTCCGACTTTAGCTCTCTATGCTCCCCCAAATGGTCTTAGGCCAAGTGATCAATCCAACAGCAAAGCAATGCCTTAATATTTCTCCCCTCAACCATGGCTATGAGCTCATATTTATAAGGCTTAAGGGATAGGGATGGTTGAGAGATTAGTGGGTAAGGTGGCCTCTAAGATCCTAGGATGAGGGATCTCGAGCTCAACTAACCCACAACAGTAGGGATAAGGGAGGACATGAGGCTTATCATCTAGAAGCCTCAAGAAACTTCTCTTTTTCCCTTTTTACCCAGGGTACCGCGTTTCTCCTTAAATGACAGAGCGGTTCTAGTAAGAAACGCTTATGGACTAACGGCCATAAGCGGTGGCACCACTTGTGGACAACAAAGGATAGGTGGTGCGAACAAGGTACTGATTCTGGACAACAGAGGAAGCACAGTGCTTGGAATTTTCATGGAATATTGATAATAACCATGAGTTTCCACTCCAAGAGCTAGGATTCAGGGCAAGTAGGTATGTCAAAGTTCTTATCACATGATGGTGATAGGATTTTGGTATAACAATAATCCAATGTCTCGATGCAGATACTACAAGATGCATAGGGAGGATGGTGCTCCACTTCAAAGGGAGTGACTACTGTAGATCTCAAATTTTGATAATCTTGACATGATTATCGATATTAGAGGTGTCGCATAATACAAAGGATATTTTCCTTAGCTAAGGAAATTGTGTGGTATAGATAAGATTTGAGATGTTGGGCTACACAAAAGGAATCTAACTTGAAGTTGCTAAGTAATCCTACTTCACAGACAATTAATTCCATAGTATACAGGCATAATAGTGGTTTTTTATGAAATTAATGAACATGAGGTCAAATATTTTCTTTGCAGAACTGAGGTGTGTTCACATGGTTGTGGTAGAGCAGGTAGCTAAAGGGTACAATTAAGTATGGCCTCATATATGAGAGAGACTAGAGGCTCTTCCTACAGAGATATTATGACTCCAATTGCGTTGGTAGTGGTACAAACAAAAAGAGAACTCCAATATGTTGCAAAAAGCGTGCCAGTGTTTCTCTCAGTGCAACCAAGGATGAATATATTGAAGCTGAGAAGAAAAAAAGAGAAGATTCCTTAAGTGGTGAGGAATATGATACAAAAGAATTCTTCCAATGAAGATGAAGATCATACTCTTATCCATTTCAACATTGTAAAATGGTGGATTCATCTATAGGGCACACGGATTCAACACCAATACACAGTTCTATGTGATATGTGGTGTAAGAAGACTTGCTCAGTATTTCTGCACATGAGAGAGATAGGCTGAGAATCCGAGGATGAATTAGAGTACATTGTCAAAGACTCCAGTAATTCATGCAAGGAGACATAGATCAATGGATTATACCAAAAAAACAAAGATAAGTATATGGAATTGTCATTTACTATATATCTAGTTGTTCAGTTGTGTACATAGATATGTTCCTAGATTTAGGAAGTGTATTATGCATGTTAGAGGGCTTGTATTGATGAACAATTTACTACTAATATGCATGTGATGGGTAAGTGGCTTATGGTGTTGTACAACATTCCATTGCTACTTATCTAGAATGAAAACTCTTTGCTAACATGTTGGGATTAGTGCACACTCGTAATTATGTCTTGGTAGAGATGGAAGGCATCTAGAAAGTTACCGTATGTATACAAGATATGGATGAATGTTGTATTAGCTAAAATAGTTGCATGATTGTATGACATATATATTTATGCATGATAATTCATCATGTAATGAAATGTTTCTAATCATGCATCTATATTTAACTTGTAGGAAGGATCGTATGCAATCACCTACAAGAGAAGAATTATGCAGTTGCAGATGTACAAGAAAAGAATGATGCAGTTGCAGATGTACAAGAGAAGAATGATGAAGTTGTGTATGTAAACGAGAAGAACGATGAATTTGTGGTTGTACAAAAGAATAATGATGAAGAGAAAGTTGTTGATGTGTTGACTAAGCCTCTGTCTCATTTAAAGTTTGAATACTTTTGAGACAAGCTTGGTGTAGTCCGAAAGAACCTCCCTCGCAAGAGGGAGTGATGAAGACGTAGTAGGTTTCCTGTTAGTGGTGTGGTAGCTCAACCTAGGTATGGTATGTCTGGCTAGGATTGTTTGGCCCAAAAGGGTTAGTAATCCATACTAGACCTATGATATGGATTTATGTAGGAATGCAACAGAATATATAAATAACCATAAAAACAAATATGGAGCTGAAATAACACTTCATTTCATTAATATCAAAGAACTGAAACTTGTTTATAGACAAGATGGAAATAAAATAGCTAGAGTGCTGGTAGATTATCTCTAAGAAGAGATGTGGAGGATACATGCCTCTGAACTCTGTGTTACAATGAGGCTCAAATTTCTATATATTATTGAGAAACAATGGAAAACCCTACACATCCAAAAGCCTAACCCTAGGAGGTCAAACACCAAAATATGGGCCCCGTTGGGTAAATTGGTAGATCAAATTGTAATATCCCTTATATGATGTACAGATAAGAACATTAACTTGCTGCAATTTTTTTTAATTAAAAATTCTGAAATTGAATTAATTCACACAAAGCCTTCTCGGACTGGGCAAATCAGAGATTTCTTCTGGGAAATTTTGCAAGCAAAAGGAGTGAGCAGTGGGAAGAAACCAAAGATAGTTTAGACATAGAATTTCCTCTTCCCTAACACATTTATATCTGATTCCATTTAGGTTTCAGAGTCCACTCCGCAGAAACCTACTACCACGCTTTTGGGCAGTCAAACCGTGAAACTAGGAAGAGTAGTTCGGTCTGTTTCAACCAGAGGCTTCTGGAAACTTGCAGAGGGTTGTTACAGAATTAATTTAAAATAATAAATAGTTTTGGACAGTTTTCATAAGTTCTGGAAAGTTCTGAGTAGTTTCGAAGAAATGTTGGTTTTTTCGACAGTTTTGGCCTAGTTAAATCCGGTGCAGTGGAGGATCCAAAAATGCATTACAGTACCAAATAAAAATGGATCTGGAGGTATTTAAAGGAAGGTGAGTCTTTCAGTGACCCACAGGAACAAATGGGGCTCAGTTTGAGTTAGCAGAACTCATTTTACATCAAATTTGGCAAGACTAGTAATTGAAAGCTAGCAATCTAGCTAGGATCTAAATTTAAGCTGTTAATTCCTGTAAATTTAATTTCTGAGATACATATGAATTATGAAAGAGATAAATAAAATCCCACTGAACATATAAAATCTCTTCATACAGTCCCCCAACCTTGCATATTTCTCATAGCACTCTGATTCATCAATTTTCCCCCATACAGTGATAAAATAAGATTTTTTGAGGAAACTGAAGACATAATTATTTATGAACAAATATGTTTCGACCTGATATATATAAATTATAGAGTAATATTCTGCTACATATCATAAATCAAATACTAAACTAACCATTACATGGATACTCTAAAATAAAGGGGTGGGAGGCCCAAAACATGACCGACAAAAGTGGCTGTGAGCATAGGTGAAGCATGGGATTCACTAGATCTCAACCTGAACGTGTTGGAGGCTGAAAAAAATCTGATCATACTTCAATGTCTACAATGTAGCACTCTATACCTGCAATAGAAGGGAAAGGGAGATGGAAGAGAAGGGAGGAGGGATTTGGGGATTATCACCCAATGGTCTAAGGCACAACACTCAGAGAGTATGATCACATAGCATAACCACAATATCAAATCATATAAACTGAATAATGGAGCTGGAATACTTCTTTTATAGAATTAATGTTAACCTGTTGAGCAAGTTACTTGGCTTGGTGACTTGTGAGAATAGGTCACCCATGAGTGGATATACTTTCCTTTCTTTTCTTTGCTTTGCCTTTCCTTATTTTTCCTCTTTTTCTGACTTTCCTTCTTTTCTGAACTTTCCTGCTTTTCATACTTTCCTGCTTTTCCTATTTTATCTTGCTTTCTAGATTTATGCTGCTTTTCCTGAAATATTCCTCTTTTCTCATTTTTGGCAACATTTTTGGACACTAGTGCTTACTTGACTTGGCAAGTTTATCATTTAATTGCATAATTAATAAAAATATTAATTGCAGCAATAATATTAAATGCTCCATAATTATTTATTCCAAGTGGGTAGCAACTATGGATAAAATTAAATGCACACACCTAATTAATTAATTGTGTCATCTTAACCCCTTATTAATTATTTAATTCAATCTATCACTAGGATCCATGGGGTTCGATGTACTTCATGGTGCTATCAAAATGGGAACATGATAGTCCTCCCTTCGCAAGATTGCTTGTCCTCAAGCAAAGTATCCCAAGAGGTCCATCATGCTTTTGCTGCACTACTCTGATCATAATGTTCTCTCCCATAAAATATTCACTACATCTGTAATTGAACATGCCTACTTCTATCCCGGTGAACTATATGGAAAGTGTGCCAAGATCCCATAAGAACATCAGAAATGCAAATATACCACTACTATGTAAACTATAAGTCCATCCAATGAGGTGTTCCCTATGTGGGAAACTGAAACCAAGTGCGACATAGATGAACTAGTGCAAAATAGGGTTGGCTTGCTCCATCATGCCAACATGCAAACAACTTCTCCAAGGACAAACAATGACGGGATCCCATTGCTTGTATGGAACCCTCATGTATAGGAATATCATCCAAAAAAATCTATTAAGAAAAACAGTGCCTGGATCCCACTGTTCATGCTGCATCTCCCCAAACATTAGTAACAAGAAAAAATCAACATCATTTGAAATATTGGGAAAGATGAAAACATCATGCCACCATATTGGAAAATCATCCTTTCCAATGCAAACCTCAAACTTTGAGAGACCCTCAATCAAGATATGAAACTCTCCAATGTAGGGATGAATCAAAGAAATACTATGCATCCCCAAATATTCCTCCAAAAAGTGAGGCCACAATTCCACTAGTCGTTCCATTCCAACTGAAATGTTCTCATGTGACCAATGCACACAAGGAACAAGTGTGGTATACATGAAACTCAAGTGACAAGGGTGAGGATCCCATGTCCTAAAATGCTGCTCCAAAAGAGAGTAAGTTGTATCAAAATCAGTCATGTTCATGTTTCCCTCAAATAACGAGGTATCATGGTCTCTATGGAACTCAACAGGTGCTCCCCTCTTCATCCAATGGCTCAACTCTCTACCATTGATCCAAGGTTGCAAAATTCCATCAATTGACCCACACATTGAAAGTAAGTGTAGATCTGATTCCTTCTTGTCAAAAGTGGCTGCACACACATTCCTTTTCTGTTGCTTGTAAATCATAGAAAAATCAGCAATATTAAAAACAATTTTCTTGCAACAAGACATAAAAATTTTACCTTCCATATTTTCCTCTTCAGTGATTCCTCTATCCAACCATCCAGTGGATGAATCATGGATATTGCTTTCTGATTTATATGATATATAATCAGCCATCTCTTCTGCAATAGGATCTATCTCGCATGGAGACAAATCATGATCCCCTTGTTGTACATGTGACACAAACCAGAAAAAAAAAATTCACCCACTGTTCATTCCCCATTGGTGTTGCTGAATCTAGGACATGTGGGAAGGAAATGTGAACCTTGTTTGCATGTCTACAACCTTCAGTAATCAGACTTATGGCTGCAAATTTTTCATTATTGGATGGCCCAAATTGGGTTTTCTCATCCCACTCTTCCATGGGAGAGTGATTGTCTTCAAGGAACAACTCAAGTTTCCTTGGAAAGAAATCAAGTGCTTGGTTCTCATCAAACTGTTTTGCACACTCTTCAAGCACATACCGAAGAGAATGTTCCTCATGGTCCACCCACTCATGAGGTTCCTCCATGGAATTTTTTATGCCATTTACCCAAAAGGGATGACTCTTAGGAAATGTTGAGGATTGATCCCATTCTTGCCACTCTTGTTGGAATTGTTATATCTTCATTTGTGATTGTAAGAGGGCACTTTGAGTGTATCTCAAAGAATCTTGGGTGGCCAACAAATCACCTTTGAGCTTGTAGTTCTCTTCTTCATATATGCAAATAATATCTTTATCATGCAGTGATGATTCCTGCAATAACTCAATAGGCTCAAACATGTCATTTCTATCTGAAAGCAATTGTGAGAAATTACCTTTGATTGTGGACATTGCTTTCTGGATATTCTCCATGGCTTCAAAGGAATATTGGTCTTCCATTCAAGAAGCTTCCCAACACATCTTTGACACTGAAGCATGAGTGTCATGGAGAATTTTTAGGGCCTCTTGGATCTTCTGTTCATCCATCTTCAATGACCCTGCAAGAAGATGAGGTTCTTGTAGATTTTCCTCCTCTTCATTTTCCATCACCGGATCAATTTCATGCAGTGCACTTGAGGTTTTGAAATCTGATCCATATGTTGTTTCTGCAATATATTCATCTTTTAAGTCCTCAACAACATAATTTGGGCTACAACTTAAGTTCTCATTCATCCTTGGTGCACCAAAAAGATATCCTCTCAAATTTTCATCCTTCATACTACATTCATTTTTTACACCAGAATTGTGAACCTCATCAGTAAGGGACTCAACCATTCTGGAATTTTCACTAGAAGTGCCTTCCATATCAAATTTACACAATGACACATAAAAATCAGAATTTACTAACTCTCCATGTGTTATTTTCTCCTCCTTATGTGGTGGAATTATGGTGGCTTGTTCACCTGCCCATTTCTCTGGTTCACACCCTACTGAGATGTGCTCAATTTCTTCTTCCTTGTGAGGCTCAAGGGGTGACTGTAAATCTGAATTGTGTTTCTCTTTTGGATCATATCTAAAATATATCTCACCACCCATACATGATCCAAAACCTTGAGCAGTGATCCGGAGATCACCCACCAAGAAACTTGAAGTGGACTCCTCTTCAACTTCTTCTCTTATGCAACCAACTTGTGGTGATTTGCACTTCACCTCCTGGATATCTATGTCCACTTCATTTCTATTCTCCTCCAAGAAACTTGTGAATTTTTCATATTTAGTGGTACTCATGTCACGATATTTAGAAGCTCTTTTTGAATGAAAACCAAACAAACTCTTAAGTCTTGAACATGTTGATGGCTTGGAGGAATATTCACCTTTGGTTCTGTCTTCTTCTTCTTTTCTCAGAGAGTTGGAACAAATTGGTTCCTCTTTGGATAGCTTGTTGCTCTTGAAATAATTATCATAATCATGCTTGGGCCAGAATCCATACTTGAAATAAATATAATCTCCAAAAGAAAGGTTTGCACAAATATTCCTACCCAATGCTAGATAGTCCTCATAGCAGTGACACATGTTCTCACATGCTTCAATAATCTCTGTCAAGCTTTTCTTAACCATTGGAGAATCAGATCTGATCTCTACCCCATCTGATGTCCAATAGTTTTCATCATATTCATGTTTTAGTATGCCTCCATCAACATAGAGGATTTCTTCTTCTTCATATCTTCTGCAGTATTCTTCATACTGCTCATCATAGTCATCATCATAGTATGACATGGCTGCAAATTTATTCTGTGAGAGATTTCTTTCCACAGGATGATCCAAGGAAAGAGAACTGATACCACTGTAATATCCCTTATATTATGTACAAATAAGAATATTAACTTGCTGCAATTTTTTTTAATTAAAAATTCTGAAATTGAATTAATTCACACAAATCCTTCTCGGACTGGGCAAATCAGAGATTTCTTCTGGTAAATTTTGCAAGAAAAATGAGTGAGCAGTGGGAAGAAACAAAATATAGTTCAGACATATAATTTCCTCTTCCCTAACACATTTATATCTGATGCCATTTAGGGTTCAGAGTCCTCTCTGCAAAAACCTACTACCACGCTTCTAGGCACTCAAACCGTGAAACTAGGAAGAGTAGTTCGGTCTGTTTCAACCAGGGGCTTCTGGAAACTTGCAGAGGGTTGTTACAACATTAATTTAACATAATAAATAGTTTTGGATAGTTTTCATAAGTTCTAGAAAGTTCTAAGTAGTTTCGAAGAAATGTTGGTTTTTCTGACAGTTTTGGCCTAGTTAAATCCAGCGCAGTGGAGGATCCAAAAATGCATTACAATCCCAAATAAAAATGTTTCTGGAGGTATGTAAAGGAAGGTGAGTGTTTCGGTGACCCACAGGAACAAACGGGGCTCAGTTTGAGTTAGCATAACTCATTTCACATCAAATTTGGCAAGACTAGTCATTGAAAGCTAGCAATCTAGCTAGGGTCTAAATTTAAGCAGTTAATTCCTGTAAATTTAATTTATGAGATACATATGAATTATGAAATAGATAAATAACATCCCACTGAACATATAAAATCTCTTCATACATTCCCCCAACCTTGCATATTTCTCATAGGACTCTGATTCATCAATTTCCCCCCACACAGTGATAAAATAAGATTTTTTGAGGAAACTGAAGACATAATTCTTTATGAAAAAATATGTTTCGACCTGATATATATAAATTATAGAGTAATATGCTGCTACATATCATAAATCAAATACTAAACTGACCATTACAGGGAGACTCTAAAATAAAGGGGCAGGAGGCCCAGAACATGACCGACAAAAGTGGCTGTGAGCATAGGTGAAGCATGGGATTCACTAGATCTCAACCTGAACGTGTTGGAGGCTAAAAAAGAATCTGATCATACTTCAATGTCTGAAATGTAGCACTCCATACCTGCAATATAAGAGAAAGGGAGATGGAAGAGAAGGGAGGAGGGATTTGGGGATCATCACCCAATGGTCTGAGGCACAACACTCAGAGAGTATGCTCACATAGCATAACCACAATATGAAATCATCCAAACTAAATAATGGATCTGGAATACTTCTTTTATCGAATTAATGTTGACCTGTTGAGCAAGTTACTTGGCTTGGTGACTTGTGAGAATAGTCACCCATGAGTGGACATACTTTCATTTATTTTCTTTGCTTTGCCTTTCCTTATTTTTCCTCTTTTTCTGACTTTCCTTCTTTTCTGAACTTTCCTGCTTTTCATACTTTCCTGCTTTTCCTATTTTATCTTGCTTTCTGGATTTATGCTGCTTTTCCTGAAATATTCCTCTTTTCTCATTTTTGGCAACATTTTTGGACACTAGTGCTTACTTGACTTGATAAAGTTTATCATTTAATTACATAATTAATAAAAATATTAATTGCAGCAATAATATTAAATGCACCATAATTATTTATTCCAAGTGGGTAGCAAATATGGATAAAATTAAATGCACACACCTAACTAATTAATTGCCTCATCTTAACCCCTTATTAATTATTTAATTCAATCTATCACTAGGATCCATGGGGTTCGATGTACTTCATGGTGCTGTCAAAATGGGAACATGACACAAATTCCCGGGGTCGTAAATTTGGCATACTATCTTTGTTTGACGCAGATGATACATCGTTAGAAATATCTATCCAAGGAATACATCCATTAACATCATTTATCAAGTGTGGAACGAAATCATATTTGCGACCATTTGGTGCCAAAAAAACGTCGTTTAGTGCCTCAAAACAACTCCGGAAGTTTAGGACCCGAAAACTGCCAAAAATAGTAAATTGTGCTACAATTAAAAAAACTAAAAAAATTGAAAGAAAAAATGGTGGGGGTCCAAGTGGAATAGGCTGGTGGCCTCCAATATCCTCCTGGATCAACCTATTTGATCCTAGGGGGATTAGTATGTTTGACTAGGCTTGTTTGGCCCAAAAGGGTTAGTAAGTCAGACAAACACCCGAGTGGATCTACCAAAGAACCCACTGTGATGTTGCTTCGGATGTCTTAAGGGAAATATGATGAGATGCCAACAATCTATGTTGATACCAACAATTCCATGATGATACCAACAATTCCATGATGATAAGGATGATGAGATGCCTACACTCTATGCAGATACTAGCTTTCCATGTTGATGAAGATGATGAGATGCCAACAGTATGTGTTGATTCCAACATTTCTATGTTGACGATGATGATGTTGTTTCAACATTACTATGTTGTTGATGATGATGTTGTTTCAACATTTCTATGTTATTGATGATGATGTTTCTTCAAAATTTCTATGCTAATGATGTTGTTTCAACATTTCTATGATGATGATGATGATGATGTTTCAACATTTCTATGCTACTGATGATGATGTTTCTTCAACATTTCTATGTTTTTGATGATGATGTTGTTCCAACATCTCTATGTTGATGATGTAGATGCTGATCTAGCATTTATTTGTTGATGATGTTGATTTAGCACTAACATTATAATGATGTTGTTGTTGTTCTAGTATTTACATACTAATGTTGCAGATGATGATCCAGTATTCACATACTGATGATGTAGATGATGATATAGTATTCGCATTTTGATGTTGCAGATGTTGATTGAGTATTCACCTATTGATATTGCAGATGATGATCTAGTATTCACATATTGATGTTGCAAATGATGATCCAGTATTCACATATTGATGTTGCAGCTGATCGAGTATTCACATACTGATATTGCAGATGATGATCAAGTATTCACATACTCATGTTGTAGATGATGATTTAGTATTCACATACTGATGTTGCAAATGATGATGTTCCACTATCCATATACTGATGATGCTCCAAATGATGATGATGTCCTGGTACTCACATACCGATGATGATGATGATGTCCTAGTAACCACATACTAATGATGTTGATGATAATGCAGTTCCAGATTGATGATGAAGATGTATGATATTGTTACAAAACTTCCTATGACATATATATATTCATCAGTCAGTTGTACAGTTGTTGTTGTGGTTGCTACTTATGAAGAATACCTTGCTAGTTAAGAGGGAGTGTTGAAACAAATGTAACTTCAGAATATATTCTACTGTACTTTTATAATACATCATTCAAAGATGTTATTCCTCTATTCATAGATGTCCTTGATGTAATTGGTCATGTAAAATTCATGAGGTAAAACCTTCGTTGTCAGTCGGGGAAATAGTACCCACAAAAGTATTTTATAAATGCTACTTTGAGTATTCCTAGGTAGGTCAACCCTAATTAGAGAACCCGACCAACCTAGTTAGGTAATTAATTCACTCACTTGATGAATATAAATAGGCGATGCGCCTCTCTCATTGTGACACACGCTTCTCACTCAAGAATTGTGTAAGAGAGAGAAAGAGATTATACTGTGGAAAGGGAGTTGCTATTCTTGTTCTTCGTGTTTTACATTGTACTTGGTTGAATTCTATATCGAGGAAGTTTTGTTGGGTTTTCTCCCCCATGAGGGTTTCCCAGGATAAATATCTGTGTTATTTTGTGTTGATGTGCTTGTCTTTATTTCAGTGATCATTTTCTTATGGTTATGATGTTATGATAATAAATGGTTTTAGATCTTGTATAACCATCAAAATTATAACATCTAGAACCGTCAATCTCTTTCCACTTACTATAAAAAATGTTTATCTACACATAAGGGTTGTAAAGAAATTACCTTGATCACTAACACCAACCAACATGAATCCTTAACACTTGAACACTTACATTTACACAATAATTCAATAGATAGTCACAGATAAGTTGTCTCACATTATCACATTGGCCAATAGAAACTAGACTAAACACCTTATTACAAATCATGGTATAGTAAGAGATAACATCACTTATCCTTCAAAACTCAGGTTCTAGGTTTATAACATAACCCTTCCTCATGGTATCATATCAACACTTACAAGAACAAAACACTAGCCATAATCAATTGCAATATTGATACAAAATATATGTCTTTGCACAAATCCCAATAAGATCGAAACATAACCCGCTCATAGTTATTATTTTGAAAGGATCAACACTGCACCCCTACTAGGTCAAGGTTCTTACCTATCCATGTACTTAAATGCAGAGGAAACTCAAGTTCTTAAGATACTCTTCTGAACTAGCTCTAATTTACACCTCATACACAAATCCCATAATCTTACTGGACAATAGAAATTGATCGTCTATCCCTGTTTCTCTCTAGAGAATAATTATCACCCGTAATAATAGTTGATCCTTTATGAAATCAACAATTTCTTCCTTGATGACTATGAGTGGAACCCATCACTATTTCTTTCTTTTAACACCAATAGTATGAAGACTTTAGAACTCATCAAATTCCTCATGAAAATGACCTCAAGATAACTCACAAGTTTTTATTTATGCATTACAATAATAATTTGTTCCTTACAATTACAAATGTCAAGGGCTGGTATTCTTAATGACACCAACTATCCCTTCACATAATGGCCCTACCAACCATTAATCCAAATTAATACTCATGCTTTTAATTTCTCTCATAATTAAGTCCAATCAAGGAGAGTGACTTCTAAGTCAAACACCATGTATCGTCATAATGTATGACAACTCGTTCATCTCTTAAATTACTAGATTTGTTTAATGAACCCATGCAAAAGCTTTCATCATCATAACTATGCTAGATAAACCTTGAAACTATCGCATGCTTACTTAAAACACACACTTTGTATCTAGATCCATAAATCAATGATTTTCAATACTTAAATTATACTCCAGATTGAAATTGTTGTCTTATTCTCAATCATTATGATCTCTTTATAATTCCTTGATTACATTAATACAAATAAATAAACCCTAGCATTCTAAGACCTTCGTTTCTTTTTTCTCACCGAAGACTTGGTTAACGTTCCTTTATATGACACCCTTTAGTGGCCAATCATTTAATGCTCATAACCTTGTGCATGTTAAAACCATATTTTTCACCAAAGTAACACATTCTAACTATGAATTCTATATTGTAATTTTTTTGCATTAACAATAATTACTCAATTTCTGTAGAGAAAATCCAAACGCAGTGACACTTCAAATAATACCATACCATATGTGATGACAAGATCCCAAAGAGCAGCATGGAGTGTTTTCCCTGTCAGTTAGTTTCTAGAAAAGAATTAGTGCTACCTATTAACATGTATTTACTTGCTCTGAAGTTATCCTCCTGCACTTGGCCTGAATATGAGAAGGAGAATATATATAAGAAGCTAAATGAACTCATTGTATTAGAGGATTTGAGGGAAGAGCGTGCTAAAGGATTAAAAAATCCAGATATCTAAGTGTGTGCTAGTGCGACCAATAAAAAGAGAAATTGTCGATATGGATCATGAGATAATGCTTACACAGATTAAAAACACAAAGTTTTCCTTCAATTCATGACTGGATTTAATCTAATACACTCTAGCTCACTCAGATTTGCAATGCAAAAACAAAATGGGGGTGAGAGTGCATAGGCCTCTATCTCTCATCTAGCCTATAACTTACAACTTTTTCCATTACTATTAATGCAGTCGTTCGATGGTTTTCTTATCTTCATGCTCAACAGAAAAGGCATTCGCTTCTTGACAGGGTTTCCAAGCTACTAATTTGTCATCTTGTTATCTTCGCTTCTTGTTATCTTTATCATATATATCTATAAATAATTAAATAATAAAAACAATTATTTAAACCATAATTAATTTAAAACCTTATTTATCCACTTAATATTTAATTAATGAATTAAACAACATTATTGGTAATTTATGAAAAAAAAATAGATTACCTCATTTTTACTTTTTTGTTTTTGTTTTTATTTTTCATAAATTAAAATTAGATTAACTCATTTTTACTTTTTCGTTTTTGTTTTACAACTTTTCTTCAGAATACGTCTTTTGGCTAGGGTTTGAGGTAATGGATCATCACTTGTAGGTACGAGAGCCACTGATTTGCGGGCCTCAGGTATAACACCTTTACCTTTTTTTATCCATGTGTGTGTGTGTGTTTTTGTTTACAATTCAAGGACTTTTTTTTTAAATGTGGGTCGACCCTCAAGGTTCACACTCCCTACCCATGTACCTAAACTATTTTTCTCCCCATGCTTGGAAGGGATGGAAGTGTCGTGGCTAAACCATGTGTCCATGCTAGCCATGGCCCACAACTTGGTGGCTCACGTGACCATGGTTGCCTTTATTTGAGAATACTTTTTCCCCTCTCATTTGATCAAGGAGATCATCAATTCGAGGCAGTGGGTACTTGTTCTTTACTATCATTTTGCTTAGTAGCATGTAATCAATACACAACATGAGCGTTCCATCTCTATTTATCACTAATAGATCAGGTTCTCCCCGTGGATAAATCACGACCTAATATATTTATTTTCTAATAGCTTTTTCAATTTCATTTTCAACTCTAGAAATTTCGACGTACTCATTTTGTAGGGTGCCTTAGACATTTGTGCATATCTTGGCATAAGATCAATTGTGAAATCGGTCTCCCTCTTTGTAGGGAGTCCTAGCACTCCATTGTGAAATACATCCCTAAACTCTTGCAAGAATCGATAATTCTCCAACTCCGGAACTTCAATTTTTGTTATGCCATGTACATGGTCTACATACAATTGGCATCCTTTTCTACAAAACTTCTTTAGCTGCATGGATGAAATTTGTCTAATAGAACTCACCTTTGGAATTCCCTTCACTACTCTTTTCTTTCATTCTTCATCAATGCACTCAAATGTCTTTGTATAGCAGTTAAGTTTCACTTTGTGCACTTCCAACCAATCCATTCCAATGAGAGCACCATAGGAAACAAGTAAAACAAAAATTCAGATTTTCCTAAGTGAAGAGCCCATCCATTTCTAATGGACATTTATCCACCAACTCACTACTTTTCTCTTGGTTCTAGTGGTTAGTTGAACCATCCACGATTTAATAGGCTTGGTTTTATTAAAAGCACATTTCTCAACAATTTTATGAGTGATATAACAATGAGTAGATACAAGGTTAATCAAAATAGAAATAGATTGTTAAGCAATCTTACCTTCAACCTCAACCATAGTTGATTGATGATCTTCTTGGAAATCCTCTAGTGCTACATAGATTCTAAGGATATTCCTCACCACTTGACCCTACGTTTCGGCCTCTTGTATGTTGTGAATTTGCTTGGCTCTTCCATTTCGACGTGGTCATTTTCTAAGCATGTGGTCCTCTCCACATCCCAACAATGAAGTGGTTCTCTTGTATCTCTTGTCTTGTCTCCCGTCATCCTTATTGGATTGGCCACACCCTGTGGTGCCTTCCATTGCTGATTTCTGAAATGAGGAGGCTTGAACCCCCTCTTTCTTTGGTCAAAATTCTCCTTCTTCTTTTCCTTACATAATTTTGACCCGATTTTTTTTTTATCATAGCAGTACTTGGCCTTCCTTATGGTTTCATCTAGAGTTTGAGGCTCATCAAACTTAATTATGTCCTTGTAGGCCTGAGGTAACCCACTTAGAAAATGCTAAATTTTGACCTTATCATCTCTAATATATTTGGCATATCTCTATAAATCTAAGAATTTTTAGGAATACTCCTCCATGGTCATTTTTCCTAATTTCAAATCACAGAACTCTTTTATTTTTCCATCATAGTACCTATTGGAGAGGTACTTTTGGTTGAAGTACTTCTTGAATTTCTTCCACAAAATATTCATTTCACTTATTTTCTTCACTTATCGAAGATTATCCCACCATATATATGCGCTTCCATTAATATTGAATATTTCTACTCTTTCCTGCATGTTTCCTTAGTAGTCTTGGACTTGGAAATATTTCCTCATCCCTACAATCCAAGCCTCAACTTCTTGACTAGATTTTATTTCACCATCAAATGTAGTAGTTTTGGCCTTCCTAAATTCTCCATGTGATTTGTTCTTGAAAGTAATCTTCCTCTTATTCCCACAAGATGAAGATTTTTACTCTTCAGTGGAGTCTTTAGAGTCATATGACTTACTGGACTACATTTATATAGTATATATTGTTAAGTTTTCTTGATTTTCTCAAATGATATCTTAAAACAAATTGTCATTAGAAGATCACTGAAATAACAACAAGCACAGGAACATAAGAACAAAAGAACACAAATATTTTCCTCGAGGAAACCACAAGGGAGAAAACCTTGAAAAACTTCCTCAGTATAGATCTCAACCAGTGTAAAACCCAGACAACTACTTCTAACTTCTTTCTGACGCACTAGTTCTTCTGTCTCTTGCAAAAAAACTTGAGTGAGTGAGTATAAATGAAGGGGAGCGCCTCTCTATTTATATTCTTCAGTTGACTTGACCTCTAACCTAATAGGTCTGACTTATCTAATCGATTGGGCTGACTTGTCCAACTCAACACCACGAATAACATTTATTACATTGACACTTGGGTACTGTTGACCCGACTTACATCCGGAGGTTTACATTTATTCTTTCAATGACACTAACAAGAACAAAATCATCTCCCAAAGGAGGAATACAATCAATACATATGGAATATATTCTAAAGTTACAATACTTTAACTCTCCCTCTTAACTAGGAAGGTATTCAACCGCAGTAACAACTGCTACTACTACAACTGTACAACTGACTGGTGAGACTCTATATGTCATAGGAAGTATTGGAACATAAGCATACACATTCATCATCGATCTCAGCTGGATCATCTTCTGTAGTCTCAGTATGTGAATACTAAATCATATTTTGTACGTGGTCGATCATCTTCTATCATTTTCTGTAGCATCAATATGTGAATACTGAATCATCGCCTGTCACATTAGTATATGAATACTGAATCATATTCTATATCATCTTCTGTAACATTAGTATGTAAACTGAATCATCGCCTGTCACATCTTCTAGATCATATTCTATAGCATCAGTATGTGAATACTGAATCGTCGTCTATCACATCTTCTGGATCATCTTCTATAGCATCAGTATGTGAATACTGAGTCATCTTCTACCACATCAAGTTTTTCCAACATCAGTGTGTAACACTGAACCATCATCATCTGCAATAGATACTGAAACATCATCATCTGTATCATTAGTATGTAAATATTGAAATATCATCATCTGCATCATTAGTATGTAAATACTCAAATAACAACAACAACAAAATTAGCATGTTAGTGCTAAAAAAAATCATCTATAATGCTATATCATCATCTACATCACCAACATAGAGATGTTGGAACATCAACATCAAACATCAAAATACTGAAACAAATGCACCAGTAGTCATGTCAACAATATTTAGTATGCCAATAATGAACCTACAACATTAGTATAACAATACTGCAACTATCAATCATCTCATCAATCAACAATCATCAGTATGAGAATACTGAACCTGCTACATCAGTATAGGAATACTTAAACTATCTCAACAATCAACAATCATCAGTGTAACAACAATGAAATTATCTCAACAATCATCTTAAGCAAACATCTCGGCAATCATAAGTATCATAATACTAAGCCAAACATCTCAGCAATCATCAATATAACAATATTGATCCAAACATCTTAGCAATCATTAGTATAACAATACTAAACCAAACATCTTATCAATCATCAGTATAACAATACTGAACCAACCATCTTAGAAATAATCAGTATAACTATACTGAACCAAACAAAAATCTCAATAATCAACAGTATAGCAATATCGTAACTATCATCTCAACTATCATCAGTATAACAATACTAAAGCACGCATCTTTCCCTGTAACTATATTGGAGCAGCATCACAATGAGTTCTCTGGTAGATCCATCCGGGAAGTTTGTCTAGATTACTAACCCTTTCGAGCCAACAAGCCTAGTTAGATAGATGGATATTCCTGGGGAACAACAACCCTTGTCCTAGATTACAAACCCACTTGGGTTAAACTGATCTAGCCAGACATACCAATCCCCCCTAGGATCAACAAGCCTCGTCTGACTAACCCTTTCGGGCCAACAGTCCTAGCCAGACTTACCCTACTCTAGACTAAGCTACCAGCACTGCATCCTTCTTCCATCTATCATCACTCCCTCTTTCGAGAGAGGTCCTTTCGGAATACACCAAGCTTGTATTGAAAGTATTCAAACTTTACATGAGCCAAAAGCTTAGTCAACACATCTACCACTTGTTCCTCTGTAGGAACATACTTGATCTTTACAGCTCCTTTCTAAACCATGTCCTGAATGAAATGATATTTAACTTCAATATGATTTGACTTATCATGAAACACTGGTTTTTCTGTCATCTTGATACAACTCTGATTATCACAAAGGATATCAATAACATCTATCTAAGCATCAAATAATCATGCCAGCATCTTTCAAAGCCATACTAATTTGCCACAAGCTGAACATGCTGCAATGTACTCGGCTTCTAATGTGCTAAGTGCAATACTAGTCTGCTTTCTACTGAACCATGAGATCATTCCTGATCCCAAACTAAAAAAACATCCTGAAGTGCTCTTTCTATCTTTAGAACTTCCTTCCCAATATGAGTCTGTGAACACATACAATTTCATCTCACCATTCGCTGCATATCTGAGCCCATAATCTAAAGTTCCCTTAGATACCTCATCACATCTTTTTCTCCAATCAGGTGAATATGTCTGGGATTCACCATATACTGACTTAGTGTGTTTACAACAAAACATATATTTGGTCTTGTATTCATTAAGTACATCAGCGAGCCAATAATCTGCCTGTACAAGGTGGCATCTACAGCTTCCAAAGTATCATCATTCAATAGTTTCAAATTTGTTGTCATCGGAGTAGTCATAGCCTTGCAATCTATCATCCCAAATATTTTTAGGATTTATACTGTATATTTTCCTTCAGGAAAATATCATCTGGATATTTCCATACTTGAAGACCTAGAAAGTAGTGCATCATTCCAAGGTATTTCATCTCAAATTTTGCAGCAAGCTTCTTCTTACATTCATTGATGGGCTTATCTTATCCTGTCAAGAATAAATCATCCACATATAGTAGTAGTATCATAATTCCATCACCCTCAATCTTATAGTAGAGGTTAGAATCTTATTTACACTTAGTAAATCCTAAACTCATCAGGACTCCATTGATTCTTCCATACCATGCTCTAGGAGCTTGTTTTAGTCCATACATTGCTTTCTTGAGCTTACATACATAAGCTTCTTGATCGTCATTCTCGAAACCTTGTGGTTGTTCGATATAAAATTCTTCTTCTATCAAGCCATTTAGAAAGGTTGTCTTTACATACATCAGGTGTAACTTCCACTTCATGTTGGATACTAAGGCAAGGCCAATTCTAATTGAAGTGTACTTAGCTACTGGAGAAAAGGTCTCTTCATAGTCAATTCCTTCTTTCTGAGAGAACCCATGAGCTATGAATCTTGCCTTGTACTTTTCTATACTACCATCTGCTGAGTGCTTTGTTTTGAAGATCCATTTCTAGGATACCACTGACTTGTATTTTGGTCTTGGTACTATTTCACATACATCATTCTTTATGATGGATTGGTATTCCTCGAGCATTGCATCAACCCATTCCTTCTGCTTTGTTTCTTCTTCAAAACACGTTGGTTCTTTATTGACTAGATCAGTCATCAAAGACATATAACTAGGGTATGAATTTGGCTTATTCCTTTGTCTAATGGTTCCTTCTAGGACATCATGTATTTTTCTTCTTCGATTACTTCATGAGCCTGGGAAATTTTTCTCTTTAGAGAAATCATTTCACTAGGTGATTCTTCTGGTAACTAAGGTTCTATCATATCATGATCTTTAGGTATGTGATCTTCTTCTTCGTTCCTAACTATTTTAGGAATTTATGCAGCTTTGGGAGTTTCATGCTCCTCTTCATCTTCCTTATATTTCTTTGACTTTCTGAAGGTTGTATCTTTGTCAAATGTGACATCTCTACTAAGTTCAATTTGGTGGTATCCTGGGATATAGATCCGATAAGCTTTTGATTGCTCACTATATCCTACAAACAATCCCTTCTTTCCAAAAGGATCTAATTTTTATCTTTTCTCCTTGGGAATGTGAATGTACACAGGACAACCAAACATATTTAGGTGACTTACTTCATGATTTTCTACAGAGAACATTTCTTCTGGAGTTTTTCTCCCAAGGGCACTGTGGGAGATTCTATTCTGTACATATACTATTGTACTGGATGCTTCTTCCCACATTTACATAGCCATATCTTGATCATGTATCATAGCTTTCACATCTTCCATGATATATCTATTATTTCTTTCCTCCACACCATTTTCCTGTGGATTATAGGGAATAGTGAGCTCCCTCTTATTAATCCCAGCTTCCTTGCAGAAATCAATGAATTCATTTGATGTGAAATCTCCTCCATTATTTGAACTCAATATCTTTATTTTATTTTCAGAGACGTTTTCTACCAGGTCCTTAAATTCCTTGAACCTTTCTTCATCCTTCTTTTTCAAGAAGTATATCCAAGACTTGCAGGAGTAGTCATCAATAAAAGAATCATAGTAAACATACCCGCTTAATGAAGTGGTTTGCGTTGGCACGCATATATCTGAGTGGATAATATCTAATATCCATTTTTCTTTACTATCACTTTTTGGATAAGGATTCTTAGTATTCTTTCCTTGTGCACATCCTTTGCACACTCCTTCATGTTCTATCTGAATTTCTGGTAGACCAGTCACAACCTTGCTTATAAATGGTAGAGATTTGTAGTGAATATGAGAAATCATTATGTTCCATAGCTCACATGGGTTTATGGTACTAGTTTCTAATGTTGAATATGCATGTCCCTTCAATTTGTAGATTCCTCCTTCTTCAACTCCAATTTCTACTGCATGATCTATGGTTTTTCCTTTTTTCCACATGAGGAATCTTCCATCTATAAAGGAAATTCTGAAGCCCTTCTTGTCCAAGGCTGAAATATAAAGAAGGTTCTTATTCATCCCTGGGACATACAAGACATCTTTCATCTTCATGGAATTTCCATAGTCCAACTTATAGGATGATTCTCCCATTCCTTTGATGGGATATTGGAATCATCTCCAAGCATTACTTTGTGTGGATATTCCTTTTGTACAAGGCATGAGAGTGAGTCCTTGTAACTTGTCATGTGCTTGGAGGCTCCACTGTCCACTAGCCAGGTGTCATTTCCTAGTAAGAATGATCCTGTTAGAGCAAAGATCAATACATATTCTTCATTGGACTCTTCATCCTTCTTTACTTCCTCTTCAACTTCTTGATCACTATCTTCAGCAGCATGAGCTTGAAATATTTTCATCTTTTTTACTCTTTCTGCTTTCATGGGATAGTTGATGGAAATTTCTCCCAACTTGTGACAAGTGAAGCATTTATAATTTGAGAAGTATTTTTGGACTTCTTGAACCCTTGAGTCTTATGAGGATGGTCATGACTCTTCCTTTTGTTCTTTCCTTTGGTATGATCTGTTAAGCCTTGATCCTCATTGTCATTTAGCTTTTCTTCTCTAGTTGTCATCCTTTCTTATTCTTGGGCACATTCTTCCCACAACTTATAGAATTTGGTTAGTTTCCTTCTTGAACAAATTCCTCGGATAAAAGCTTCCTAATCTCTTGGAATACCATTTTAACTTGGCCATCACAATTTCTGCTTCTTCAACTGTATCACCAATGGCTTCTAACTGATCCTTAATTTGAGCTACCCTTGAGAAGTAGGACTGCATGGTCTCTGATTTTTGAGCTCTTACACTTTTGAGGTGATTCCTCAAGGTGTTTAGTATATAGTTGTCATTGATGTTAAATGTGTTCATGAATGAAAAAGTAATAACCAGTGGATATGATGGCAGGAAAAACTCGTGAAATACTAAGGTAGTGATGATGGCATGAGGAATATGACATGGTTGAGGAATATGACATAGTTGAGGAATATGGCATAGTTGAGGATGTGGCATGACACATATGATGGCATAGTTGAGGATGTGGCATGACACATGATGAAAAGGAATATAATGGTGTCCTAATGATGATGTCATAAAATTTCATATATAACAAATACAACGGATGAGATGGACATGGATGATAAGACAACATGAATGACTGATCTGAAGACTTACAAGACAACATCAATAGTATGCTGTAAACAATGGTTAATGAAACAAAGAATAGAAGTCGAGTGGAGGTAGATATGCAGTATGAATGACAAAGCTAGTTTGACAAATGAAAAGTGGAGCTGCAAAAGAGTGAAATGAATGGGAGATAGAGTATATGTAACAATCAAAGAAAAAAGAAACTATATCTGCGAGAGTGTTTATAAATTCCTTATAATCAGTAGCATGATGAAATTCTCTGTGTATATAAATATTCAAAACTGTTAGAAATAGTCGCAGAGGATTTCCGCAAAGAAATCATGCAGATCCGCAAAGTCATGGTGAGATCCGCATTCGATCTGAAATCGACGATCAGGAAGCATCCTGCACGAGATTCGACGGTTAAGGATCAATTCCGCAAAATATAGGTGGAAGGATGAACCTGAAATCCAGAAGATCGGACGATTGAGATTAGTTCCGATAAAAAGAGATTGACGGTGCGGAAGAAAAATGTGGAAAGGGAATTGTGGAAATAACGATTAAATATTCTATGAACCTGCAATCTGCAACCCATAAAATATCAAGATCGAATGGCTGAGATTAGTTCCACAAAAGATCGGTGGTGTGGAAGAAAAATTGCAGAAAGAAGCTTGCAGAAATGAGCTTGCAAAAAGAAGCTTGCGGGAAAGATCTTGCGGAAAGAAGCTTGTGGAAAGGAGTTTGTGGAAAGTTGAGATACGATTTGAGGAAATGTTACATCATGCATCCTACATCCTGCATCCTGCAATTTGGAGATCGATGGTCACAGAAGAGACCGCAAGAGATCAATGATGTGGAATTGTTGTTGCGGAAAGCAGAAAGTCAAAGTTTTGAAGAGTTGAGTTACCACATTCTGCAATCTGCATCTTGCCTCATATCAAAGGACAGGAAAATGACCGACGAAGATCAACAATGGGGAATCGTTGATAAGGAAACTGTGGTGCAGAAATAGGGTTTCAAAGGATAAATCTGTATGTCAAATCGATAGACCAGAGAGACTCAAAATTAGATCAAAGGTGGGGAATCGTTGATGAGGAAACCATGGTGCAAAAATATGATTTCTAGGAAGAAATCTATGTGTTAGATAGACGGTCCGGAAAAACTTAGAAATAGGATCAATAGATTTGATTAAAGCTGGAAGATGATCATGCAAAAAGAAGATGGATATTGTAGAAGCACTAGAAAATGATAAATAGGCTGTGGAAATGAATTCTGAGTTGTGGGAAGAACAAAATGATGCTTTTGCTGAAATTTATCAATGAAATGATACGACTGTTGAATGGGTAAAATGATGAGTAGTTGTGTATGTAAGTAAACATTCATGATCCAAAACAAATGAGCACAACTATGGAGAGACGCATTGATAGGAAATAGGTAAAGAGTATTTATTGTATGAATGTGTAAATAATTAAGAAGTCTCTGTTAGAAAGATCGACAGAGTCCAATGAGAATAGTGGTTGGGGTGTTCTGAATTGATGTAGCCATAACTGAAGAAGATACCAAGCAAAATGACATAGATTGAAGGAATATTAACTAAAAACATATTAGGGTGGCAGGGTGGAGCTAGGGTAGGAAACAAGCCTGTAGGAGGTTGTTTTCTCCTTCCAGCAGAAGCTGGTAAATAGGGTGTAGGAGCATCCTATCAGTCATAGCTGACAAAATAGGGTGTCGTAGCATCCTTTCAGTAGCAGCTGATAAAACAGGGTTCTGTGGCATCCTTTTAGTAGCATCTAATAAAACAGGGTGTCGTATCATCCTTTCAATAGCAGCTGATAAACTAGGGGGTTGTAGCCTCCTTCTAGTGGTAGCTGTTAAATATGGTGTCGTAGCATCCTTTCAATAGTAGGTGATAAACCAAGGGGTCATATCCTCCTTCTAGTAGTTTCTGGTAAATAGGGTGTAATACCATCCTTATTTCTAGCAGCAAGCAAAACTATTTGTAAATAACAATTTTACAGTAATAGGACGTATTGGTGGTTTAACCTATTGGGATTTCATGTTAAAATTGTATTCTATGTATTCTTGTTGTTATGTGTTTTTAATGATAGATTTAAAAAGTGGTTAAATTAGTAAAAATATAATAATACTGATTCACCCCCCTCTCAGTATTGACCAATAAACCAACAATTGGTATCAAAGAAGGTTCCTTCATTCACAGTTTAACCACTAGAAGGAGATCCTATTAAAACCCACTATGGATCAACAAGAAGGGATGGATTCCAACAGATCTCCAACACTTAATAAAGGAGGATATGCAGTATGGAGAAAAAGAATGAGCATATACTTATAGTCATTGTGATATGGTGTATGGAATGTAGTTAACTCCGATTACATACCAAAAGGAGTAAGGACCACATCTCAGAAAGAGTTGAAGAAAAATAACTCAAGGAAAATCGAGGCCATACTTGATGGATTAACTCAACCCATCAAAGAGAAGATATGAAAATGTATCTCAGCTAAAGAGCTCTCGGTTAAATGGAGAAACTTTACTTAGTTGAACAAAAGGGAGAAGCAAAACCTGCTATCCTAGAGGTTGATAGTGAAGATGAAGAAAATCGATTCATAAGGACAGTAACTTCAGAAAATGATTCAAATATGGAAGGAGAGGTGGAACTAAAGGAAGAACTCATAAGTGCCCTTAAAGAATTGAGAAAGAGAAGGATAAAGAAAGAATATTTGAAAGAGAAATTGTCAAATTTTCAAGAAGAGAAGAAGTCAAAAGAAAAGGAAGTCAAGACCCTCCAAGAAGGGCTGCACAATTCAAGACAACAAATGTTGGTCAGCAAAGAAGAGGTCGATAGCTTAAAACAAAAAGTTTTTGAATTCAAGGAAGATGTAAGGAAGCTAAAATATCAGTTGACTCGTAATGAGAAGTTCAAGGAAAGTACTGAAGCACTTAATAAAATCCTCATCTTACAAAGATTCCCCAGGGATAAAACAGGCCCTAGATATGGTGTCATTAAAGGATCGAGATACATCACTCAAGATGATGTTTCAAAAGACATATCCAGGTAGCAGAATAATCACAAGGAAATAAAGTCCATTCATCATAATTTTGTTCATCCTCTCAAGATGGAAATATTTATAAGAAAGGAAAATAAATAGACTCATTACAAGAACCAGAGTTTCTCAAAACATACATTCTATGGATATTGTCATTGCTGTCACAAATTTGGTCACAAGGTGGATAATTGTGGAATCAAAGAAGAAGATCAAGGTCTGAAAAAGAAGGAAGACACTAACATCTCAAATATAAAAAGACATATTTTGTGTTTCATATGTCACAATATTGGACACTTTGCAAGACATTGCAAGAATAGTACATGCAGACCTTCCAAGGAAACTCATAAGAAGGTATGGAAGATGAAAATAAAGAAACAAAGAAATGAGAAACTAGTAGGCAGAATACCTCATGGAAAGATGTGGAGAAGAAAGGAAAAATCCAAATATGTGGAAGAAATAAATATTTCAAACAATAGTGAGGTCTCCAAAGATAACAATGAGCATAATAGAGGCATAAATAAGGATGACATCCTTTATGAGGAAAAGCAAGATGAATATATAAAAGAATACACCGATAAAGATGAAGGTGATGAATAAGGATGTAGTGATGACTGTGGGATCATTTATGAGGAAAATCAAGATGGAGATATAAAATAATACACTGATAAAGATGAAGGTGATGAAGAAGGATGTAGTGCTGACTATGACATCCTTTATGAGGAAAAGCAAGATGGAGATATAAAAGAATACACTGATAAATATGAAGGTGAAGAAGAAGGATGTAGCGATGACTGTGGGATCCTTTTCTAAAAAAAAAAAAAATCTCGTGATTTAAAGAAAACCCTGAAAATAACATTAGAAGGGATCTTATACTCAGGGGGAGTTAAATTCAGAAAATTCCAATTGGTATCTAAGAAAAAACTCAATTGGTGTCTAATGTTGAAGTATATTGAAAGCTATATTCTTCAAAGATGATGGGAGATCAAGGTTGTTGTCTGGATGACATAAGAGAAAGTATGAAGTAACATGAGAACAACAAAATGTGAGAGTCATGAAGACCATGATGTATGCCATCAAATAGAAGATAAAGATGATTATGTTCACTTAGTATTTGAAGTCATGACACATAAAAATTGTTGACAGTAGAAGAAAACTCAAGTCTAAAAATTAAAAATTCAGTCTATTGATAAAGTAGCAAGATGAGTTCAGCATTGACAAAGGAAAAGCTTGAGGTTATGAGTCTTTGTGTCTAAGATAGTGAGACCAGAGAAAATATGTAATAAACTGAAGTAATCTCTGTGTTGAGGATCTGAAGTTATGGGTCTCTGTATAGTTGATAATATAGATCTAAAATCCAAAATAATCCAGCAGTATATGCTAGGTTTTTATATGAAGATCTAAATGCACATGCTTAAGGAATCCTGGCTAAAGCGAAAGCTAGTTAACTCACAGGAAGAGTAGACTATTATATATGGCAGTAGGAACAGAGTTTAAAAAAAAATGTATCCTAGAAAAAAAATGGAAGAGTGTGGAAAACAAATGCCGAGCGTAAACTTTGTCACAAAAATGTTGACAAAGAAGAGGAATTACAGTGACAGGGGGAGTCCATGGATCCATCAGTTAATATATCATCCAAGAACCTATTGCAAGAAAGAAAGTACTGTTAAGATAAATGATAATGCATTGATTAAATAACATAGTTCAGTTAACAAAGGGGAGATATGATGATAGGGGGAGTTGTCAAAAAGTAGAAAGACGAGAAATCCTATATCAAAACAGGTACAACATTAGCATAACAGGTTATCCTTTGTCATTGTTGTCAAAGGGGGAGAATGTTTAGAGTTTTCCATCAATGCCAAAGGGGGAGAATGTTTAGAGGTTGCCATCAATACCAAAGGGGGATATTGTTGAGTATATAGTTGTCATTGATGTCAAAGGTGTTCACGGATGGCAAAGGAATAACTAGTGGATATGATGGTCAGACAAACTCAGTGAAAGACTAAGGTAGTGATGGCATGATGAATATGACATGGTTGAGGAATATGGCATAGTTGAGGAATATGGCATGATGGCATAGTTGAGGATGTGGCATGACACATATGATGACAAGGAATATGATGGTTTCCTAATGATGATGTCATAAAAGTTCATTTATAACAAATGCAATGGATGAGATGGACATGGATGATAATACATCATGAATGACTAATCTAAAGACTTCCAAGACAGTGTCCACAGTATGATGTAAACAATGGTTAATGAAACAAAGAACAGAGGTCGAGTGGAAGTAGAGATGCAATATGAATGATAAAGCTGGTTTGACAAATGAAGAGTGGAAATGCAAAAGAGTGAAATGAAAGGAAGATAGAGTATATGTAAAAATTGAAGAACAGAGAAACTATATCTGCAAGAGTGTTTATAAATTCCTTATAATAAACAACATGATGAAATTATCTATGTATATAAATCTTTAAAACTGTTAGAAACAGTCGCAGAGTATTTCCACAAAGAAATCATGCAGATATGCAAAGTCATGGTGAGATCCGCATTCGATCTGAAATCAATGGTCAAGAAGCATCCCGCATGAGATCCGATGGTTAAGGATCAATTTCGTAAATGATAGGTGGAAGGATGAGCTTGCAAACTGGAAGATCAGATAGCTGAGATTAGTTCCGATAAAAAGAGATTAATGGTGCGGAAGAAAAATGCAGAAAGGGAATTGTGGAAATAACATTTAAAGATTCTATGAACCCACAATCTACAACCCGCAAAATATCAAGATTGGATGACTGAGATTAGTTCCGCAAAGGATCAACGGTGTGGAAGAAAAATTGTGGAAAGAAGCTTGTGGAAAGGATCTTGCAGAAAGAATATTGCAGAAAAGATATTGCGGAAAGGATATTGTGGAAATTCAATATACGATTTGAGGAAATGTTACATCCTACATCCTGCAATCTAGAGATTGACGATCAAAGAAAATCCCACAGGAGATCAACATTGCGGAATTGTTGCTGTGAAAAGACGATTGCGGAAAGCCGAAATTCAAAGTTTTGAAGAGTTGAGTTCTCGCATTCTGCAATCTGCATCTTGCCTCAGATCAACGAATAGGAAAATGCCCAAAAAAGATCAATGGTGGGGAATCGTTGATAAGGAAACCATGGTGCGAAAATATAATTTCGAAGGAGAAATCTGTATGTCAGATCAATGGACCCGAGAGACTCAAAATTGGATCAACGGTGGGGAATCGTTGATGAGTAAACCGTGGTCTGAAAATACGATTTCGAGGAAGAAATCTATGCATTAGATCGATGGTCCGAAGAGACTTAGAAATAATATCAATGATTCTAATTAAATCTGGAAGATGATCTTGCATAAAGAAGATGGATATTGTAGAAGCACCCGAAAATGATAAACAAGGCTGCAGAAATGAATTATGAGTTGTGGGAAGAATGAAACGATGATTTTGCTTAAAGTTATAAATGAAATGACATGACTGTTGTTTGGGTAAAATGATGAATAGTTGTGTCTGTAAGTAAATAGTCAAGATCCAAAATCAAGGAGCGCAACTATGGAGAGACGCATTGATATGAAATAGGTAAAGAGTATTTATTGTATGAATGTGTAAAGAATTAAGAAGTCTCTGTTAGAAATATCGACAGAGTCCAAAGAGAATAGTGGTAGAGGTGTTCTGAATTGATGTAGCCATAGCTAAAGAAGAGACCAGGCAGAATGACATAGATTGAGGGAATATTAGCTAAGAACATATTAGGGTGGCAAGGTGGATCTAGGGAAAGAAACATGCCTGCAGGAGGTTGTTTCCTCCTTCCAACAGAAGTTGGTAAATAGGGTGTAGGATCATCCTGTCAGTCGTAGCTGACAAAACAGGGTGTTGTAACATCCTTTTAGTAGTAGCTGATAAAATAGGGTGTCGTAGAATCCTTTCAGTAGTAGCCGATAAAATAGAGTGTCATAGCATCCTTTCAATATCAACTGATAAACCAGGGGTTCATAGCCTCCTTCCAGTGGTAGCTAGTAAATAGGGTGTCGTAGAATCCTTTCAGTAGTAGTTGATAAACAGGGGTTCATAGCCTCCTTCCAGTAGTTGCTGGTAAATGGGGTGTAATACCATCCTTGTCTATAGCAGCAGGAAAACTATTTGTAAATAACAAATTTGTAGTAATAGGATGTATTGGTGGTTTACCATATTGGGATTCCATGTTAAAATTGTGTTTTGTGTATTCTTGTTGTTATGTTTTTTTAATGATATATTTAAACAGTGGTTAAATTAGTAAAAAGATAACAATACTTATTCACCCCCCCCCCCTCTCAGTATTTACTAATAAACCAACACAGGGTCACCATCCTGTTGATGTTTATTCCTTCAAATAGACTAGACAGAGCATCAAACATTTCTTTTGGATTTTCCCTTGAGGATACTTGAGGAATCAAGTTATCCTTGATGGATTCAACTATGAACCTTTTGGATATTATCATATCCTTCTTGTGCTTGGACTTGGCCTCATCTTCTTCTGGTTCTACCACTTCCTCCTTTACAAACTTATCTAGATCATTTTCTTGCAGGATGAGCATGATCCTATACTTCCATGCTCTGAAGTTTTCAACACCTTCAAGATTTTCATTTAGCTTGGTATTCTTTGTCATCTTTAATGGAATGTGAACTTAAAATGGAACAATGAGGAATAATACTTACTTGAAGAAAACAACTTCTGGATGACCTAGGGTTTGATGCAGAAACCCTAATTTCTCAGTTGGAAACCCTAGTAGGGTTGAGAGGTGGAGAAGATGTGCCTCCCTAGGGAGAGGTATACTGTATCTTTCTTTTTCTGAGTTTGATGATGGAGTTTCAAGAAAACTGAAGCCCTAGTTTTTCCCAACACTAGTGACAGGTCCAAAACTGAAACTTCTTGGAATTTGGATCTGTCTTCACAGAAATATGCGCACTACAGAGGTGAGTTGAGGGATCCCTATTTTCTAGTTGATATATTGATGGATTTGTTTGGAGTAACAAACCCTAACTATGCATTGTTTCCTTTCAGGGTGGCTCTAATACCATGTTAAGTTTTCTTAATTTTCTTAGATGATATCTTAAAACAAATTGTCACTAGAAGATCACTGAAAGAACAACAAGCAAAAAAACATAAGAACACAAGAACAAAATTATTTTCCTCGAGGAAACCACAAGGGAGAAAACCTCACAAAACTTCCTCAGTATAGATTTCAACCAGAGTAGTGTAAAACCCAGACAACTGCTTATAACTTCTTTCTGGTGCACTAGTTCTTCTCTCTCTTGTAAAACAACTTGAGTCAGTGAGTAGAAATTAAGGGGAGCACCTCCCTATTTATATTCTTCAGTTGACTTGACCTCTAACCTAACAAGGCCAACTTCTCTAACTAACTAGGCCGACTTGTCCAACTAGACACCACAAATCAAATTTATTATATTGACACTTGGGTACTATTGACCCGAATTACATCCAGAGGTTTTACATTGATTATTTCAATGACACTAACAAGACCAAACTCATATCCCAAAGGAGGAATACAATCAATACATCTGGAATATATTTTGAAGTTACAATACTTTAACATATATTCTATCTATAGAAACTCTTCTTGAGCTATGTGATCTCTTATGATATTGACTCCTTGATCCACTCCCACTATTTTCCTCAATTCCCATTTGTTAAACAAGATTAATATTCCTATGAATGTTGTTAATATTTGGATCATAGCTGCATTTAGTTGGTTTTGTTCTTCTTGGGATCTCATCATTCCTTCATTGTCTTCTTTACAACTTTGTAGTTGCACACTCAAGCTCTTCATGGTTTCTGCAATGCCCAGGGGAGTTACTTGGTTTCTTCAACCACTATATTTAGTCTCTACATTCTCAAAATTAACATTCTTTCCTATGACATTTTTTTCAACTGCATAAGTATCCCATGCATCATCCATGATGATGGTCTTCTTGGCACAACCAAGACCAATGATTTCCAATTATACTAAATTGAATGTTGACCCTTAACTGTTCCTGATATGATAGGGAATATAAAATCATGTTCATATAAACACATTTATTAGCTTCATAACATTCTTAAAAATTCACAAAATTAAATTTAATGCATTCTAGAAACTACCCCTATTGACATTTTTTTTGGCAAATCAAGGCTACAGGAACTTTTATGTTCACACATCGAAAACATATGAATCCTGCTTCAAATTCTGATTGTACACAATTGTTCCCCTATATGTAATATTTCATATTCCTATATTTATGCTTCATTATGATATCATATCTAATATTTACAACCTTCCAAAACTGCTAATTTTTCCCAATTCTGCACTTTTTCTACAAGCACACTTAGCTTCAGAAATCAACTTCGACCACCCATAGAAGAAAATATAGAGAGAAGTAGAATATTTTTTTATATCAAGCGCTGATAATACAAACAAAAATGATCACCGACACTTTTAGTATCTCTAATTTGATGCCCCAAACAACTTCTATAAATTTCTAGAATTGACTACTTTTCACTTTTGCACTTTTTTCGAGACATTGAATTTTTGGCAATACCCCAAATTAAGCATTTCTAGAAAAAGTTCCTCTAAAAAAAATTTTCTATATAGACAAGTAGATAAAATTTTGAGGGCAAAAATTCTTCTTGTTTTGATATATAGGGTCACTTTTACCTCCTGCAAGCTTTCCAAAATCCCCCAAAAGTGCTTTAGAATAGTGGATTTTGGCCTTCTTTGTCACCCCGTCTTCACACCTTTTAGAATTTGGCCCCAATATTCCATAATTATTTGTATTCTTTGTCCATGACTGTACCATATCAATTTCATCCTTAACAGGTCCCTTAGGGATATCCCTATGAACGTAGAGATGGCCCAACACATGTCATGAAAAAGGTCTTTCTCGATGAGTTGTATTAGCACCCTGACGTTTTGACATGGTCCGTATAAGGTAAGGAGACCAAGGACTATCGACCTGAAATGATAAACAATAGTGGTGGGTCTATTCCCTATTATGCTCAGTATTTTATGCTGAGTCAAGAATCCCTTCTGCCAGAGTCTATAAATTACCCTTGATCGAGTCTCTAGACACTGAACTTCAAAAGTCATTATTTTGATTTTTTTGTGCAATTGAAGTAGAATTTGATCATGCCTCTCATTAACAGTTATGTGAACTTCAGAAATGGAATCCAAACGCTTGAGGTATCATCATACATACTCTATTGAACTTGTCATATCAGTCTTTCCCCATGAGTCCATCATGGCAAACCCTAAAATGAGACATCAACACATCACTTGCAGTACTTTCTTGTCCCTAACCCTTCGATATTTTCCTTTATGCCCCCACAATAAACCTAGAAATCAAAATCTGATGTGGAACCACCAATACATTGTATGACTTGGCCCATCAAAAATTTCCTTGCGATTCCCCTGCGATAAACCTTAAAATATAACTCCAATGTGGAAACACCTATACACCATTAGACTTGTCCCATCAAGACTTTCCCCAATGACCGTGTGGAAAACCCCACAAAGGAAATCCAATGTGGAACCATTGATACACTATCAGACTTGGCCCATCAATACCGAGCTTTGATTTGTTGGTTAACTGGACTTGTTATGTTTATAAATGAGCACCTGAGTGGGCCTAATGGTTAAGAACATGTGTTATCTCCTTGGAGGTCACAGGTTCAAAATTGGCAGGGGGTAGGGTTGTTCATTAGCCTGTTGTGACAAGGCTTGAAGGGTAGGTGACCCCTAGGATAAAGGCTCACCCCGGTGGGTTTTGGGATGTCTCGGCCCCTGTTGAGTCATAAGTTACTGGTATATCTGGTTTACGAGCTGTTGGATATACTCTTGGGAGGTTTTTGTTCCCATGGTCTAAAAAAATACTTTTCCCAATGCCTCACGGCAAACCATAAAATGGAACTCCTAATAGGTACCATCAATACACGATTGTACTTTTTCTCCGTTGCACCCGTAGACTTCTCTCTACGGGACTTGTGGACATCTCTCCTCTACAACCAATGACTTCTCTCCATTGCAACTGTGGAATTTTCTATGTTGCACCTACGAAATTTAGACCTTATGCTACCAACACATTTCTCTTACATGGCTAGTACATTGAATAATCCTATCTGGGGTTCATCTAAAATTTTCATAAATACACAAAATTTATATTTCCTTCATTTACAAAATATGTTTGTTGTGTAAGATGAGTAGAAATTAATTTCTCCAATAGTTTTGTGCATTCATAAAATTTCCCCAAATTTTCTTAACACAACATTTTATCCCTACTGGTAAAACATAGATTTAATTCATGGGCTTCGTTAAAACACCAATCGTTAATTAAACCCACGATTTTTCACAGATCTGTTACTCCACATTTCCTGTGCAACTCGAATTTCCTTCTTGTGTTTTAACCAATATATTTGATACCACTCTATCCCCATCCATGATTTTAACCAATGTAGGGGAGAAACTGTGAATTATGTGGTTCTAAAATTTTCCCCTTGGCATAATACAAAATTCATAAAGAATTAAATGCATGTGCAGATGTAGAAATAAAAATACATAGTAGAAATAAACTCTATCCGTACACACAACATGCATATACCATCATGGTCATGGTCATAATAATAACATCATTGTACATTCAATTAGAAAGAGAATATTTATCTTTAAGCAAAGAATATACAAGAAAATGACTTTGTAAGAGCAATTTTCCACCCAAACATAGGAACTCTATCCAACATATACTATTTATAATAAGAGGCCACTCCCAAGCTGGACTATGAGGTTAGTAGGGTGAAGGGATATCCTACATGATTCTTTCTCTCAGCCCATAACCCATTATGCTCTCAAAGCTAAGCAAATTCTCATCTAGAGATCTATAGGAATCTCACTTAGCCATCACATCCTTGGCTCCAACAATACCTGACCCACACAACACCCTTCTAGGATTAGGAATCACCTTCACCAATCCATTATTTCCTTGGGTGATCCATCTTCCTAGGGCTTCCAGTTTGTTCATAGAAGGATACCAACCTAGTATATATTATTGGAGAACCACCTATAGCCTTAATTAATGTCTTATCAAGCATGAAAAAGTATAAGAAATCCATGGGTAAACATCCCTAGCTTGTCCAACCTCTATACTTACCTACAAACATATATTTTTCCCTAAAAAATGCATCTCTATCTCCAAATTCAAAATTTTTGGGTTTGCACAGTCTTGTAATTGGTAATGAACATCAAAAATGATAATTGTTTGTAGTGTCTAATTCGTTGTGATAAATTCGGCATTATGATTAATGGAAAACAAACTGCAAAAAGATGAGAGAATGATGGAAAAGACAACTAACATAACTTTTGTACATGGAATAGAGGACTCTTACAACAACCATGGAAGTATATTCATCCCATGCTTAGATAACTACATGAGAAGACTTTCTCCACCAACTTCATACATGCATTCAATGATTGGGTGAAATAGTAAAAAACAAGTAATTGGCTCATTTAAAGCACATGGAAGCAAATGGATGAGTTATAAGGTTGACTCTTGGAAATAGAGAATTTAATATCCCATAGAACCCTTTCCTCTTCCCATCTAGTGGAATCACAACCCCTCTATTTCTCTTTACACAACCATCTTGGACCATAATATTATTTTCCAACATAATATTTACATAGTATTTCAAATAAACAAGATAATCCAACCATACAGTCCATATAAAAATATTTACGTTATAAATGCCTATCCATTCACTAGTCGGGCCTTGGCCTTAAGCTCTACACTAGGAATCCATACTAGCATGTTTACATAATTTACACGATTTGATTTATTATATACCAATTCAAAACTAGGGGTATGCCACGTGGAGTAAAATTGTGATGGAAGGAGTATGGGAAGTGATTGAGTCGCAATCTAGTAGAAGTTTTCAATAGCCTTTCCTTCTGCATACAATGAGTTCCACTTGTGGTAATTGAATATGAGTACATATGCCAGGTAGGAAGTAATGAATGCACATTAAAGTCATGTCATCTCGTGAAAGATGTGGTGTGTGAGATAAACGTACCTTACTCACTTATCCATGTGATAATTTGAAATTGTAGGGTGGCAATATGTTGTTGCAACATGTCTGTGCTTTGGGGAAGTGGAGGTGTTTTGGTGATGTAGCATGCACAATGATTTGGTGTTTCATCCGTGCACAATGTTTTAGTGTTGCAGCAAAAGGGCACAATGTTGTGTAAAAAAAGGTGTGGTGTTGTAGCAACAAATAACATCCCTAGTTTTAGTATTGTTTGCCATAAAAAGGTTTTCAGATAGTACCTGTCTAGTTGCACCCTTGGAAAGAGTTTTCACAAACTAGGATTTTTTTTTTTATATTTTTGGGGCACAAAGGTTCATAAGATATTTCCACCCCTAAAATGTATCCTAAATAAGAAATGAATTGAAAATTAATTAAAATTTAAATAACATCACTAATTAAGTATTTAGTCAAACCCTTCTTTCCCCCTGGAATTGTTTTTGGTTGCACAAGAAACAATGTGGAATTTGGCATACTATTCAATGTGGGGTTAATTCAAAATTTTCTAAAGTAGGAAACAATGGAAAAATACCTTCAATTTCATATTTTTCGATTTCCCCCAAAATATTCGATTTACCCATACCCAAAATATTCAATTCACCCATACCCAAAATATGTTTCCTAACGAATTCCGTGTCTTATTTTATTATACCCTGCTTGAACGAAATCTATGAGCCTGTCAACACACTAGGTATATGATCAAGCCAAATTGGATTTTGTTAAAATCCTTTGAAGAAAATTTATGCTATCATGATCGATTGGTAAGAATATTTTTTTTTCCAGTTTTTTGTTCCGTAGGTTGTATATTTTCAAATTTGTTTTATGTTTCAGAGATGATTGTAAGTAAAGAGGAACATTCTATTGCTTAGAAAATATGGATTGCAGAGGAACCCTCTATTGCTTAAAAAATTTACATAATTTGTTTTATATCTTACCCTGAACAAAATATGTGAACTCGTGTCTTGCTTTAGATCTCACCTTGCTTGAACGAAACATGTGAACTCGTCAATGCATCAAGTCTGTGATCAAACCAAATCAGAGTGCGTTGAAATCCTCTGAGCAAAATCAATGGTGTAGTAATACGACTAGTAAATTTTTATTTTTATTATTTTTATTTTATTTTATTTTTCATTTTTTGTGCTTAAACAAATTTACATTCTTACCCAACATGAACAAAATCTACGAGCCCATCATAAGGTTTGTGATAAAACAAAAATTGATTGCATTTAAATCTTATGAAAAAAATTAATGGTATAGTGATCGAATGACAATATTTTTTTTTTACTTTTTCAATTAATTGACTGGTGTAGTGATAGACTGCTTATTGACCAATTGATTCAAGGCATCAACTCTTTGATCAAACCAAATTGGACAGCATTGAAATCCTCTAAGCAAAATCAATGGTGTAGTGATGCGACTGGTAAGATTTTTTTTCCTCGATTTTTTGTGCTTAAAAACATTTACATTCTTACCTTGCTTGAACAAAATATACAAACCCATCAACATGTTTGTGATCAACCAAAATTGATTGCATTGAAACCAAAAATTGATGGTATGGTGATAGACTCACAATAATTTTGTTTTAGTTTTTTTTTTTCAATCAACTGGTGTAGTAATGGACTACTTATCAACCAATTAATTGTTGTTTCACTTTATATGATAAAATTCTACCAATACCAAGTCTGATAATAGGGATAATAGTCTTTTATGGATTCTCCCAAGATCAATATCTATCATTTCATGAATTTTGCGCATTCTAATGATGACAATCCAAGATTTCCCAAAGACAATCCATTTTACTTGATTATTCATTTTTTGTCCCAGTCCTAAAGCATAAGAATAAGTGATGTTTCTAGCCAATTCAAATATAAATCCTCCCGCACCTTCCACTCCTATGCATTTTTTGTATTTAAATAGTTTATAAAATGATTTATCATATACTGTATATGTAGAGTAATTAGTTTGGACAATCTCGATGTGAACATAAAATCTTGGTTGGAAGGAGAAAAGAGATTTAAGGCTTTTACCAAAGGTTAGAATTTATGTATTATTTATATTATGCCTTTATAAATACTTTTTTTTTTACTCTTTCTTTCCAATTAAGAGATCATATGTAACCTACGTAGGCCATTTTGGCTTCCTATTGTGATTGCAAAATTTTACTTCTTATAAATTTGATCATGTTCAATATAGACCTTGATTCGTTTCCACATAAAGAACGAAAGTCATTGCCTCCATATTTTATGCAATAAGCTTTTCAAATTCTTGTTGAAGCAGATGCTGATTGAGAAAAGAGATGAAAAATGAAGCAACAATTGTCTATATAATGACAAAAGTTGTGGAAATTATATAGAGTTGCAAAAACTTATTGTTGAGGTGACAATGATGTATCCAACGATAATGATGTTGAGAACCAACTTAATTATAGGGAAATACCTTATCAACTCCGAGGTCATTCAAATCTACAGTATGTTAAGGGAAAGGTTCCAAACTTTGATACAATTGCTCTTCTTAAAGGATAAATGGTTTAAAAGAAACCAGTATCTGTAAAGTTATATATGAGTCACATAAAGGAAATGTAGAGTTGACAACATTGGATTCTTGTGGTGATTATCCAATTCTTTACATTGTTTGTACCAATGACACATGGATACATACTATGAATGATGTTCTACCTATTCAAATGGTGTATGTAGATAAAAGTGGCAAGCTTATGTTGTACCTTTCTTCACTTTTTTAAATAAAATCACAATTATATTCAAGTGGGATAGATGAAAATCATAAAAATAACTCCACTGCAATCATCAAGCGAGGGTTTTATATGGGATCTTGTTCAGATGTGACTCCCCTACTGACTCAAAATGGTCGTTTTGTGAAGAATGGTAGAAAGAAATTCATTCAAATAGATGGGATATTTCTGCATAGCACAAATCCATTTGATTAAATTACCATAAAGGAAGGCATCTATATCTGTACTTATCATGAAAAATTTCCTAGAATGTCTAAAGATGAGTCATTGAAAATTCCATATCATGTAGAAGCGTTGGATAGTTTAGTAGACATTTCAACTGGTTGGACATTTTGTTGGGTAAGAATATTTGAAAATAATGTAGATGTTTTTGGTAGAGGCCACTATCTTTTTGAAGGTTTGAATTTGCATCCACATGAGGCATTTACATAAAACAAGCTCTTTTGATACCAACTGAATAATTGATGGTGAGTATGCATGTGCATCTTTTAATATATATTCTTCAACTCATATATGATCACTTTATTTAGAGTATCTAATGATATATTTTGTTGTGTTGTAGGCATTGTTGATGTTTTATTTATTGTGATCTCTTTTAAAAGGTGAGTCACTATAAGTAGAAAAGGATAATATTTTTTTTTTCATTTTATTGCTATGAATGATGATAAGCACACCGCTTTTCAACTTCTTACAACAAAAGGTGACAACGAATTTGTGATTGCTAGGTTAGCTACCTCTACAAAATATGGAACACACAACGCATTGCCATCATATATTGGAGTATTTCAACCCAATTGAGTACATCGTCATAATATTCATCTTCTTTCCTACAAATTTTTCAATCACATAAGGTTTCAAAACATTATACGTAGTGAATCTTATGTAGAAACTCCTTGTTTGGATGAAAGTTTCATGGTTACTTTTGAACTAATTGCAATGCATTATGTTCCTCCCAGGATTGTAAATGAGAATAATTCTCTAGAGTTCAACATAGAAGGCTATGAGAATCTTAAGGAGGTAGTTTTCTATACATGGCCAACCTTTCCTGATAGATATCAGCCAACTTCAGGCTCAAGTGATCAGACTCAACCTCTTGGTAAATGGAGAGTGGGACCAAAATTTAGATTTCGCTATTTGTATAATAGCCTACGACTTTGTGTACAAGTACACTTTTCATGGTATCTAAACCAATGGGATCTTGTCCATCAATGTTATGGATTAGAGGTGAGGACTAGTGTATCCCATTTGGATTTGTAAACATTTTTCCTTTCATTAATAAACTTTTGTATTGGTTGGTGCAATATGTATCGTGAATTATATCATTTAGTATATTTGAATTATTTATTTCTTACATTCAATTGTTTCTGGTATTTTAATTTTTCTTTTTTGTAAGTTGAGAGCTATTCTATTAAAAAAAGAAGAAAATGTTGGTGCATACAGAGTTACAGAACAACCCGCTCAGGTGGAGTAGATATGGAGTTCCAAAATGAGACTGGGCCCTCCCTCTGGAAAGGAAAACAAGTCCATGGAACCCTCCCTCCCAGAGAGAAAACAGGCCTTCCAAATACACATTAACAAAAACATCCATAGTTTTTTGAGGAAAAGGAAAAAATCCATCTAGTTGACAGTGTTGAAAGCAAAAAAACAAAAAAACCTGATATTTCCAAGATATGAACCACGTGGCTAGGAATACACCTGAGCATGAACCATGTTGCATGTGGACAGAGAGACACGTGACCACTAATCATGGTTTTTGCCATGGTACCTCCTCGATGGGGAAAGTGTACCCCAGGGATTTTGGTTGAGTGGGCTCGCCTGATGAAGTCTCTGAACTTCCACTAGATGTAGCCATGTCTTCATCACTGGAACTGTTCCTTGCCTCCATGGTTCCTGTAGATGGTGATTTGGTGGGCAGAGGAGAGGTTTTCCTCGTGACAACTGGGTTGGACAAGAATTTGCATGCAGAGCTAGTGGACGATCGAAATTGAGGTGGGGGGATGGTGCAAGGTGAAGGAGCTGAAGTGGTGGCTAGGATATTAGGTGGGCTAGGAGAATCTTGAATTGTAGTAGCTTCAGGGCCATGAAGTGCATTCGATTGGTGATCCATCTCTAGTTGAGGCGGAGGAACAAGGGGAGGAGGAACCAGGGGGTTGAATATGAGGACCAGGCATGAGAGGAGATTTTTAAAGATCCAATATTTCTGTCGATGCTCCAATTTTCATCCTACTATACCAAGCGCCCCTGACAATTCATCCTCCCAGTCCGAAACAATTCTCTGAACTTCCTCCTAGATTTCCAAGTGAAAGCCATTGTTGTTGGCTTGAGCCGAGAGGGTTATTTGTCCTTCTACTCGTGCATTATGGCCACGCCCCCTGCGGGGAGTGACCCTTTGTCTTCTGGGCATGATAGATTGAGCGTAGTAGGGTGAAGGCACTCTTAGTTAGGGTAAAGGTAAGCCTGAGCAAGTTACTGGGAAGACGGGCTCGGGCTATGAAGAATGACACTGTAGCACAGGGCGACAATGCAGCAAGAAAGTGGAGAGACAAGTGGAGAACAACAATGGCAATCCAGGAAATGGAAATCTTTGAAATGATACGGAGCAATAGTGATTAGCAGGTGAAACCCAAGAGTCGGCATCCTTTGTAGTGAATGGCGCTTGTGCAAGTTTTGGCTGCCAGCAGGTTTATTAATGGCTCTTGAATAATGATGATACGGATTAGTCATGTTGACTAGCTAAGAGTGGGCCACATCACCCATGGAATTTAAGGCCTAATTTGATGGCATTGACAGTGGGTTATGCGTGGGCAGGAGAGGCCTCATCAGCCTCCACGTTGGCTCATGTCACACCCGCATCCGGGGCCTAGTATTTTAGTGTTATGTTATAAATGGTTTTTATTTTTCATGAGATTTTTATTTATATATGAAATCTGAATGTTTAAAATGATAATATACATTTTGTATCCTATGAGCTATTGAAAAGATGTTTTTGTACTGTCTCCAAACTATCCTAAAACCTACTTATTTTAGTCTTCTGTAATCATCAAAACATGTCCTGTGAGGATCTGCACTTACAAAAAACATGAGTAGAACTTTCCAAAACAAAACCTTGCAAAAGTGGTATTTCTTCATCTTTGTGGGGAAAACCATTTAAAATTAACTCTGGACTAGTCTAAATAGTTTTTCTCCCTTCTTAGAATTTAGTTATGTAGACAATATTTCCTTTTGACATTTACATGAAGTGCAATTTATATGTATCTGCACTTTGGTTCTATATGTTAGTAGCTGCTCCAGGATCAAATGTGTTGATCATTTTGGACTTTTAGTCTACTGAAGAAGCTTGGGGTCTTTTGATAGACCAATTTAGAGATTGTTGAATAATGTATTACATTTATGCCTGAAATATAATATGATTTTTTCTGAGGAAAATTAATTGAATGCTTTTTTACCTTTTTTTATCCAAGGACTAAATTCACATTATTTAATCTAACATAACAATACAAATTACATTCTTCATGTGCTAGTAAGAACATTACATAATCAAATTGAATGATTCAAGTTGAACATGATGTGTTTTAACATTCATCACTATTCCACTATTCAATATTTCCAACTTTATCCTAAAAAATGCTATTCTATAAAAATACTGAAAATCTTCCCTAGTTCATCGAAATTCACACATATGGTTCAATATTTGGCTTGTTTAAGTGATTCAGATTGGAAAATGTGAGTTTTGTCATTCTCCATTTTTTTTTTATATTTTCATATTTTCGTTTCATATTTGTGCATACTAGGAAATTTAGCTAAGTAATTGCCATTCACGAAAATGGCTAAGTACCGAAAAACTGGCTCAAGTGGCTACGGGAAAATGACATCCATTTCCTCACTAGGAGAGAAAAATATTCTTAAAGCACCATAATGTAGGTGGATGACTGATACACCTGAATATAGTCTCAGGTTTGGAAAAAATTCTCTCGTTAATAATATATTGGCCTACCAAAACAACTACTCAGCTTGTTTTGCACCTAAAATTGGCCTAAATGGCCTTAGGAAAAGGCCTTCCATTTCTCACTTGCGAGGGAAAAAAAATTTTGAGAGGATCAACTTTTAGGTGGAGGGTTTATGCATTTTCCATTGACTCATTCTTGATAAAAATTATGTTTCCAAGAATAAAATGGTAAACCAAAACAACCAATCAACATCTTTTGCTCCATGCGAGAAGATGCTCGCCATTGGAAAAATTGGTTGAGTATTGAAAAACTGGCCCAAGTGGCTTTGGGAAAATGCCTACCATTTCCTCCATGAGAGAGAAAATTATTATTAATGTACCATCCTCTAGGTGAATGATTAATGTGCTTCACCATTGAGTTAAATTTGACAAACAATATCTGGTAAAGAATATATTGGCCTACCCAAACAAACCATTCATCTTTTTTTGTACCTAAATATAGCCTAAATGACCTTAGGAAAATGCTCGCCACGTTTCAACTATGAGGGATACAATTTTTTTGAAAGCATCAACTTGCAGTTGGATGATTTACGAACTTGACCATTGACTCATTCTTGAAAAAAATTATCTGGTCTTGAAGATAATCACCTGCCAAAACAACTAATAAACATGTTTTGCACCATGCCCAAAAATGCCCCCATTGGACAAAATTTTTAAGTGTTGAAAAACTAGCCCAAATGACCTTGGTAAAATACCTGCCATTTCCTCCTTGAGATAAAAAAAAAATATTATGAAGGCACCATTGTGCAGGTGGACGATTAATGCGCTTCACCATTGACTCAATTTTGATAAATAGTCTATGGTAAAGAATATATTGGCCTACTAAAATATCCATTAAGTCTATTTTGAACCTAAATATGGCCAAAATGGCCTTACTAAAAAGCCCACCATTTCTCACTAGTGAGGGATAAAATTATTTTGAAAACATAAGCTTGCAGGTGGATGATTTACGCACTTGACAATTGGCTCAGTTTTGAAAAATATATAAGTTCAATAAAATATTGGCCTGCCAAAACAAACACTCAACCTATTTTGCACCATGCTAGAAAACTCCCTCATTGGCAAAATTTGATAAGTATCGAAAAAAAATGGCTTAGGTGGCCTTGGGAAAATGCCTACCATTTCCTACCTAAGAGAGAGAAAATTGTTATGAAGGAACCATCATGTAGGTGGATGATTAATGCACTTCACCATTGACTAAATTTTCACAAAATGTCTCTAGTAAATAATATATTGTTGTTCCAAAACAACCATTAAGTCTGATTTGCACCTAAATGTGGCCTATATGGCCTTGGGAAAATGCCCACCATTTCTCACTAGTGAGGGATAAAATTATTTTGAAAGCATAATCTTGTAGGTGGATGATTTACACACTTGACCATTGGATTAGTTTTGAAAAAAAAACTATGTTCAAGAAAATATTGGACTGCCAAAACAACCACTTAGCATGATTTGTACCATGCCAGAAAAACCCTCATTGCAAAAATTTGCAAGTAATGAAAAACTGGCCAAAGTGACCTTGGGAAAATTCCCTCCATTTCCTACTTGAGAGAGTGATCCAGGAATATATATGATCTCAATCAAAATTAAATTATTCAAATTGTGAACATAAGCTTTTAGCTGCATAGAGCTTGACGATGGTGAAATCTATTTCGCCTCAAATAGACTCTGGACGTGAAAGATATCACGTTTTGAAATTTCAACAAAACATGTAAAATTTGGAAAAAGGGGGTTCCACGTGGAACCACTGTAAGGGTGACACATGGCTTGTATGGTGTTGGCATGGCACACTCACGAAGCACCATGTGGTAGGTTGTAGTCCAGTTGGTAGTGCTGAGTTGGCAGGTGATGTGGACCGGTAGTAGGATCACAAGTGTCAGGTTTATGTTACATGTGGCATGTACATGGACCAATCAAATTCCTCCACATGGCAGTCTAATTGGACACAATGTGATTTTGTTCACAAAAAAATATGGCATGTAAGGGAATCAAACCCCCAACCTACTCTCCTCCAAATACTCCACATAATCCTCCTGTCCAGGTTTCTCGCCGATGTTTCTTAACCACGTATATTACAAGTTTTATTTAAAAATGAACTATGTTCTATTTTGAAAACGGGGTGGGACCGATGGCTAATCCCTAGGCCCCATGTGTTATGTAAACCATTTAAATGTGGTAACAACTCACCATCGAGTCGGCGACCAAACCATACAAAAAACCAACAACTCATACCATATACCAACCAAAAATCACAACAAGAGGAGAGGTCTACGGTTTGAACCCGTGACCTCCTCCCAATAGTGACACCACTTTAACCGACGCGTCGAGCACTCTATGTGTTAAGGATCTTGAATTAAATTGGTTTTAAGTTTGATTTGGGGAACATTTAATCCCCAAGTATGGGCGTGTCTATGCCAAATGTTTACAATTCTTTGCATTTCTTTTAAATATGGCTTTAACTTACCATATATTTTGGAATTAGCATATATTTTATCCATTTAATTTGGATCAAATCCCATGGAATTCCGAGACTGAAGTTATGAGACTAGGCTATATAAATCAATGTATTTTGCTTTGTAAAGATATGAAAGGATGGAAGTGTTGGGAAATAGGGCAGACCCGGGTTTAATCCTTTTGTGTCGCACCAACAAAAGACCCACCGTGTTGGCCCTTTCGGCAACAACCTACGCGCAGGTTGCAATCTCACCCGAAACAGCAATGGGGTGCCGCAGAATCAGGTTTCTGCAAGTAGAGAGGGGTATTACTATACCTTAGCCTTTAATAAACTTATCAATCAACAATTACACAACTTTATCATTCGCTTATAGATATATAACTTCGCAGATAGATAAATAACCGTGACTTGCTTAACCCACTACAGGGAATTCACAACGAAGCTTTATTACTAGCAGTGACCTATGTTATCAGATGTATACAGTTTTAATGCATAAGAATAACAGAAATAGAAACAACACAATAAACCACGACACCAAATATAACGTGGTTCACCCCCAATGTAGGGGCTACGTCCACAAACTGCGTTTTATTCAACTTGCTACAAAACCACAGTTTGATCTGCGCACTCAGCTGCAGATCCCTTCAGTCCTTAACAGCCACGCACACAGCAGCAGGCCTCTGCGCACACAGCTGCAGATATTTCTTTCTCTTCTTACAAAACCCTCTACGCACACTGCTGCAGAGGTCATCCACGCACACAGTTGGGACTTAACCTTTCCTTAAAAAATCAACCTTATCTTCACCTTATTCTTTATTACATCATAAAACCTAACCTATCTTCTTTACACAAGCGCTTATTTATACTGCGCATTTTTACAAAACCATGGTCTTAAACCATGGGCACCCCAAACCCTAAACCCTGGACTTAAACCATGGGTTTATTACAGAAGACTTTGACTCAACCCCGACACCCCTAAGACTATTTTGAGTCCATACTCGAGGAGTTATCCATCTTAAGGGTTGTTAGGGTGCGCGTCCCAACAGGCCCCTAAGACTCACCAGTGGCCCGTCCCGGGACACTCTTCAGTTTCTCTGGTGGCAGAATTCCGCTGACGAAGCATAGTGTACTGCTTGCTGAAGCTCTCCATGCTACTGTCGGCTGCCTACTTCTGTCCTTTGCAAAAGTTTTGCTGATGAAATCCATCGCGATCCTCCTGCAACACCATCCCTTACTCCAATTGTCGATGCCTGACCATCCACAACTTTGGGGTCCCCTAGGATCGCGTGTCACACTGCAGAAGAAATATAGCTGCCATGGTTTTGCTACGCCGAAAGATTGCATGGCGGGATTCCCCAGAGTCTTTCTGCGAGGCCTCATGCCCGTTGTTGCTCTATGTTAGAGCAAACTCCTGTCCGTCTTTGCAAATTTAGAGCAAACTCCTGCCTGTCTATGTACTTAGCCAAGTAGGGCTGTACTGGCGGAGTACTCAGAAGGTGCTGCAGACCTCTATCCCTTACTTCTCGTACTAGCTCCTGAACTTTACAGTCGTTTGACATGGTTTGGGCTGAATATTTCACAGATGTGCTTAAGACAGAAAACACAAGTCGATATGGCTTCTTATAGCAAGGCGGAATTTGTCATCATGGTGTAGTAATGACGCCAAATCTGATGAAGTTCCGGAAATCTGCTCCACACAGCGCCGGATTTTCCCAAAATCTCATTATGGCCAGTAATGAGAGCAGCTCTCGTGCCAGCGCCGCCGAATGCAGTATGTCCCATCCGTCACATTTTGGGCTGCGACATACCTTGCCAACCTTCGACGACGACACAGTCTGACCCTGCGACCTATGACCAACCTATAGATTTGCATCCTTTAGACAAAATAGACTACGATAATCCATAATGCTACGAGCATCTTCGCTTATTTTCTTGGTGCTACCTCCTATTCTGAGTACCTAGCCTGTCTGTGTACTTTTTTAAGCGGCTCCCATTGATCATAGAGGGAAAAAGCTCACCATTTAACTTAGCTAGCTGGACTGCGCCCCCTTCAGTAACTTTCTATACTTCATACGGTCCTTTCCAATGTGTCTTAAACTTTCCTGGGAACTTCATGAATTTGCTGTCATAAAGGAGTACAAGATCACCCTGCTGAAAATGTTTCTTCTTGATGTGTCTGTCATGCCATTCTTTTTCTCGAGCTTTCTGCACCTGTTGTTGGAAGCCTGCGACAAATCTATCCTCTTCAAGTTCTAATATATATTTCAGTCTCTCTGTGATTATGGCGGGGTCATCCATCTCGGTGAAAGAAGATATCCGGAGGCTGGGAACAATGTATTCCATGGGCATGACAGCTTCTTGTCCATAAACTAGTCGAAAGGGTGTATGGCCTGTCAACTTTTTGCAAGTAGTTCTGTAAGCCCATAGCACTGCTATAATTCGAAGATACCAATCATTCCTGTTAGCGTTACAAACCTTTGTCAAGGCATGCTCAAGGATTTTGTTAAAAGCCTCGACAGTCCCATTTTCTTGTGGGTGATATGCAGTACTCTTTTGATGATACACCTGAAATTCTTCAGTCAATACTTCAATAGTCCTATTCAGGAAATGTGACCCCTGATCACTCATAAGAACTTTGGGACACCCAAATCTGGATAAAATCTTGTCGAAGATGAAATTCGCAGCAGTAGCAGCGCTACAGGTCTTGACTGGTTGAGCTTCGGCCCAACGGGTAAGATAATCAGTTGCTGTAATGATGTATCTGGCTCCTGACTTTTTTGCAGGGGGGTTGATAGGACCAACAAAGTCAATGGCCCATTTTTCAAAGGCCTGTAATGTTACTTGCGGAGCTAGGGGCATTTCATCCCTCCTAGATGGTTTACCTGTCCTCTGACAAATGTCGCAGTTGTGGAAATATTCTCTTGCATCTTTGTGAAGTGTGGGCCACCATAAGCCGGCTGTCAAAATCTTCTGCGCTGTGGATTTTCCTGCATAGTGACCTCCTGCTGCACCAGAGTGTGCTTCAGCCAATATTAGAGGTTTTTCATGTTCCAAAACACATCTGCACAGTATCTCATCTGGT